>VWYP01019654.1:48841-174251 GCA_013400435.1 Pycnonotus jocosus
AACCAGTCCCCAGCAGGGCCGCGAAGTTGATTGGGGGGATGGAGCACCTCTCCTATGAGGAAATGCTGAGACAGTTGGGGCTGTTCAGACTGGAAAAAAGGCGGCTTTGGAGTGATGTAATTGTGGCCTTCCAGTACCTGAAGGGAGCCTACAAAAAGAACGGAGAGGAACTTTTTACAAGGGCAAGTAGTGACTGGACAAAGGGGAATGATTCCAGCTGGAAAAGAGTAGGTTTGGATTAGACATTAGGAAGAAATTCTTTACTGTGAGAGTGGTGATGGACTGGAATAAGGTTGCTGGAGAAGTTGTGGATGCTCCATCCTGGGAAGTGTTCAAGGCCAGACTGGATGGGGCTCTGAGCAGCCCTGGTCTGGAAGGTGTCCATGCCCACAGCAGGGGGATTGGAACTAGGTGACCTTTAAAGTCCCTTCCAGCCCAGGCCACTCTGCGGTTCTGTGAACTCCAGTCCTGAGCTCTGTGCTGTGTGGCAGCTTGGTACATGTCAGGGCTCCGGTGCCAAAGGACTGTAACGTTAGTAAGCAAAGGTATGTTGCAGGTGGGAGGCTTTAACATAGAAATAGAAATGTGTTGTGCAGTTTTAAGGTTTATAGAGTGGATAATAAATCTGTGGGCTCTGAGGTGACAAGCTTGGGTAGCCACTAATTGTCTAGATCATTTATGTGAAACTGCCAAGCAACCCATAACTTTTGGGCAGGATTATGTGTCAAACTTAGGATAAGGATCCTTGAAAATGTACTATATGGGCACATCATAAACCTTTGGACAACTTGCTAGAATGGATTGTAGACATCCTCTCAATACCTTGATGATATTGAAAGTCACAAAGATTGGAAATTTTTGTACTAAGCAATGATCCTGGTGCAGTGGATGTTTCACAGAGCACCAGGTGAGTTTGTAAACTGTTTTCTTGCAGGACTGAAACTTGTTTTTTTAGAATTTCTGCTAATCCTTGGGGTTTTAGGTGATAATGCACCCCAAGGATAGCAGGTGTTTAATCAGGGCACTAATTCTTATGTAGTTTGTGTTTGAGGAACTGGCACAGCTTAGCCTTGGTAAGAAATGATGGTCAGGGGAATGAGTTAGAAAACAGGTTGGATGCTGTCTTATTTTACCAGACTGTTCTGGATTTTCTTCCTGATTTTGAATAGTGTGTGTACCCTCTGAATTCTCAAAATATAATATAACTCTTAAAATATTATCATTTTCCTGAAACATGTGCTTTTGTTCTGGGAGAGAAACTCTTCATATATTTTTCGTTCTTCAAAGCCAGGATAATCTTCAAGGGTGGATGACAGAACGAAGCAGCCTTTCTGCCGGTGCAGAAGAGAAAAAAGAGAGTGTTCCCACACAGCTGATGAAGCATAAAAATGAAGCTGGTGTTGCTTCTGAAGAACTTGGCTCAGCAAATGCAGCTGCAGACCATAAAGAGCGAACTGTATACAGAAGTACTGGGAGACCTGAGAAGACAGATATGATTAAATCTCTTGTGATGGATCAGGATGCATCCAGAAACTGTGAACTGTATGGACCTGTGTCTGCTAATCGTTCAGCAGTGGAGTCATCTGAGGAGAGGTAAGGATTTAATTTTTAAATATATTAACAGTTTTCCTGTAGAAGGGGAGGGTACTTCCAGTTCGTGAAGGTAAATTTATGATTTTTTTTTCCCTTGGTGTCTTTGGTTCAGGAAAATCCCATTAACTAGTTTTAACAATTTATGTATTTACATACAACTTCTTGGACTGTTTTTTTCTTTTGTGCATGCATGTTTTCATTTAATCATTCTTTTCCACTCTTACTTTATTTTCACTATATTTGTCAAATATTTATCTGAACATTAATGGGGAAAGGCTTTAGTTTCCACATTCTTGTTTCCACAGATTTACTTAACAGTTGCTGTGCTACAAGTGTTATGACACACTTTCATCTCTGGAATGAGAGTGCAGATGGAATGAGGGTGTCCGTGCAGGTGGATTGCACCTCTTGCCTACCTGGATTTCAAAACCGCTCTCTTGAGTTGCAGTACCTTGTTTACTCTGGATGTTAATTTGTCATGTTCCCAGTCTGTGGCTGCTTCTGTTTTGTCAACTCCCAGAAGGAAGGTGGTTTAATAATGTCTGCGGAAGGGACATGACACTGCTTCCTTTGCACCAAGCTTCCTCTTTCTTGAGTAATCTCACTGGCTTAGTCAGTTAAGCACTTCTTCTCTTTCTGTATCTTATGTTGAATTTATTCAAGGCTGTATTGCAAAGGAACAGTTTTCCTGCCCTGATGGAATTTCTCTCCCTGTGGGATCCCTTGTAGCAGCAGGTTTCTTCATGCTCAGAGGGAGACATTGTTGATTTATATTTTAGATACTTGGCTTATACAGAAGATAAGCTAGAAATTGCTGTAAGATACCAAGCTGTGTGGGGTTCTTTTCATGGTATTTTCAAGGTTATTAAGTATTCTTTAAAGTCTTCACAAACCCTAATGGAGTTTAAACTCTGCTGAGAAATTAGGTTTTGTCCAGTGTCATCATGTAACACAAATATGGACTTGAAACAGATATTTCTATGATTTTTGTTCTCACCAGATAGAACTGTGTTGGACACCTACTTTATCTATTGCTTCTCTTTTAATTAATAATTTTTTAGTGTTGTTAAAAATGGGACTTTGTGCAGCTACTTGAGCACTTGAGTGAAAACTAAACTAGTTTTATGTGACAGCCCAGTAGATGAGTTTCCTGGTATTACCAACATTGCTCTTTATACTAAAGATTTTTTGTTCTCAAGGGAGGTATATGCAGATGGTTTGAGTAAGCTAGTTTGGGTATAAAGAAGAATAAATGCAGAGCCATCATTTATTAGTCTGTCCTTATGAGATAAATGAAAGTAATCCAATTATCGTCTGGGTACATTAAACTCTTTCTCACATCTTCCTAATTGCTTGTCCTCTCTTAGTGGTGTAAGACGTGCCTTAATTTCTTCCTAGTCTTTTGGAAGCAGACTGTGATTTGGATTTGGGATATTCTTGAGGAATAGATTAGAAATTACTAATAGTAGTAGGCAGTAAATAATAACCTTGCAGCCTTTTTCTGCTTATGTACTTTCTTGGATAAACAGACTTTCAATGTAAACTACTTTTAGTGCTATGCCTTATGATACTAATATGGCTGGTGACACATTTTTAAAAGTATTTTAGTTGTGAAGCTTTTAGAATTGTGATTATTTTTTAGAAGATTATTTGCTAGATGTAATGATATGACAAATGTCTCTCAGGAATGGAATGTGCAATTTGCAGTCAGTTTTTTGAACATTGTATGGACCTCCATTTTCAGCAGTAATGTTCCCATCCAATCTGCAGATGCTGGTCTGTGCAGTATTCTTGTAGGGCATAATTTCCTCTCTCATGATCCTAACTTGACTTCAGAACGTTGTAGATAGGCTCAGGAGCAGGTACTTGACAATGTACCTTAGCCAAAAAGCCCATATTAGTTGAGAAAGAAATGTTTATTTGCATTTCAGCTAGCCTGTAAGCTGCAGTTTGGATCATGGTGGACGTTCCCCTTTGAGTTAGTAGCATTCAAACTAAATGCAGGTCGTTGGCCACTTCTCATTGTATTCTGTCGCGTGTTCTGCCCAGCACGAGGTGGGTTGGTCAGTCCCAGTGGTGTGTGGATACAAAGCCCTGTTGAGCAATGTGTTTTTAGCTGCATGCATAGGGCACATCATTCACATATGGAGCAAATAGACATGTTGGCTTGTTTCTTTTGCAAATTCGTACTGTAAAATGTAGAAATACAAAGGGCCTGTAGTATCTGTTCAACCACAGAAGAGAAATTCAGGCAATGATTTATTGCCAACCTAGTAACAGATACTGGAAAGGGAGCAGCTGAGAGGATTTTCTAAACTTTTCTCTATTTTTGAGAGCTAACGTTGGTTCTGTGAAAATGAGTAAGATGGAAAACAAATTGAGTTGAAAAAAGAAAGGTAGAAAGAATTAAATATTTTCCTGAGTTGTAAAAAGGGGAAGAGGTTGAAAAAGAGAGTAGGATTTGTGCTGTTACATGAGATATGTGTTGATTTTTATTACAGTGAGGAGGATATGTATCGTGATGAAGAAGAAATAGAGAGAGAGAAAATGCTACTTTGTGAAACAAACTCATCAGGTACAGTTGAACTTTTTGTTCAAAGTTTCAAATACAGTATTGCAACTCACTGTAGCGCTGATATGTGATGTCCTGACACCCTGTCTTCCAGGGTCTTTTGTGCACAGGTGTCTGTGTTCAATAGCAGTTACTTATGACTGAGTACATTGTACAGTTTGATTCACAAAAGGATCAATTCTCTGTAAAATCAGTTGTTCTTAGTATATCACTCCCTGTGTTTCTGTATGTGCTTTATGAGTAATGTGAATTCTTTGGAAAGCAGTCAGGTAGTCAATGTTATGAGTGTCATGCCTGAAAATCAGTCATAGTCATCATAGCAGCATCTGTTGCTGGCGTGCCTTGATAACCTCAGTACTACCTGCTTTTGGGGTGAAGGCTGTTGGGATTCCAAGGCAAAACTTTATCTCTTCTTTCTATTATTGTTACTGACTTACTGAGAAAGGTCTCTCCCCTTTCTCCCCTGTAGTCTGGATATTGTATGAAGAAGAGAAACTTCTATCAAATACTCTTCTGCTTGCTAAGAAAATGGAGAGTACTTTGCTAGTTTCTCCTCTTTGCCAATTAATTTTTACAGAAAAGAGGAGCAGAGTGTTCCCTGTCTTGTTGAACTACATCATAGCTTTTCTTCTCCTGTAATTTTCAGAGCAAACTGATTTTATCCCCTCCCACAGCAATAATTACTTAGTAGCTACAGGTTGTGCTGCCAGTTTCATTTGGCACTGAAGTTATTTTAAAGTGATAGCATATTTAGAAATTTGATGTGCTTCTGCCTTCTTCTGTGTTCTTTATAATGTTTCATGTTCTGTTTTGACAGAATATAAACTAAGTGTTTCACCTGAAATGGACATCATGGAGTATTGCAGAAGGGAATGGAGAGGAAATACACCAGCAGCAAAAAGGATGAGAAAGGTAGCAGTTCTGTTTGTTGAATTTCATTAGGCTCTTTGTTTTTGTTTGGTACATGATTTCCTATCCAGTCAGTCTTTTAAGATGGGAAATGCAGTAGCATTGTGAGGTCTTACGAGTGGTTTACAAGTGGCAGATGCTTTTCTTCGTGCTCATTTCAAATTGTAATTTTAGTAAAGATACTTGCTGATAATTTAGGGTTTGATTAAGTTTGTCCTTTGTTATTGTTTCCAGTTGAAGTTTTATATCTTGTTTATGGACAAAAAAAATGCTGATTTCGTAGACTATTGAAATGCAGAGCAGATTACCAAATTTTGGGGTGGAAGGCAGGTAACTGGAACTGGTGAATTGCATTGATTTTAAAAAATTTTTCCTGAGGTTTTTTTTACCAGATTTTGAACTAATTTTTTAATATTAGTTTTGATCTAGAATAGTAGAAAATAAAGCAAAGTTGTTTTGTTGCTTGAAAAATTTAGGAATATGTATGAGTAAAGTAAAGGTACCTTACAAAAGTGAAAAACTCCTCATGCCTTCCTCAAGAGATTACTGTGAGAAATATGGACACACAGGGCATTGGCCCTTGCAAGGGGAGCTGAGCTGCAGAAGCTGCATTTCAACATTGTGGCTTCTGCTACAACTGTGAGTTTGGGAACAGCAGGGAGGGAACAAATGTGCTGAGGCAAGTGTCAAGATATTTCAGTGTAAACACAAACTTGCCCTGAGGCAGAAACAAACTACACGTGCCATGTGCTGAAATTTCTTTTAAGCATGATGTGTGTTTATGTTTATGTGTTTATGTTGGATATTTTTTGGAAATCTAGGTGAGTTAGCCACCCATATTTCAATGATGTTTATATTCTGTCATGAAACAAATACCTCAAACAGTTTAGATTTCTACCTCAAACATTAAATTTCTTCAGTTTCTTGTTTGTTTTTCAGCAGAACGAAGTCGGGTTTTTTTTTCAGAGCAAAATTTGTGACCTAAAAGCATTTGGACTTCCAAAGGGGGTGGTGGGTTAAGCTTTTTTTTCCTTATCATTTTGAAAATAGCATTAGTATTTGGATGATAGTATTCCAATATCTTTTATGTTACCAGTGTGCGACCTTAAAATGTTTTATTAATGATTTCCTGTTCTTTGGATTTTGTATTTTTCTAGGGATATGAAGCAGTTGCTCAGAAGTTTGCATCGATAAGGAGAATACGAGGTGATAACTATTGTGCTTTCAGAGCAACTCTTTTCCAGGCATTAAGCCAAGCTACCCAGTTACCAAGGTGGCTGCAGAGTGAGGATTTTACTATGGTATGTGTCAAACTGATCTTCTGACAGTAGAGTAATATTGAGTCTAACCTATTTGATAATTTTATGATCTCATTTCTCTGTTGTGTAATGTATATGCTCATTTGTCAGTATCCCCTGAACTGATAAGTTGTAATATTCGAGATTGTTGTTTGTGCATAGTGATTCTTCCAGTGTGGAATTGAATTCCAGGTGTCCTTGGTTTCCAGTTTAAAGTGGATATAAATGTTATTGTGGTGCTTACTGGATGTCACTTGTCTGTCTTAATTTTGCTCTCTTGGTTTCTTCTTACTGCATATAATGTGGCAGTAAGAGCTTTTCCACAAGACAACTGACAATTAAAAAAAAAACAAACCAGACAATTTATTCTTACATTTGAGAAACCCCCAGCTTTTCCAAATTATAATATCTATTCTTGTGTGCCATATATGGTTTCTTTAGAAAATGGAATAACAAATTGAATGGTGTAGGCTTTGCAGAATATATGTAATTACCTGTGTTGTAAATGTTGCTTAAAATAAGCGTAAGAGCAATTCCTACCTGACACGAAGAACAGTTCTTGTGGAGCACTGATGTATGAGAAAAGCAAGGTATTCCCCTACAAGTAGAAGAAGAATATTCCAGAAATTTTCTTTTGTCAACAAAGTCTGTTTGATGGTATTGGTGAACATGGAAAAACATGTAAAATGCATCTTACACAAAAGTGAGCCACTTGAGAAGAGTAAGGTTCCAGTTGTCAGGCTGCTGCTGAGAATGTAAATGGTGAATGTCTGATGCAGACTCTGTATGTAGGGTAGCAGTCCAGGTAGAATCACACTGCCCTTACCTTTTTGCATCACTTTAAAAGACATCTGAAAATTTCTTATTCTGGCCACTATCATTTTTAAGTAAACTCTTGTGATTATGTTTTTGTAATTACTGATGAAAATAGTTCTGTGAGGTGTTTTACAGCAAGTACATTGCAAAATTATTTCATTTCTGTAAAAAACACATTCTTTCAGCTCTCAACCATTTCCACATTTTTAGACTAAGGAAGATAGTTTCCCAATGATCCTTTAAAGAGCATGCAAACTTTTTAGAAATTGTGTACTTTGAAGTTTTTAACGATGTTCATTTTTTTTTTGCTACTGATTCATAGAGGAAAATGTCATATGATAACTAACATTTTTTGAAAGGGGTGTACACCTACAAAACAAACTGAAATGATAAATTGTTATGCATCAAAGCAGAAGTCATGGAAGAGAAGTGTGTATGGTGACAGCTGGCAGTACAAATATAACAAGGTTTTTTTAATTTTGTTTTTTCTTCTTGTTTTTAATTTAAAATGGTGATTACATGCACATATTTAGTTGTAGAAGTTATGGGCATATGATTTTTGATTATTTAGTTCTTTGTGCACAGGATGCTAGGCGGGATGCTGGTGGGAGAAGATCTGTGCCTTAGACGCATATTTGGTTGCCCCTAAAGAGAACATATTACTAGTTTGGAGTCCTGATAAACTGAAAATGGGCTGGTGGTGGCTAATGGTGTAGCTGCTCTACCAGGTATTTACTCCATTGTGAGAGACAAGTTGATCTTCCAGTTCTAGCAGTAAGGTGGGTTAATAGATGAGGGTACAAAACTGGGCATGCAACTGCCAGGATGTCCTTCAGGGGAGATGTAAAAGCTCTGAACTGAACAGGTGTAGCACATGAGCAGTAAAAGAGGCAGTTCTGAGGCTAAAACATTATCTGATGCATCAGCGAATTTCTCAGTTGTTTTCTTCTTTAATAAAAAACCTGTCCCAGAGTGTTTCCTTTTCAAGGAGCACAATTCAAACAGAGTTTGTGTGTTCTGGACAAAGTAGTTTGCAGTCCACCAAGACCCGAGGATGATTTGATGGATGTCATTTTCTCTTCTGTTGATTTAGGAACTTTCAAACACAGTCACTGTCATCTCTCTGCTGCTGGGGAAATGTTTTAATTAAAAAGAAAAAAAATAAAAAAACCCAAACCTCAAAACAAAATAAAACAACAAACAAAAAAGAAGGCATGAGTAACTTGGTGATTAATTTTTCCAGTGCTTATGTGTTTATTAGATCTGGAAATAGTAACAGACCAGTATTCTGACTGTTACCCAACAAATATAAATAGCCAGTTGTGTTTGGTTGTGGTCATCTTACTATGATATCTGTTCAGAAGGATATATGAGGTATTGTTTTAAGGTGTAAAATGCTAGAAAAACCCCAAAACCACAGGTTGTGGCTTTTTCTTTCCAGACTTGTAACTTAACCTGCCTTTTCTTCTCTCAACTTCCAGCTTCCTGAAAACTTGCTGGGCAAGTATGACTGGATCAAGCAGTGGCAGCTCAGACAGAAACCTGGCAAGAGGATGGGAGAAATAAGTGATGAAATAAAAGAGTATTTAATACTTCTAAGGAAAAAGGTTGGGAAAGTATTTGTATATTCTTTGGTCACTTGCAAATAAGAAAAGTGACTAAGATTTTTGAATGTGGAGAATATAGCATAAGGATGCTTTCAGTAGTGAAAGTCCCTCTTCTGTATATATACTGCAAAAAATTGAAGTAAAGAATGTCTTCCAGATGTGTGAGGCATCTGGTCTTTCACTACTTGCAGTGGCCTGATTTGCAAGCAGCTCTGCAGAAAAGTATTAATTATCCAAATTTCAATGAGGAAATCAATGTTACACAGCAGCTTTTTCCTCTATTATTTCTTGTATTTATTTGAAGAAATGATACATACTGCGGACAAATCCTTTTGCTGTCTGGACCAGGTTAAGGAAAGGAAAACACAACAACACTGAAGTAATTTCAAATGAGTAGTTTTTGTTCTATTTTTACACATTATTCTAGGTCATAGGAACATGGTTGTGCCCTTAAGTGTTCATATGGTATTACCTAGCGCTATGCTTTCTCCCTCATGGATCTCTGGAACCTGTTAAAAAACTGTTCAGCTGTTCCTGTCTTACTGTGAATGCAAATTCTCTTTTTATGAAGGCTTTTAAGAGTATTTGGAATACTGCACTGAACAGTTTGAGTGTTGGAATGAAATATGTAGTTTGAGTAACAGAAGTGTAAAGAATATGAAGTATGTAGGGTTTATGGTGCAGGAAATAAAAAGGTTATTACCTTACTGCATATCGTCCCACATCAGTATTTGTTCTGCCATCTTGCAGCAATTTCTAGCATCCCTTCCTTTTCCTTTGCTTATGGATCAATTTGAGCAAAATCAGACTAAGTCAGCCTGACCTTGATTGGGGTACAGTTGTGGAAATACTCTTGATTGTTTTTAAAAAGGCACAAAGCCCTTCATAAGTTAAATTCTGAGTGCCTGTGCTGAGCATCTAACAGCTCACACAAGTGGCTTTTTGCAGCTCTTGCCGAGTGATGGCTGTTGATTTGTGTGGTGTGTGATGGTTTGTTGCCTTTTTTTTTCAGTGGAAGAATATAAGTGAAATAAAGGGTCCCCTTGAGAAACAAGAAGCTTGTGATAAATTGTTTAAAAATGAAGAGGAGGAGTATAGTCTCTACGAAGCATTGAAATTTTTGATGCTTAACACTGCCATTGAATTATACAACGCGGATAAAAGTGGAAGGAGAGTGCCTGTTTTCTCCTGGCTCCTGTTTGCACGGGATACATCCAGCAACCCTTGTCAGTTAATGCATAATCACTTGAATCATATTGGTCACAGTGGAGGCCTTGAACAAGTAAGGAGAGTTTGTTTTTAAAGTGTTATTTTCCTGTTTCAGAGTTTTTAGTTTCAAGTGGTTTAAGAAATTTCCCAGCTTTTGTTGGGCTGACTGAAGCATCAGGTCTTCTGTTTGAAGAATATGTTAGAGCTGCTTTCTTGTAGTGAGAGTCTTTAAAGGTCCTCCTCTGAAACTCCAGGATTTGTCTGGGGCTGGCAAGTAGCAGTCTTTGGAAATAGGGGTTGCTATTAATAAGACACTTGTATTGATCTCTTGGTTAGCTTTTCAAAAAAAAAACCACGATAAAAGAAAATACTCAAATTACAAAGACCACATGTAGCACATGCACGGGTGAATTCTGATAAGCTAATGAAAGTTACTGTTTTATACATGGCATAAATGGTGCACACATTACAAAAAAGCCCCAAACCAGAATGAGGAGTAGTTAATGAGCTGAATAGACTGAAAGATTTTGGAAACATTAATTTAAAAAAATCCCATTGAATTAATTACAAGCGGGACACTGCATTTAAGTTCACAACTTAATTGTAGATACTAGAAACATGGAAGTACTATGTTTTAGTTTTGTTTCTTACCTTAAAAATCTGACAACTGCAGTAAAGATGAGACAGCTTGCTGTTCCTGTGAAAATACGTGATTCATTGGTGACTTTTTTGCTGCTCAGTTAAGTCAAGAAGTTACGTTGCCAATTTTTTGTGCTGACTATATTTGTTTATTTCAGTAAGATTCTTTGTAAATTGTTATTTAGAACAGGATATGCTTGTCACTGTAGTAGACAAAGTAGAAGGTTTTTAGAGCTTCTTTTTTTGAATTCCTTCTCCTGTCAACAGGCTTTGTAAGGGCCTTCCACTTACTTTTTATTTGACTAAAAAGTTCACAATACCCTGTAGGAGAGAAAGGATCATTGCCTGAAACCTGCTCTTGTCTGTTTTAAGTGACTTAACAGGATGAACACTGATGGAAGAGAATGTCTTTCCTACCTGCTTGCGGCAGTAGGACACTGTGTAAAGTAGTTTTTCTTTAGGGTTATTTTACTACTGTGCCATTGTGGATTTGAAGACTTTCTCGTTAAATGCATGGTGTCATAAAGGGGTATTATGGAGATACTGAATGAGAGATGCTCATGTATGGGACTTCTCACTTCATAATTTTTGTCTTTGAAAAATTACATCTGACAGGTATTAAACTAATATTTTTATGAGGAAAATCTTGTAGAAGATATGTTGAATTTTACACAAATACTTGTTTTTTCCAATGTAGGTGGAAATGTTTCTTCTTGCTTATGCTCTGCAATATACCATCCAAGTGTACCGGCTCTATAAGTACAACACTGATGAGTTCATCACACTTTACCCCAATGACCCAGAGGAGGACTGGCCTGTGGTGACTCTGATAACTGAAGATGACAGACATTATAATATTCCAGTCCGAATGTGCCAAGAGACAATGCTGTGAACAAGTAATTTTTGGCAGACAAAACTGTGCTGCTTATTGGAGGTTTCCCATGCTATTTTGAAACAGGACAATGACAAAATCCATGTGATTAAATCAACAACTTGAAATTTGTGTTTTGGAAGCTGAAATAAAGTATCAAATACATACTATCTTAAACAGTAAAAGTTTGGCAAGCATGGTTTTGTTTTCCATTTTTTTAAAAAAGGAAGCTTCTGCAGTCCTTATTTTGAAGGACTTTCTCTGAATAAAACTGCCAAACTATAGATTTATTTCTTTAGTGAGGTTCTGTGGTAAGACATGAGCTAACTCTTTGCTCCCCAAAATGACAATTGAAATTTCTGGGAAAGTAAGGTGGCAGTGTCTTGGCAGATGTTTGTAATAGTGCTTAGAAGCCGTTTATACAAAATTTGGTCTTGGGAAGTAATACTGTTCTTTTGCAGTTGGAATTTAGGGCCTGCCATGGTTTGTGCTATAAGAGAGAACTTACCTGAAGTTTTCTAGTGTTTTGGGGTTTTTTTCCTTCAAAAATGTCTCTTATTTAGAAGCCCATTGTCTGTTACACTGGAAATGAGCTGCTCTCCCCCTTTCAACCCGTGGAGAGGAATGTGGCAAATGTGATAAGGGAGTGTAAAAGTTGTTTGATAGTCACAAAGTCAAAGACTACAAAGAATTCCCACTTAATTAATCTGTTTTATGACAGATGATAGGAGATGGTCACATGCCTGTTAACTTCCATGTCCGTGTTATTGTTCCTGTAATGTTAATCCTCTCTGGCAGCTGCTCTGGAGAACATGAGGATTTTAATTTGTCGAGGGAGTGCAGTAGATGGTGCAGTTTACTCCTTGCAAGAGTGGAGATATGAGAGGTTCTGTTTCTGCTTAGTTATTCACTATGCTTTAAAACTGAAAGAGTACAGAATGTATCAGATGCTGGAAGTGCTGGCAAATCTTTAAAAAACAAATAACAAAGCATTCAGCTTTTAGGTTCGAGTAGAAATATGTCCTACAGATGACTTTTGGAACAAGAGAGCTGATTTAACTGAAATGCTGGTCATACACAGGTCACTTAGAAGGCCTTTGTATGTAAATGGGGTAAGGTTAAAAAAATTTTCATTTGAATATTCTGGAGAAAGTGGCATGTAAAATTCTTCAGTTCTAGTTGATATTAATTTGTTAACTATTATTGTGAAAGGTAATATACACAATGAAAATGTGTATCCACTATGTTCTAAAATGTGTTTTAAACACATTAATGAGGCTTATCATGTACTCTGTTATATTTCTCATGTTTTCGTTGCCTTTTACATCAGTTTGTTACTGAAACTTTCTGGGAACTACAAGGGAATAAAAATAAACTTAATAAATATATCTGGCAGTATTTTGTTTCTTGCTTTATGGCCTATGCTTTATATTTTTAATGTTTCAATTTTTGAAATCCACGTTGAAGTTTGTGAAAGCTGTGTAGTAACCTATGTGAAAGAAGTAAGTATTAGCAGCAAAACCAAGTAATTCCCTGAATTGCTGTTATCCAAGAAAAGCTGAAGAGGAGGAAAAATAAATTAATTTTTGCAACTCACAAGTCTGATAGAAAAGTTGTAGTTAGGATTTAATTGACTGAAATTATCTAATGGTGATATATTTTTCAAACACCTCTTTGAAAAAGGTATTGTCACACATGTAGAGCAGTAGTTCTGAGTGTATGACAGAAATCTTTATCTAAAGCAGAGGCTTTTAGGGGCAGAGTTGGAAACAATTCACATAATTGGCTTGTATCTTGAACTGGAAAGGTGGGACTGGGCACAAGGTGCTTAAAGTCGCGTATTGTGTTTTTCGCTAAGAGTTTCTGCTGTGTACACAAAGCTTTTAATTTGCCTTTATTCTGTTTCCTAGTAAGTTACAAAGTTAAAGGATACTTGGTGCTGCAGCAGGTAGTCTTTGCAAGCTCAGGCTGGTTGCAGCTCAGAGGATCCTCGAGGTGTCCTGTGGGAGCTCACCAAAACCTGGTGTGTTTGGTTCAGGACTGTGCCTTTATTAAGACAGCTGAGCCAAAGCTTGGCCAGCTCTTGGCCAAGTGTATTTTTGTGTGACAGCAACAAGCCCTCTCATCCAGAACTAGTGAAGGAGGCTGGAGAGCAATGTGGGAACTTATGAGAACCATGTAGATGTTGAAGGAAGCGGGGAGAGGGAGCCCTTGCACTGTGTATCGAGTGCAGGGCTCAATTTCATATCTTGTGTCCCTGGTATATAAATAGTGTTGGTTGTGCAACTCATGCATCTTGTTTTCTGGATATAATTGCCATTTGTTTTCCCACTATGCTAACTGGCAAGACAGGACCAAGAATGTCTGAAGATGGCCAAATCTACTTCATGAATGCTCCTGTTTTTGGTTAATGCTGGAGCATGATAGGAGCCATGTTCTCAAGCTGGCTGCAATGAATATTTGTGCTATGACATCGACTAATGTGCTCCAAGCCAGACACATTCAAAGAATATGTCTATTTATGAATTTCTTGAGGAGAACTTCAGGCTCTCAGAAATGGAAAAGGAATGTTATTAATTCCACAGAGCTGAAAGTGAAGCAGGGAAGTTCAGCATGGTAGAAGCCTCCCAAAGAAGGCATCTCTCTAGTCGTCTTCCCCAGAGTACTTGTTTCTGCTTGGGTGCTGATGAAATTCTCTTTACTTTTATTCACAACTGCTGTGGAAGTCATTGGAATGGCAAAAAACCCACACTGAAATGTATTGATCCGTTGAAGAACTGGTCAGTACTGACTAATAATTGGTTTATCAGGGCAGTACTGACTAATAATTGGTTTATCAGGGCTGTTGGGGGGGTACTTCGGCATGCTGAAGAAGGAGGAGTACACTGAATATGAACACCAGCTGTCTCCTCTAGGGGATATTTTGTCCAATTTGCCCCTTTTTGGAATTGTGGGGTTTGGGGTGATGTTTTTAGACATCTGCCCACAAGGTCTGTTTGGTGGGATACATTTCCTGTGGGCTGTTGCAGTGGTCAGCTGCTGCAGGGGCTGTAGTAGGTGGTCTCTGCATGTGCTCTTCAGTGTCAGGCTTTCAGTCTGAAAAATACAATTTTTTAAACTGAAAAAACTCCAGTCCTTCATTTTATTGAAATTATATTTTTATGTAGGCTAAACACAGTGGGTACTTTCCTCCTCTCCATCTCTCTTACCTTTCTAGAATCACATGCTTCTGCAACTGCTGGTGGCTTGCTGGGATGGGAGAGAATTCAGACACTGCCCTTGGTACACCTGTTGTGCACCACACATCTTAGATTTATTTAAAAAAAAAAAAAAAGAAAAAAACCAAAACAAACAAAACAAAACAAAAAAACCAAAACAACGGCCGGCTACAATAATTATGGAACAAGTACCATCTTTGTGAAACAGTCTTAGGGCGTTTCACAGACCATTCGCTGGAAATGTTCACTTCTGGCCCGCAGCTGCCCCCGGGCTCGGAGTGGTTTTGCAGGGGAACCCCGGCGCCTCTCACCCGTGTCCCTCACCCCGCAGGGCCAGTCCAGCCTCCCTTCCCTGTCTGTCACCAGGTGTCCCTGCAGGCCAGGGCACAGCCTAGGGACAGCCTAGGCTCCCACACCGCCCAGCTGGTGGCACCCGGAGCCCTTCCTTGCCTTCCTTCCCGAGGCACAGCCGGGACTTCTGCTGGCTTGGCACTTCAGCGTGGTGCTCCCGCAAATGCAGAGCGCGGTGATGATACACAAATACCGACCGTGCTGAGGAAATGGGATATGGCCAAAATGCTTTGCCTTGTGACCTAGTGATCTACTGATCGTTGCCTTGTGACCTAATGATCTCACAAGACCACAGTTTAGCAGCATCAGCCTTAGAGACTTGCATGACAGGATATGTTAGTTGAAGTTCTTAGTGCATAAGTAGGTGAAAGACATTTTGAAGATATGTGGAACATTGTGAAGTGGTAAGAAATGTGAGATTTTTCATGCCTTTACATTTTTAGCTTTTTGAATATCAAGTAGTTCATCTGTTTTACACCTTGAGTAAGAATCTGCTAGTAGGAGTTGAAATTTGTAGCAAGCCCTCTCTTTGGCTGCTGAATATCTGGTTTTGTTTTATGTATTCTTCCAAACCTTCAGGTGGAGTATTGAGGCATGTGAATCTTCACAGGCAGATTTATGCTGTTACAGTGAATCCAGAGCAGTGGTTCTGGGACAACTTATTCCTGCTTCACAAACATGAGGCTTCATAGTGTCAAAAATAATGTATGGTGAGAAATGGTGAGGTTGGATTCTCACATTGTCCAAGAGTAAATCAAATAACTTTTAAAATGTATAAACCTGTTAGTTTCCAACTGCAGTTGAAGATGCACAAAGCATATTTTATTTTTACTGTCCTTATTATACAGGGAAAAAACCCAGTTGTAGCCAAGATACTTACAAAGATTTGAAGTACCTTGAAAAACAGCATATTATTGCCTATACTGCTGTTATTGAGATGATAAAAAATATTTCTGCCTGAAAGACATAGTGTAAAACTGAACAGGCAATATATTTAGAGGTGGATCACTTGCTGAACTGTTACTGTCGTCATTACCGTTTCTGAATGTCATCTGCATCATAAATTTTTTTGGTTTTGTATAAAGGGTAAGAGAAATAATAAATTTTGCTGAGCAAGGAAAATGTACAGGATGGGGCATAAACCTGCAAAATGTGTCCATTTCACTCAATTCCATTTCCAGGCTTTCCAGGCTACTTTGCATTTTTTTTTTTCAGTATTGCATAACATTTTGGCCTTTGTTTTATACAGAAGAGCTGGGTGTTTTGCTCAAGGACTTGTTCTGCAGAGCTGAAAGTAAGAGCTTGGGTGAGACTCTGCTTCTTGCCCCTCCTAGGCAGGTTCATCTCTTGCTGCCAAACTTCAGCTTCTGTGCCAGCGAACTGTATCATCAGTGCATTTGCATTTGGGAGGATTGTGTTCCTTTCAGGAAGCCAGCAAGCAGCAGTTTAGAGCAGCTTCTGTTCTCTCACCTGAGCATGTCTTTTGAATAATATTCAAAAGGGAGACAGAAGAATCAATAATTTTTTTTCTCTGAGGTCATTGCCAAGCTGCTTGGCTAATAGGGTTGAAAACAGAGGAAAGGGAGGGTTTACAACTAAAACAGCAAGAAACCCACCAAATTTATTATGAGTTAATAATTTATTTCCCTTGTTTAAATAGCACTTGCACAGTGACAGGACAAGCTGTCTCCTTCTGTGAGACTCAAACTCTCATCTTCCATTTAGGCTCCCTAAGATCCTCCCCAGCAAACACCCACTCAGAGCATCACTGGCCTCCTGCACCTCCTGCAGATATTACCACAGGGGATAGCATATGACTCCTGTGTACTGGCTTTCAGTATCTAATATTAACATTGCTTTTAGACAATCAAGTGGTTCCATGATGTTCATTCACTGATGAGCCCTCTTTAGAGCTCCCTTCACTCAGATGTTCTGGATTTTTTCTCATCAAACATATGTTGAAAACATAAAACCTCTTTCAATTACACAAAATAGTGCCAGGTTTACAGGTAGTAAACATCATTAAAAAAAAAAAAAAAGGAAAAGGAAAAATGAGTTGGAGGAGTGCTTCGGGATGTCTAAAGCAAATCTGTGATAGCTTCAACAATCACCTGGTTTGTAATGCACCTGTACGAAAGGTCCAGGTATCAATACAATCCCCCAACACCCCATCCCATGGATGGGATGTGTCTGCCTTCCCAAAAATATGTAAAACAACAGCACGGAAAATTCAAAGGCAATAATGGTGTGAAGTTTCCTTTGAGGAGCTAGGAGAGAAGGTGTAAGATCTGCAGCTGGGGATGTGTCCTGTTGCACTGCAGGGACTGTTATCATTGGTGAAGCTTGCCATCAGAACCCCTGGTTCTTTAAAGAAATGCTGCACTCTGGAGGATGTGAGAATTAACCACCTGCATATGGTAGCAGGGCTCAGCACAGAGCAATCTATTTTGGCTGTAAGTTTGGGAGCACTGGCTCCAGCTGCCGGGAAAATGTTTGTCTGTTCAAGAGACACAGTTTTTATGTCACCTAGAGGAAGGAGGCCCATTTCTCACAGCTGCAGAACAGCCAGTGTAGAGAGTTAATAACTGCTGCTTGACTTTCACCTGGGTTGTAAAGCAGCACTCAGGCTTTGGTTTTCCTCCCTGCATGTCTCCATGCATGTGGCAGGGACTTGGGAGAGTGTTTGCTTTGGTCATCCAACACATCCTCATTCAAAAGTGTCATTTACAGGCAATGGTGAGACTTCTGCTCCCTTAGTGCCATACCTCTGTTAGAGTCAGTACTTTTTTACCTGTCTGGGTAAGAAGCCCTTTTCCTTGGCACAGAATAGGTCTTCCCCCAGCAGCACAGATGCTGTAGACCTCCAGCAGGGCCTGCATTCTGCCACATTGTCACTGATTTCTGGACACAAAAGTAAATGCTGTGCAGAACCACCCACAAGTGGGAGGATTTCTGTCTGGAGTGGGGCACTTTCTCATCTGAGGTCTGTGCATGCCCTTTAGGGGAATAAAGTGCATTATATTTCAATATAAATCATTAATGGAAGAGCTAATTGTCATCATTACCAATGGAGGTCAGAGAAGGGGCTGCCGATTGTTGTGGGGGAGAGGGGACTTTCAAGACTACAAGCTAAGATGAAGTAATAATGCTATTTGCCCTCATACTAAATGTCTTACTTTTTACTTGCTTCAGATCAGGCCCATTCTTTCTTAGGAAGACTGAAATAAAGCCTGCAAAGTCCCTGAAAGAGAATGCTTAATTTGAGAAATGCCAAACTAAAAGCCACCATGTGACTCTGGCCTTGCTCAGTCTGCTCAAAACGAAGCAGTGTGGCTGTAATTCTCAATCCTGTTTCCAAAGAGGCTCTGGCCTTGCGAGCCATAGGATGTTGGCTCCCTTGGCCTGGCCTCGTGAGTGGGTTCAGAGAACCAGCAGGCACGAGGGCAGTATCTTTTTCTGAGCCCTATCCAAGCTCGCTTTTTTTTTCCTACTATTTTTTTTAGCATGGCCTCGTGCCAGGGCAGTGCTGTGGGCAGGGAGAGCTTGGGAAGGTCAAGGGACACTCTGTGCATGGGATAGCCGTGCCAGCAGGTGCCAGCAGCCAGCGAGCGCATGCCTGGGAGCGGGGCAGAGATGGATCATTTGCTGGTGTAGATACCCTGATTATGTTCTCTGCTCTGCTCAGCCCTCTCAGTCTCAGACTGGAACAGATGTAAGCCATCCTCTCTGCAGCCATGGCTGGAAGGTGGGATGGGGGAGCTGGACACGGCGAGAGCCAGTTGAGGGCTCTCTGAATGTCCCCTGGACAGCCCTGCACCAAGGTCCAGGAGAAACAGAACTGCTGTTCCCAGCTCTTCATAGATGCCAGGCGCATAAGAGGGTGGTCATGGAGCCCCAGAGGGAGGAGACAAGAAGAAACAGGCAGGAACTGGAGGGCCAACAAAGTGCATGAGACCCTAAGGCTGGATCTCTCTGCTGTGGGCCAGTGTAAGGAGAGCTGAGACATGAAGATCCCAAGGGGTCATAAGCAAAGTATGAGCAAAGTCTTACCATCGTACCTCCCCAAGACCATTTAAAAACCATCAGCTGCTCAAGTGTCAAAACACTAAAAGCCAGTCTTCTCACTGGCTCTGGATGGCTCACATTTGGTCATTTGGGAATACTTAAGGAATGTGATCAAAACATAAAAAGCCATTTTTGATTAAGAATGCTTTTGCAGTTTCATAAGAACAGATTTGCTGACCTGCCAGATGGATGGATCTTCTTCTGACATTTTGAGTTTCCCTTGGCCTGATGAGGATAATGTTCTCCTTTTAAATACTAAGTGTCTGTTTAACAGGAATGATAAAAGTAGTTGATTTGGTATAAAAAAAGTATTTTGTCTATGGTATTTCCATATCAACAACACTTGGAAGCTTTGTAGAAATAGCAAGCTTGTTTTGCATAATTTTATGGATGCCTTTGGATTTCACTAACTTCAAGTTAAGACCTTGCAGTTGGCAGCATCATGCTCATAATTCAAAAACAGTTGGAGTGTTGGATTAATTTCTCACCAGGAGGTATACTTTGCTTGTTCCAAATGAGAAGAGCATTTTAGAGCATGTCAGATTATCAGAATTAATAAAACAGAAGCAATCAGAATCATGAATCATATGCAAACTGTTAGAACTTTAATTAAAGTAATTAGAATATGAAAGCTACTGGACAATATTGGAGCACAGATCCCCCTCAAAGAAAGCATGGATCATTCTTTTTAACAATGCAAAAACATACATCACTGTTAAATACATAAACATCACTCAATTTTAATGTGACATATACTTTTGTACTTTTGACCTTAGCAGTCATTTTAAAAATGTACAAAGTTTTCACCTTTGTTTTTGTTTAAAGAAAACCCACGTGCTTTAAACAAAGCAAAACAGTCATTTAAAAAAACCATACCAACAGCTTTAGCATGTGTACAAATTACAGAAAGCAACATTTATTTTGAGATAAATGAACTGGAATTCTACAAGTATGATAGAAAATGATGCATGAGGTAACATTTAATTTAAAATCTAGGATCCCTGTACTGTAGTTCCAAACAGTGCTCTGGCTTGACATCTACAGTCCTTGCAAAATTGACTTGTTTAAGTAGTCGAGGATGGCTATTAGGCACACTGCTTTGCATAAAGACAGCTTTATCCTAAGAAAGAATCTGATGTTGATGCTGAAAGATACTCTGAAACAAATGAAAACCCACTGATATCTCTCCAGTGAAATATGCATTTGCCTAGTTCTAAGATTTACCTTCAAATTATAGGAACAAACTGAAAAATGGAGCCTTTTCTCTACAGAAGTGTGTTGATAGAGAACTGATCTTAATCTCAGGGCAACTTTGGCAAAGTGTGGCTAGATTCTGCTTTTGCCTCTTTCAGCACTGTTGGCCTGCTGAGAACAGAACAAGATGTTGTCCTGCAGAATAATCCATGGTTAGAGGGCCAGGCTGGGAAAAGATGAGGCTCCCAAACTTCCTTTCCCCTCTTTCCTGAGCAAGAGTCTTCAGATTTTGAGTTGCCTTTTTTTTTAGGATGCTGCTTCCAGACACTACTTCCCACTCTCAATTCTAAAAGTATTTCTGTAAAACTAAAAACAAGTCAATTTTAGAGAACCCAAAGGCACAATTAGAACATGCAAGTATGAATTGAGTATTTTCAGGCATTTCTGTGACACTGTTCCCTGTAATATCCAAGCATCTTTCACCAGCATTAGTGAATGTTATCCTTATAGCACCCCTCTGAGATTGGAGAACCTTCTGTGCTTGCAGTGTCATGTTACAAATGCTGCAGTCTGACCTTGCATGATGTGGTCAAAGCTATCTTTGTTCAGAAAGTGAAGACTGAGAAGAACTGAGACTTCTTGGGAGTTACTGCTACACAGTTTGGTTCTCCTCCATGATGACTTCCTGTCTGAAGACAAAAAAGTTCCCGGCTGCTGCTCTGTACTTTAGGTTTTGCTCAACGTTTGTAGTTTCCTTCTAGAGTGGCCTTGTGGCTGGCCCTGCTCAAGTATGCAAAGATGGAGAGAGCAGGCTGTGTGACACTGGCTTCTCCACTGCAAAAGGCACAACAAAGTTTGCTCTCTGTTGTGCTCCCAGCACTACAATATTTGTTTTTACCCTAGTAACTAGGATCTATTAAGATGCCCAGTAACCTTTAAATGCCAAAGAACCTTTCACTAAAGATGGTTAATGAAGGGCTTATTGCTCTCTTTGCCCACCAGGCATGGTCCTTGCAGGGTAACACAGAGCAGGGTGCTTGCAAAAGACACTTCAGCTCATTCATTTGCAGCCATCTGTCTGTCTCTGTCCACATACACACACTCGCTCCTCTACACTCACATGTGCTCCTCCTCAGGCACTCTCGGAAGCTTTCTGTCCCATGTAGGTGGAATGAGTCTTTCTCAAAGGGAATGCTGCCCAAACCCCATGAAACGTATTTCAGCCATTCCACCAGAGAGAGTCAAGTCCACTTTGAATTTCTGTGGCCTATGATGGTAAAATGCCCTGCCAAACAACACAAACAGCACAAGCAGCACAGGGGGCTTTGACACTACCTGCAATCCCAACTTAAAGTCTCTTATCACAAACTCTCCATAGCTGTTTGGCTTCACAAAACTAAGGCGGAGGCAGTAACACCACAAAATAATCTAAATTATCTAAAATAAGGGAGCTGACAGAGCAATGTTCTCAAAAATCAAAGCCTGACATGATTTGAGCTTGATTGCCTTTATGATAGTAGGGGTTAAGCTTTGCATCCTGTGCATTTGCTTTTTAAAAATCTACAAAGATATTGCAAATGATTTTATTAAACCAAGTGAAAAACTTGTTGATGGTAATAAGCAAGGAAATGTCATCTACAAAAATAGGTATCTTTAACTTTTTTCAAGATTTTGCTTTTGCAGTTTTGTGGTGCTTGCAAACTTGGATAAAGTCAGTTGATCTAAGTAACCAGTTAATTTATTGCCTGTAGCCTTCCAATTGTTTCATTAGAGCTTAGGAAGGATTTTTTGTTCATCATAATAGACACAAAAGCAGAGTTACATTTGCTTTGGAGAGCAAACTACAAAATTGAGCAATGAGCATTAGTTCCAGGCTCTGCTGTTTTCTGCATGTGTACATACATCTTACTTTCCACCCAGACAGTAGTGTCCTTAAAAGTTAATGAAATTAATTTTTTTTTTCAGTTCTGTAATTTTTTCTTTGCATTTCTGTTGTGGGTTTTTTGCTGAATTATAGATGAAGCTGCTGTTTCAATTTTTACATCCTTTCCTAAGAGGAGATTTATATGCTTGCATTTGCAGATAGGCCAAGCCATTCTATTACTTAAATGTAAGTATTTACTTTGCATTACCTTGATTACAAAGGGGAGTTATAAGAAAGGGTAGCTTTTTAAAAAATGGTGAATGATGCACATGAAGAGAGGTGGGAGAAGCAGGTAATATGTGCAATTGCTTGCTGTTTCCAGGCAGTTTTGCTTAGAGAGTTAATGGGAGAAGTGCAGTACAGTACTCAAATACTTTATCTGCAGATACAATAGCTTATTTTTGCTTTGCTCTCGTTGTGGGCTCCCAGAGGGTGGGAGGGTACTGTAAAGCTGGCTCTGCAATGCCAAAGTTTTGTCATCAGCAAAAGAATCTGTATGGCTCAACATTTTTGCTCACTTATTTACATTGCAGACCCCTATGAGGCACTGTCTCTCAATCCTGAACCAAAAGCCTAGAAAAAGGCAAGCAATCTTAAATCCTTTAAGATGAAAGGACTTCTCTAGGTTCCTGGTTGAATCAGAGAACAATTTAGGTTGGAGGGGATTGCAGGCAGTTTTCTTTCCTCCATTCAAAGCAGGGCCACCTTTGATAGTGGACCAGGCTGCTCATGTCCAGATGAATTTTAAACCTAATGGATTGCCCTTGTTTTCAAGTCATTGTTATATATTCAGTTGTGAAATATACAAAACCTGCATGCCTCACACTATTCTGTGCTGCTCTGGGGATGCACTGCTGACTTAGCTGGAAAAGTCTGGGTAAAGTTTTCACTAGAAAGTCACAAGGTGGCTGGAGCTAAGGAATGAACTTGAATTAACTCATTTAATTCTTGATTTTAGATAAAGATGCCTCCCAATTCCTTCTACTTCTTGACTCTCCTTTTCAGCTTAACAAATGAGAAGTGAAAAAAAGTCTATCAAAGAAGAGTTTTGTTTGAAGCTACTTTTTAATCACAGCATTAGATGACATTCAGTCAGCATGACAATTACATTTTCCTTCTCAAAATGCCAACAGACAAAATAAGGCTAGCAGGAACCTTCAGAAGAAAATGAGGAAATGTCTGAAGACACTGAACTTGGAATGACAGAAAATAGTGAGGTAAAACTGATAAATTGATTTGAGCAGTGACAAAGTTTGGTAAAGCTAAGGAAAAGTTTCCCCTCGGGATTACAGATGAAAGAGCACTTAAAAATATGCTGCCATTCTTCTGTTCTGCTGAGATGGATTGGGTGTCACGGTTATGAAATGCTGAGACTGAAGCTCACTCTCTAACCCTACAATTAATTTGCAGGAGCTGCAGCCAAAATGCCCTTCTGTGCAAGTCTGTGCTCCAAGCTGAGCCTAAAGCTCAATCTCTCTGCCCCCGTATTTTGTCTTTAGCCTTTTTGTTCAGAAGGTGCCAATTACTGAGAAGTCTGGCAGTGGTTTTGCTGAGGATTGCATCTATGCACTGACAATTGAACTTGGCTCTCCAAAGCAAATCCACACAAACTGCCTGAGCCTGAGCTTGGAGCCAGGGCTAAGCTTCATCCCATGCCCTCCCACTGCCCTGCAGGGCTGCTGCAGCTTGCGACCACGCTTGGACCCAGTTTGCTGCCAAGCTGACAATTCTGCCTTGTTTCAAGATGCTGCCAGGCTGCTATAGAGTGTGTTGCAGGGCACAGAATAAATTCAGAGCGCTTCTTCCTACCCCACAGCCTGTTCTGCACTGCAACCCCTCCACAGGACCTTACTCCCTTCAAAATAGATGGTTTGCTGTACTCTAGTAGAAAGCCAAACATGAACAAGGGAAGGGAATCCTAAAGTTTTGTGGTTAAGCTGGTATTTGGGACATGCCAACTTGCTACCAAAATTGTGATTATTTTGTCATGTTTAATTAATTACTTTAATTTAATTACTTAGGTAACATTTCCCCAGTGCAGCCCTGTCAGTTACTCAGAAACTGAAGACATGTAGTGCCTCCTTACTGCACATTGTAAAACTTGCATGCTAGTTTATTGCTGTTTGAATCATCTTCAAAGATCTTTCACACTCCTGTCTCTGAAGACTCCTCTGCTGGGAAACCAACACAGTTTGTTACACACACACACACACACACACACTGCTCCTCATCCTTCAGTCCCTCTCGGGGGCAGCTGAAAGGGAAATGGTGTTTTCTGCCCTCTGATTCCCTCATCTCCACACCATGCTGCTGTCTTTAGGAGGGGTACACAATATCTGTAAGATTTTTAGCCTGACCTCTTTCTCTCCCATTCCAGCTCACTAATCTAAATAATGTTTCAGCTTAAAGGTGTACTCTTTTATGTAGCTTAAATGGCAATTTTTTAAAATGGCTTAGTATTAGTTGCACACTGAGATCATATTTAGACTTGAACCCTTGTTCCAAGGAACTGTTCAAAGGTCGTAACAAACCTGCCTGTGCAATGCTCTCCTATACACACCCATACACATTTGCACGGCTTTCCAAGGGTTACTGCCGCTATCCCTAGGTAATAACCAGCTGCACTCCAACCTCTGCCAGCCATGCCACAACCACAAGACCTCGAGGAGAGGCGGGGCCCACCCTGCTGCCTCGCCATGCCCTACACTGTCCTGCACCTCACCAGCAGCGGGGCTGGGATGCTGAAACTGCGAGATGCTCCCTTCCCCTCGCCACCTTGCAGCCCAGCACAAAACCATGCCCGACGGCTCTGGCTGCCCGGGCCTGAAAGCATCCTTTCTCCCTTCTTTTTAAGCACGAGGCGCCATCCCACAAAAGAAGGCGCTCCTGCCTTCAAAAGGTTTCTGTTCGTGGGCCGTGGCCTGCCCTGAATCAGCTGCATTCATCAGCCAACCCTCCGTCTGGGGCTGCTGCTCTCTGGCTGCAGATTCGGCGAAACACCGAGCAAGAGCCAGATATAAATCTCCCGCTCAAAGGAAATATTTAGCACCAAAATGAGTAGAAAATAAAAAGACTTCTCTGTTACTTACCCAATCCTCTCACTTAGGGCGGCTCTATCTAAACAAGCAGGGATCTGAGCCCTCCTGCCTGGAAGGGCAGTGCCCGGGGGGATGGGGAGCGAGACTGCCCCGTGCCTGCGAACCCGCTGTTGCACCCAGATGGCTTCAGGCACCGGCTGGGAAATGCAGGGCTTTGTCCATCAAACCCCGTGCTCCGTGAGCGTGAGAGCCTGCTCAGGGCAGTGAGGGGGAAAAAATCTGCAGTGTTTTCTCTTAATTCTGAAAAATGAAAGCTCAAGATACATTAACATAACTTTACTTACTAAAAGCCAAGGAACACTACTCAACAGCTTATCAGTGTTCTGCTTTATTTCCCACTGTGTGAGCTGCTCTGCAATACAAGGTGTAATATGCAGATCAACTTTTTTTCTCTTTTTATTGTAACTTCGATTGTGTAATTCAGTCTGGAAAGGCCAAGTCTCCACATGAATTCATTGAGATGACGGTGCTCCAGCTCTCTGACACAGAAACAGGATGGGTTTCTATTGCAAAATAATTACCACAGAGATAGATAGCCATTTCATAAGCAACAGCACAGGAGAGACACAGCTAAGCCATTTCACTAGAACTCAAGGAAGTACTTTTGGGAAGGACGAGGTGCAGGACAGGGCATGTACCCGCATCTACCTGATAGAGACACCATCAGTGATGCTGTGCCTGGGGCTTTGGCCAGAGAAAATGTCTGCCCACTCCCAGCCTGGATCCCATCACACTGGCTGCTTCACCAGCTCAATTTGCCACTAACAGGGAGCAGTGAACCTTCAGAGGTTGCTGAAGCTCCTGCCAACAGTTCCAGAAGCAGGCTCAGTGTCTGCCAGGAACAGAGGGAGAGCTCCCTCCTCACTGAGCGCTCTGCCTGCCCACCAGCGAGCACCTGGGGCAGCACAAGGGGCTGGTTGGGACCCACTCCCTGCAGAAATGTCACATTTTACTAATCCAGCAGAAAAGTGTAAAGAAATACATGACCTGCAGGAAGCAGAAAGAGATGCAATGCACGTGTCCTTATGTCACTGCTTAAATACTTGCCCAAATCCCACCACTCCCGTCCTCATTCAGTCTCTTGCAAAGTAAAGGACTAGTAAGTATTACATACACAACTGAAAATTTATCTTTTACAGTGCCATTAGTTTAACTCTGTATGACCAATAATTTTTTTTTTAAGTATTTGTTCATCTTTTATCTAAAGTAGAAGCCTCAGTGTTATCCTTTGTTTTCAGATTTTTACTTTTTGGCGCAACCTTGTAACCTACACTGGTAACACTCAAAATTCTTCAAAAATACTGCTGTTTGAATTTTAGTCATGTACCAAAAGAAATATTACACAAAAATATTTTCCTGCTTCATCTCTACAGTTCCTGAAAAACTACATCTTGTGGACCTGGAGACAAATGTACTGGAGAAACCAGAACTACATGAATAGAGGAGACCTCAAATGGCCACTGTGATCTGTAACTGTCTATATACACATTATATACATATGACTGTTTGAGAACCTGTATTCATGAATGTGTATACTCTACATCCTGCACACATTAATTTGTCTGAGGGTTTTAAAAAAGAATTTGTTTAAAATTACTGTCAGAAAGCATTTACCCTATGGTGACACAGCAAACATGGTTACTGATTTTAGTCTTACCCTCCTAGTGCCACTGCTCATTAACCGCAAACTGATTTTGCAAATCTGTCTGTTAACACAGTAATTTCTATGGGTTTTTTCTTACTGTATTTGTATATGTAACAAATTGGTACAAATCTTTCCAATAAAATGCAAAGTTCATTGATACAATGCCTTTCACAATGGCCATAACTGGTTACTAGTCAACTCAGTAGTTTTGTAGACATTTTTAGCTGAACTTGGAAAAATAGGAAACGTATTGTAGTTTAAAATAAATGTACATAATATACAATATATATATATCTTTATACACATGTGTATGTCTACATACACATATACTGATAAAACATTTAAAGTAATGTTTAGTTTTGATCAGTTCTCTGACTGCTGGGACTATCTGGCAAATAAATCTAGAAACAGAATTTGTCCACAATTAAATAATAATTTCCACAACTTAGAAAAATATACTTTTACTAAATAAGGTTTAAATTAACTGATTTATGGATATAGGATAAAGGATAATGGTTTCCAGACTCTGACATGATTAAATCTGAAAGGACCCAAGCTACTACAGACCAGTAACATGCGCTGCCCTGCAGCCAAACACAGAACAACACAGAAACACAAGCTGCTGCCACAGCAGCATTGGTGACACCCAAAACCTCCCTGCTTCCCTCACCTCTCACACAGCCTTCATTCCCACCCACCTGAGTCTCCCACCCAACCTGATGCTGTTATTTAAGGTGCACTCTGGCCACGAGCACATGGAGCACATGGCTCCGCAGGGCTGATGTGAACGGCTCCTCACTCCCACCAACGCTGCCTTGAGAGCCAGCAGATCATCCAAGACCCTAATTTTCAGCTTGGAGAACCAACAGTACTTGAACCTCACCATATGGATTTTGATCTACTGCATAGCTAAATATATCAGAGCAAAACATACATTTTTGTGTGTGTGCATGTGTACAGAAGTATATATACACATGCGTACACACATCTATGTGTACGTATCTGTATAAAAAATTTCATGGAACTATGTGTAGCAATGTTGTCTAGCATGGTATCCTGCATACATTATCTGATCTTATTCTCTTTTAATATAGAGGCACCAGAAATAATTATAGAGAACAAATCAACCTTTAAAAATTAAAGTTAGATCAGTGGACAAGAACTTTGGTAAAGCTTGTCAGTATTTATTTTTTGTTTTATTCAAATACAGTCAAAGTCTATCAGTTGCCATCACCCTCTTCACAAGAGGAAAGTGCATGATTTTTTTCCCAAAGAAAATTATATGTAAGGTGGGACTTAATGAATCAAGAAAATTCTGAATTAAATGTTTATATTTTTCAAAAGATTACTATCTGATGGGATGAAAGCTAAATAGAGTTCTTGTCCTGTATGTATTTTATTTATCATATGCATATATATATAAATATATATATATATGTCTCTGTTCATGTACCTGTGTGTGTACATACACATCCACACACTTTCAGCATGAGAGAGGAACATGTTTTTCTCCACTTTCCATGGGGAGATTCCCATGTTCCTCCCTGTCTTGTACCCTGTGCAGTATAAGCTCTAGTGATGAGGCCAAACAAAAAGATATAGTTCACCATAGTATATTAGTTTATGTAGCAAAGTCATTTTCAAGCAAGTAAAATAAAGCTCTGTATTCCAAACTTCTTTTCCAGTTCTCATAAAGAAAAGGAAGGAAAGGGAGAGAGGGGAGGGAGTGGGGTTATGGCAGTAGCATTGAGCCAGTGGCACGTGGCGGTGTGCGTGTGCGAGCGTGCGAGCGCAGGTCCGCACACACACAGGCGCACAGGAGCAGGGCTTTGGTTGACAAATGCAGATTGTCCAGAGAAGGTGGATGCATAAGTAAGGAAGACTCTACAGTGATGCAATTGTATCTTTTATGCTTGCATGGAGTGAGAAAAAAAATTCAATTGGAGGAAAAAAAAAGGAGAAAAAAAAAAAAAAGAAGCAAAGACCTCTTTTTAGGTCCCTCATCAGTGAGAGCATACTCAGTATGCTAGAGAATTTATCTGAAACCTTTTAAATCAAGGCCTCTTTATTACAAAAATAAAAACGAACAAACAAAAAAGTATGAGAGACGACAAGATGCTGAAGCGTCACTCCAATCGTCCCTGCAGAGAACAATTGCATCCCAGTTATTATTCATTCTCTTCTCTCATTTCTACGATGTCTGTCATTTCCTCTGTGTGAGGCATGTCGGTCATTGCAGAGTCTTCACCTTCTGCAGCTGTCTCATTCTCATTCCTCTTCTTTTTCTAGATTGAAACAAGCATCCAGAAACCTATCAGTAAGTTGTGCATGAACACACTGCCACCAGCTTTGGACACTGGGAGAAGTGAAGGGTGAATATGATTTGTTTTAGAGTATGTTATTAAAAACCAGAATATTTGCATCATATTTGTGGCTTGCCACCAGTAACTTGGCTTAACTTAGAAGATTTCCATAGCCTTTCTGGGGCTCAGTTTTCTCCTTTCTAACATAAATGCAATCAGGCATTTCTGATGCTAAGCAACATTCAAAACAGGCTTCAGCATGACTGGAGGGAAGAGAGCATCTGGAATCTTTTACATCACAGACTTTTTATTAAAAAAGAGAAAAAAAAAGCAAGGAAAACAAAATGTGAGCAACAAAAAGCTTCTCTAGGGAGGGAAGCAAGGTGGCAACGTGGCAACCTAATTTCTCAAATGTCAAACTTCAGGAATTTTACAAGATTTGAGCATTCTGGCTTTTCTTAGTGTTGCTGATCCACTGTGATCCCTTGCCTCACCAAGGCCAAGTAATATTAGAGTATTTTTGGCTGGCAGCAGCGGGAGGTCATTCAAGGGTCCTGTGATTCATCCAGGATGTCCTAGATTAGTAAAGCTAAGAAGAGTTCAGCCCCCTACAAAACAAGTTGAAGCATCTGTTCCTTATTACCCATTTCTCAGCAGGATGACTAGTTTTACAGAAAACAATTGTACAGCTGACAAAATATCCCCCACAGGTATTACTGATTCAGCTGAGATGGATATATCAGAGTTCTAAAATTTCAGAGGTGTCTACACAACATTTGATCTGCAGCTCTCCAACTGCAGGTGAGAATAACCTGGTGTATAGAGCTACTAGTTGGCTCTGCCACTGTCATACTGAATAAAGAATAAATTAGGTTGGCACAGTTATTACTCCTACTACCTGCACTTACCACTGAGAAAAATTAAGCACAATGTCCCTGGCCAGAAACTCTGTGAGCTACTATGGTAACAGACTAGCAATGAGGATGTTGTGAAACCACAGGTCAAGACAAGCCATTTCAGTGTCTGAAAGTTTTACTCTTTGCTTCTGAAGGCAAACATGACAAATTAACCATGACAGAGATTATGATTCTTCTCTTGTCTTATGAACCTTGTACATTTTGATCTCTTGCCATGGCCTGCATTGTCAACACATATCAAAACTGATTTTAGGTTGTATATAAGGCTTTTAGATATTCCATCTTCTGTAGGGTGTTTGTTTGGACTTTTTTTTTTTAATATACAAGTGGTGAGTATTTCCACTTGGCACTTGGCATTTTCCACTTAGTAAGAAGTCTAATTAAAATAAATTAAAAAACCCCCAGTAATTGCACAGATTATATTTTCTGTTCCCACCCACAGAGTCCTTCTACAGAATGATGTACACACCTTGCTGGTTCTGCTAGTTGGAGATGGACTTACACAGTGTCTTTTACATTTAACTAGAAAGGAACAACAGGCAGGTACTGCAAAGTACCCAGTCACCCAGCCAATATTTATCCCATGTTTGACTTAATTAGTGGAATCTTCTTCAAAATCCATGTATCACTACTACTCCACACACGCAGGATTGTAGTGTTTAAAACATGTAAAAATGCACCTGTTTAATTATTTATAAGCTCTTACTGTCAACTGCTGCAGGAGTATGTCTTGTTTTAAGCCACTCCTCTAGATGGCAAAAAATCATAAACACCTATACTTGTCGATTTTCAGCAAGTTGGTCTTATAAAGAAATAAAAGTATATATGCAGAGATACATGTATGACATAGTGTACACATACAGATATAAATGTATACACTATGTAACACGACATAACAGGTTCCATGGGAGGGAACTTGGAACTCGTTGGACCTTAAAGGTTTCCTCCAACCCAAACCATTCTATCATTCTGTGATTCTCTGATTCTGTATACGTATAGAAACACGTTTTAAGCTGAGTACATACACATGAGTAGTTCCTATGCCTACATAAGAGTGCTATGTTGTACTGCAGCAGCAAATACACAGCACAAAACTGCTGGTGGTAAGGACAGGATATCCACGATACACGTTTTGAGAAGCAAGAGGCTCTCTGACTGCAGACCAGCATGTCTCATGGCCTGGATGCCCATTAGCAGCTGGAGGACACCTTCTGGTTTTATTTCAGCCCAAAGACTTTCCAAGCTGCACACTCCTGAGACTTAACATGGAAGCAAACCAAAGTGACGATTTGGCAGAGTTACATTGCTGAAGTGTAACTTAATCTGAACTAAAATCCACTATATTTATCACCTGCTTTCATCAGATTCCACAGAGGCTAATTCTTACCTGTTTTCTATAGACGTAACAGGCCGCTATTGCAACCATGGTGGATTCTCCCACAAACCCAGCGAGAAGGGATCCTACTCCAAGCGTGGCTCCATGAACTCTGTTGGAGGCATAGAAAGAAAGCAATCATTGTTGTGTGAGAATGCATGACTCATAGTTACATTTTCACTGGCATCTATAACCAATCTGCTGATAGAAATATTTTCTTCAAAGACACAATACACTGCCTGAGAGAATAACTGGTATTTTAAAGGACTTGGTTTTTTTATTGACTACACTGTTCAGTAGAAGAAACACACTGAATCAAATGATGGACTAAAATTTACAGTCTTGTACAGAGTGCTGCGTAATAGATTATTAAACTTATAAACAAGACATTCTTTCATTAGCTTTCTTAACAGTGTGTTTAATAACATGGAAATAAATTCCCCTTAGGACACGTTTTTTGCCTCTTTGACATTTGTGTGTTTTTTCCGAAGGGATATCACTATTATGCCTGTCTAGAGCAGTCACACTTGTACATTTGTAAATGTTTCTTTTCCAGACAGTGACACTATTTAGGCTTTGTATCATGGTTAGAATTTGGAGAAAATGTTCTGAGCTATGCAAATTCAGCTGCCAAGTGACAGGGAAGAGGAATGCAGAGGACAGCAAACCCACGGGTTCTGTGAGGAATAATGATTTACCCTAGGTAAGGCAGCACGATGAGACTGGTGATGAGGACGATAATCCGCAGCACTGAGCTGGGTGCCAACACAAATGTCTTCTTCAGAGTCATCAGCCAACCAGTCAAGTGTGCTCTGACAGTCACTGTTCAAAAACAGGGGAGAAAAAGAGGCAAGAATAGTAAAAAAAGTTGGTCATGTCACATGCAGCTTCTCCGTGCAGAGAGCACTGCTCAGAAATAACCATTGTAAAACTTACTGCTGATAACTTTGCACCTTTCTACTTTCTAGAAAGGAAGCAGATCTTATGTTCAAATTGCTTTAATATACTAATTTTGGAAAATGAAGAAAAAAAAAGTATCAGTTATGGACAGCAGCACTTGTTCCTAAGAGCTGCTCTCTTAAAATCAATTTATTAGACAGTCCATCCTGTTTTCTTCATTTAAAAAACCCCAAATTATCTCCTTCCTTAAGGAGAAGTACTACCAAGAAAAATTTTCCATCTGGCTCCTGTGTGGCACATGGTGTAACAGTCAGGCACAAAAAAGGTATCTACATGTAACCATAATAAAGTTTACCTTTATTATGAAACTGTCTTGTCATAGATATAGAAAACACTAAAATATGTTGCATTTAATTACAGAGCTAGAAATTTGAAACATTTTGATTATTGCTGTCCAGCTTATCTTACTCTTTGATAGAAGTATAAACTTTTATTACATAATGCTTATGCTCTGAAAGAGCCACAGAGTTTACAAAAACTTTTATTTTCCTTTTATTTTTTTACCTGGAAGTGGAAAAAAGGAGAAGATGCGCAAAGGAACGACACACAGCTCTGCAAAAGCGAAGTCTACTCCAATTATGTCAACTAAAATTTTCTCTGACACGTTTGGCGTCCAAAACATCACAAAACAGAGCTAGAAAGAACAAAATTAAAAAATGTTTATATTTCAGAAGGGAAGCACAAGAAAAGGTAGGCCCTCCTGGACTAAAATATTTGTTTACTGATGAGTAGATAACGCTACCAATGGTAAATATACATACTATAAATTTATATTTAGCTTGCATTCAAATACACATGTACATAAGAGAGATACCTTAACTTCAGAAGCAATTCTTACTCTTAATTTTCCTCACATACAAGTGTGATACATACAGAAAGAATTTTTATGGTTTCTGCAAATGGTTGTACTTGAATGGTCTATTGTTACACAAACAGTAAAACCCCAGATTTTTACAGCACTTGATCTGGTTAAAACACTTGTAACTCCCAAACAGACTATCAAATCGTTTAGTAACTAAAGATTTGAAGTCCTCCAAGACCCAGACATCTGACCTGAACCTAAGACTAGGGGTTTAAATTTGCTGCTGAAAAGAGTACTGTTGGTATGCAGTATGTCTGATAGCACAGCAAAGGTGTTTAGCACAGTCCTGCAGACATGGTGCTCTCAGGCTACAAATCCACTAAGTCTTGTTATTTTCATTAAAGAGTATGCTGCTTAGTCCATACAGGAAAGGAAGATTTCCATGAAAACCCCATGACAATTGGTACAGTGGTAGTACATTCTGTTTAATTTTTTGGTCAGTCCTGAGGCTTCCACCTGAGCTGAAGGGGCTGTTGGCAGCTGCAGGTCTGACTTAGTTCAAGGCACTCAACTGAAGAACAGTCCTGACAGTCCTTACAGGACTTTCCCTATAAGAAACCATACCTTCAAGTACACCTACTTTGTTATTTAATTTGATTTTGTGATTAAAAAAAACCAAATAACTTTTGTTATTCCTGTAACAATATTCTTGTAATAATTATTCTTGTTATTATATTGTTATTTATTGTAAAGTGAATATTAAGGAAGTGACCTGACTGAATGGTGCAAAACTGGCAACCTTAAATGCTCTGGCACTCTTGTCAGGTTACAAATCTGTGTACCCTGTAAATTATGCACGTTGGCTGTACAATAGTCTGTAGACTCAATAACCACTTTGTTATAATTTAGCCTACCACCTAGTATCATAGCAGCTAGCTCTTTTCTTTTTATCCAGTTGTCACATCCCTACATGTTCAGATGGCTTTTCAAACTAGTCTTTGAAGTCCTACCACCTCTAAGACAGCTGGGATTTCACTCTCATTCTTTGGTAGGGTGTCAGAAATTGTCTTTTCTGTTTAGCCTCCAAGCACCCAGACTGCAGAAGCTTCCCAAGGCCTGTCTCTGAGTGTGGCCTGTGGGAGGTCCTATGTTCTGACCCTCTGTGTGGTGAACAAAACATTTCACATTCCTGCACAGAGGTCCATATTCAGTTTTGTCCTCCACTTCTTAGAGAAGGAACTACTATTTATTTGTTACAATTGCATGTTTTACTTGACTAATCTTGCGATCTTGCAGTGTATCTCCATCACCTCTACAAAGAACAGTAAGTGGAGGAAGGTAAGAGCAGAAGACAAAAGAACTGAGCACTTCTTGTGCCAATCTACTTGTACAGGGTATGACTGAAGCAGAGGGGACAATCTAGAGCAGAGAGGGTTGTGTGGTTGAGAATTCAATTATTAAAAAGTAACTGTACAATAACAGAGCAAATCCTTTCATTGCTGGAGATGCCCTTAGGCAGATTGCAGTCATTTGTACTCTCACTGCAAATCACCTGTCATACAGGGAATATTTTGTCAAATCTTTCTTCAAAGTCCAATAAATAAAGTAAGATACAAAGATGTCAACTCTTCATTTATAATTTGCTGTTTTCATGAAAGCAAGGACCTTGACACTGCTTGCACTGCACAATGCCATTTAGCGTCCTGGTGAGCAGTACCATTGCTGCTGCTGCCAGAGTCCACACGTGCATGCTAACATAGAGCCTGCCCACTGCCAGCAAAAAGCAAACAGAGCAGTCTTCCCCTCTTCAGCAGCCACTTGAGAAAGTGTTGAACATGGTTAGACAGAGAAGCAAATGGGTGACCAAAGGTATTGAACTCAGTTCTGCTCCCTAAAGGTTTCCTTCTGGCCCTAATGAGAACAGACTCAATCTCCACCAGCTCCCACCGGAGCAAGGTCAGTTTGCCAGTCAGGTATAATAACTTGCACCCAGGTGGCATGTGGTCATTCCTCCTGAGCTGTTGCAAACTGCAGTCTCCCCCACCCCTGATCAGCAGAGAGCTGTGCTGGTAAATGGCTTCAAAGAGCCCTTACACAGCAGCTGGTGGGTAAAGGCTGCTAAGCTCAAGAATAAGCCGTTTGAGGAGGTGAGACAGGGCAGCAGAAGGACCTTCTATTTCTGTCTCAGCATCCTTCCATCTTTTCAGTTGCAATACTGATAACTAGCTTCACTTTGCTAAGAGAGCCCTCTCCATCATCTTATGATATTCTCAATGCCCACAGGGAACAAAGCCTCAGGAAAATAAATTAATGCTTTGCATCATTCAAGCCCTCTGCAATTTAAATCCTAGAGTGCTTGCAACTTTACTATTTCAAAGACAAAATGTAGTGGAAAAAACCCAGGCTCTACTTCAGGCAAAGAATAACACAAAACACGCAAAGCGGGAAGGTATTTCAGCTGCTGATTTTGTTACACATGGCATATTCTGAAAGTAGGATGAAGTCAGCTTTTTTGTGATTCTGAGTGATCTTTAGGATGTTTGTCATTACCTTGGTAAAAGGAGATGCCTGACAGAAGACTGGAGAAGATAGTAACAGTAGTCCAGGAAAACGTGGCACAGACAATTAGAAATTGGCTCTACTGGAACAAGCAGTGCTAACTTCCTGCAACTCAGACCAGGAAAGATTTTAGGAAGCAGATTTACCAATAGGATGTTTCCTATCTTTTTCCTAATTTAACACTGTCTCCCCCCACTTGCATTTCTGTGCACATCTGGAAGGTTAAAAATAGCATAAATGGCTTGGTTAGGATTACAGCTATACCTTCCTTTAATCTAATCAAGAGGTGAAGACTAAACAGTGAGAGCTTCTGCAGAGGCAAGCAGTGTGCATGCAGAGTGGCACTGCAGCTTCAGGCTGCAATTGCAGTTGGCTGCTGAGTGTTGTATCCGGCAACTCTGCTGAGGTCAAAGCATTTCAATGTTTTGGGAGTAAGGATTTTTTCCTGTAGAATTCTAGCAACAGAGCTTTTTTGATTTTCTGTTGCCTTATGGTATGAATGCAGGATGATATTAAAGGATAGTTTTGATAAAGCCTTTGATCATTTAACTGAACTTTAATTTACCAGAGATGAGGGCTTTAAAAATAAAGGAAGAAATGAAGGTGTAAACAGAAGAGTGGAATGCTACAGAGAATAAGCAGTTCTACATAGAAGTTCTACATAAAAGTTCTACATAAAGTATGTATTATCAATTGTAATATCAATGACAGTAATCTAAGCATTTCTGAAGATGTTTTAGTAATTTCAATTGACCTGAAGGGTTTTGGGTTTTGGCATTGTGCCTTTAACTGTTGTACACTAGTAAAATTTGAAAAACTTTACTAAGTATGTCAACAACTCACAGCACCATAAGAAAACTAGTGCAGCTATACTAGCTCAGATCAAAACTCTAGCTAGATTAGTACTATCTTCCTGCTAAAAGCCACTGGGAGTTGCCAAAGAGAAGGGCATCAAAACCAGGGCAAGTATAGTGTGAGAGATGCCTTTTCCAGTCTGCATGGGAGTTATGGCCTCAGGAGTTCAGTAATCCTGGTGCACCTTCATCCCATGCAGGTTATGATCTGTTATCTTATAATAGTGATTTTTTTCAATACAGTTGTGCATTAAAAGTAAGTAACAAATGCTCTCACTTGTGGCTTAGACAGCCTCATCAAAGAGGTGTGCCTATTTTTATGTGGAACCTGGCTATTTTCAGCTAACAAATTCAGTGTCTAAGCATATTCAAAAGTCAAATTTAAAAACTTCTGCTGTCACCAAGCCTGAGAGAATGCACCAAATCTTTTTTTTTTTTTTTTTTCATAGGCAAGTACAGAACTGCTAGTGTTCAGTTCAATTTCTCTTTATTCTCTTAAGTACAATTATGGCATTTGACTTTCACAAATGATTGTGATGAAAGATTGTTCATGAGATTTTGTTTCAAAGGCTGCATGTGTGAGTCTGAATGCTTCTAGTTCTTGAAAAATAACAGTCTTTTCATAGGCCTTGCATGTCCTGGAAGCTATTTCCATTTATTCTGGTTGCTGACAGGGATTACTAAACCTCAGAGACCCACTACATAATGTATTATAATACATTATGCTAACAAAGGCTATTGTCATGTGTATAGTAATCTGCAGGGTGCCAGACTGATTTGCTTTTCAGCACTTGTAGAAAACTGCCTGTCTTTTGAGATATTCATTGATAAATATAAAGCAAAAAATAGTATTCCAGTGAGCTGTGAACAGCAGTGCAGCTTTTCTAGACCTAGTGCAGTCTTCAGTAAGAAGAAACACTGGCAGATGACAGAGACAGGGTATGGCTCTATGTTCCTCAGAAAGAAATTAAGGAATCCAAAAAGGATGGTTTTAAAATAGGTTAGACATATGCCAACCTGGAATGAGTCTGGAATAATAGATTTTATTGGGGAAGATGGTTAACCTGATAAAGGTTATTTTGTGATGAAATGCAGTTTTTATTTTTTTCCTGCAAAAACCCTCTCAGTTTCATATCATTTGTTGAACCTGATATATTTGCAGAAGTATGGCTGTCCAAGGGAAGTGTTTTACCCTAAAGATATTGTTCTATGCATGTACTGAGGATTGTAGCTTGATTTAACCCATGCCTTGTTCATTTCTTATCACCATTTATGCTGTTTGATGCCCAGTGAGGGCAGAGGAAACCTACTTTAAAAATTATTACACATCTCAGCTTTGAATTGCACTTTGAGTCTTTGGGATAATATCAGCTAAGTTTATAACTGTTATTACTATGGAAGGATATAAATCACACGATTTAGTCTTTGGAACTGTGCAATAAATAAATCAAAAAGTAGCCCGAGTCTTACATGGTTGAATCTGATTTGCCAAACGTCTCCATGGTCTCCCTCTTTTTGATATAAACAAAACTTCCATAATTCTGTCTCTTTTCAGAGCTTGTATCACACAAGATTAGCTGGTTTCACAGATATATTTTTGAAGTCAAGATATTATCTTGTTCTAACTAGCATCTGTGTCAAATCCTGGATTTTTCTCCTCTGTTCAAGAGCCTATTTTGTAAGATGTTGGAAAAAAAGTTGTTTAATTTGTTAGTGCTCTTTTTACAGTTATTTCAAATCCATACCTTCATCGACCTTGAAATTTTAATTCCCTAAGTGACTACATGGTACTGGAGGCTTTTCACTCAAAACCTTACTTTAAGCATCTTACTGTTAAAAGAAACTGCATTTCTGTATTTTTATGAAGAATAAAATTTACAAGTTTGTGACTATTAATGGCTTACTAGTACTGAAATAACAGAAAAGTTAAGTTACCCCCCTTTTCAGATTCCCATTGAGGTGTGCTTCCGTGTTGAACAGAGGTGTGGCACAGAATACAAAGTCCTAATACCTCCTAAAGCTACCATGCACCTCTCAAGTAGTTGAAAAATACAGAAAAAATTCAGCAGGGTTCTCATGAAGGAAAGTGATGCAGCTACTCATTGATTTACACAAAGAAGGGCTTTTGTGTTTTATTGTGGGCCAAGAAATCATAAAGTCTAGGTTTTATCATAAAGGCATTATTCCCTGCTGTCAGGAAATTGTATCTAATTCCCCATGAAAATAATCAAGTAAAAGCCTTGTTGTCTTTAAAGACTTAAGGGATTGTTTTGTTTTGGGTTTTTGTTTTTGTTTTTTTTTTTTTTTAATTAGGTTGGTTGCTGTTTTCTTTTATTTTCTTTATTTGAAGCACAGTTGTATAAACAATCATAAAGTTCTTTGGAATCTGTGGAGGAATTACTGGGTTTCTTACAGCACTAGAGGCCAGCATCACTGCCTCCCTACAGAAGCTTGCTGCATACCATAACCTGGTCCTAGCCAGAATGAGCCTGCAGACTCATGCTATCTCTGCTGTATTTCATGTCAGAGAGAAGTCTTTGCAGAGCCACACCTGCAGTTTTGGCAGTTTTGAGGATTTTTTAATACACAGCAAACAACCCAAATTCATCACCCCGAATTGTCTGAGACTCTGAGGTGTTAAGTCACAGATCACAGAATATTCTGAGTTGTAAGGAACCCACCAGGATTATCAAGTCCAACCCTTAAGTGAATGGCCCACACAGGGATTGATCCCACAACCTTGGCGTTATCAGCACCATGCTCTGACCAGCTGAGCAGATCTCAGGGTCAAGGTTGCTGCAGTCTGATGCTCAGCTGAGACACATCATGATGTGTGTTCATGTGCCCTGTAACTCAGAAGAGGTCAGAAATTGGGTCCTTTTCTTGTGTGGGAAATGTAAAGTTTTCAGGAACAGACTGTCCAAAGCCCCAGGGAACTTCTGCCTTCGCAGCAGACACTGCTTTGCGTGATGGCTGGACCTGATGAACTCCTGAGACCTTTCCGACCTGAACAATTGTGGGGTCCCATGAAACAAAAAACCCTGGATCTGTGAGCAGGAAAAATGTCAGACCGCAGTCACATTAGAAACTGATTTATGATAATGCTGCTGACTTGAATCACAAGGACATTCTCTTACAATGATGATCCCTCAGGCACATGCCAGTCAGTATAGATTTCTGTGAACTTTGTGCTCCGTGCAGGGAGTGTAAAGCTGCCATCAGTCATCATTACATTTGTCAAACAGCAGGGGAACCAGAGCTTGCTTGTGGGAACACTCCCCAATTTTGTATCTCCTCCCGAAATAATTGGTTTATACAAATCTAAATCTCCCCCCACCTCCCGCAGCTTTCCAGAGTGACAGAGCACTGCGTTCTTTAGAAATAAAGGAATGTCCAGCAGCTGCACAGTTCACTGATGCTCTGATAGCATTAACACAATGCCACATCTGCTTTCTCCCCAGCTGCTGCTGAAAGTACTTCAGTGAGGTTTTCCAGGCTGGGTTGGGTGACTAGATTGTTTAAGGTAGTCAGTGTATCTTCCCAACAAATTATGCTGCTTGATTTTTTTACAGAAAGAACATTTTACTTCACTTCTAAAAAGCTTCAATAAACCAAAGATGGCAGATTTCTGGTCTCTTGTTGAAAACTGTCCGTCTCCCAACCTAGTAACTTTTTGTGTCCCAAGTTTTCTGCGCCCCTTGCTGCTCTTCCTACTGTGAACACGGAGTTTGAGCAGAAACATTTTGCTGCAGGGACAATTTTTGATGCTTCCTTTTCTGCCTGCTCCAGCCACTCATGCAGAACAGACCCTTTGTATGAAACCTGAACAATCATGAAGGAAACATTAATCTCCACCTCACTGGAGCAAACAAAAAACCTTTGTTCCAGGACAAAGGCTCAATGCAGTACCATGGATAGGACAAGGCCCTCGTGAAGATTTCATAAACTCTGCCTCTGGTGGTGCAGCATCTTCCTGTGCAGGCAGGAATGCTTCCATTCATGTCTGAAACAATTTTTACTGAAATGGAAACTAAACCTGACCTTGGAAAGGTGAAGAGCTTCTTGAGCAACTATCTGCCAATAGGCCATTTTCCAATTGTTATTTTTTGCCAATATGCCATTTTTCAATTGCTATTTTTGTGCCAGCAGCCTGAAGATTAAAAAAAACAACCAATCTTGGAGTTAAGAGATGAGCATAGTCAAAACAGTCAAAACAAACTGGTCCACTGGATGACTGGTATTACTCTAAAAGCTGTCCTTGACCTTCATATGGTCTACAGCAGTAAAGTCAAAATAAAATTGATTTAGTCTTAAAAGTTAATGCTGCTTTTTAAAAGTATGGATATTCTAGATAAGACTTGTGAGATCTTTTTAATACAATAAGGCTGTAATGAGACCATTGATGAAGTAAGATTTGAGAGAGTTGGGAAAGTTTGGAGATTTGTTGTTTTTTACGTTCTTTCTTTGTGTGCTCACAAGAGATAAGGACACTGAATTCTGTCACCCAGGGAATTTCAAATACTGGCATGGTCAGCAGTTGGGGTTGTGTCTTCTGAGAAGGACCAGATTCTTGTTGTGACATTTATTCCTGTGGATTTTACTGTCTCTCAGTCCAAATTTAACATGACTTTAGTAGAGCTGGGTTGTAACCTTTGATAATAAAGCAATGCAGAGATGCAGAACAAAGACAGCCAATAAAAGACAGGAAAAAATGAACACAAATCCAGTGGCCTCTGGAATGGCTTCAACTTCTGATACGGAATGTCACAGGCAGATATGGTGGCAGCAAAATACGACTCCTATATACAGTTCACAGAATCACACAATATTTTAGAATATAGAATCACACAATAAAACCAGCAAAGGCTGTTTTTAGTTAATGCAGTTACACAAGCCACTTTAAGAAAGTTGGCTCTTACGTTATCTTCCATTTATAAATTTTAGTGTAGTAGTTGGTAACTGACCTTCTGGAATTACACCACCACAAAACATAGTCCCAGGCCACGTTTGTTAAAACACAAGTATTTCAAAAACTGAAAAGCATTACTGCCATCCGAAACTTTCTGCTCCAGAATTAAAATCTGTGATTTCTACAGAGTAACTTAGTTTGTGCAATGTTTGAGCACATGAACACTGATAAATCCACATACTTCTTCGTTCACATGAAAAAAAATCATCATGATCCTGTTTTTCATGGTGTGGCGCAGCTGTTTCTTCTACTAAGGCAGAAATTATACAGCAGCCAAATCCTCAAGACAGAACAGATTAATGAGCTTTCTAACTGGACACTATATTGCATTCCCCATATGCAGGGAAGATGTTCGGTATCTGAAATGCCAAGGAACTTAAGCGTCCTTTTCAGACCATGATGCTACTCCCTACATCATGAGTCAAAAATTTGTGAAAAAATGAGGCTTTGTGAACTTCAGTTCATTTTTACCTACTTGTTCAGCTGCTCTTCTGCACCATCAGTGCACAAAGACTACATCTTTGGCTCTCTCTTTAGTATTAAATATGCTCATATTTCACCACACACCCCTCCAGTACCGCCCCTTTTCTGAATTCAGACTTTGGTCCTTGTGGGCCATCTTCAGAATGCCTGCTGTCTGTCATTTCCATAAGAGTTGAGATGGGGAAGTGGAGAGGGTTCAGCATTGCATGCAGGTTAGATGTAAAGCACAGAGAAGAAGGCCTAAATTAAGGATCTCAGAAATTCCCACTTTGTTCGGATTTCAGCTTGCAAACTAAGAACCAGTATTAGCAGCCTGGAATGTTTAGAGCTACCAAAGCTATCCAAATTGCAATTACTGGGTGATTTTTTCTGGTAGCAACCCTCTCAATACACTGAGGAAATACATGGCATCAGTCACAAGGAAACAAATAGGTTTTGGTTGTTTTTGTTTTTTTTCTTGTTCCTTTTTTAGCATCTGGATCACTTAAAAACATGGGGATGAGGCAGTAGGTACTTGGCTAAAGGGCTTGTGAGAGTGTAAGAGGAATAATAGAGTAAAAGCTCCAACAGTTTCTTGCATGGATCAGAACTGCAAATCACTCTGCTCCTTTCTAGGCTGATCCTTACCAAACTTAATCAAATGAGCACACACAACCCTTCTCTCCTGTTTGCTCAAATGCATGAAGGTGAGGGGATAAATTCAAGTATTTCTACATTTTATTGCTATCTGACAGTCACTTAATACTGATTTCACAGTAGTAGTGCTAACTGACCTTATTTTCTTTCAAAAAGGAGAAAACACTCCCCACATTTTTGTGAAAACATGTTCACATGCACTGCTTGTGGCAAACCCTATATTAAAAACACTCCTTTGCATACCCTCTGGCTACAGTGAAGCTGCCTAACACATCTAAAAATTAATCTCAAGTCAAGCCTTGAATGCATTTTCTGTCTCTTGGCCCTCCAGGTATTTCATCTCCAGCGCTGGAAAGAAAGCGGAGCGTGTGATACTTCTCCAGCTGCTGCAGCTCAGGAAGTGCATTCATGGTGGCTAAATGCCATGGGGCTCCTGGGAGCCAGTGAGAGCTGTGCACTGCAGGGATCTGCCATGCTGTGGACACTCCTACCTTCAAAAGAATTCAGTCAAATGGGAACATGTTCCTTGGCATTTTTCAACATACAGGCCTAATTCATGTTATCCCGAGTGCAAACTAAGGGTACCTGGTTTGCCAGCAGCCAGGCTTGATGCAGAGATGCAATGAATTTCTTGAATTTTCTCCTTTAACTTCTTCTTTTAACTTCTGTCAAGAGTTGCTTTCTGTCTCATTATTTAGCAGACAGCATAGTTGAAAACATCAAATACATCACTCTAATGCATGTAAGAGCTTCACATAGGATGGTTTATCAGGTGGAAAATGAACTTATTTGTAAGTGCAGAAAGGGATATGAAATGGTATATTTATTACACTACAGTCTGAGTATTTGAGAGCAAATGGGCCTAGGAAAACTGTACAGTCTTTGGTGTCCCTCATGGGAAAAATCAGCTGCCAGACTTAAGGCTGGGAAATATGATTTGCTGAGTTCAACTGGAAATTAAACAACTATTGAGTATAGAGTGTTTGCACAGCATCAAGGAATATGTCAATAAGGCAATGCTATTGCAATAATACACTGAGTTGGTATGATTTTTCTGTCTTTATTCATTCTGACTCCAATATTATCTGCCAGTGCTACATTTCACTGGCTGGCGGAGCCTTGATGATCAACTGGACAGGAGAGCTGGCAGCCAGTACCCACTTGGCAGTTCCTAGCCTGGCATAACCAAATGCAAAGCAGAGAGCTAAAGCTCAGGCATCACAAGTTGTCTTTTAAGCAGACAAGCTTTTTCAGCTTGGATGAAACACAGCTGCTACTCTTCCACGGTGTTTGACTCTTGCTCGTTCAGAATTAAGCAAGAAGCAGCGACTACTGAGTCCTGTCTTCTGTGCTCTCATTTTTTCATATAGGGAAAATATGGCTTCCTTGTTCTTGATCAGAGTTTTCTTATCTCCTAGGTGCTTGATGATTAATTACTGAACATAACCAAGCAGATGATGACTGAGAATTAGGAAAATGATGGGACGGCTTGCAAACTGTCATCAAACATAACAAAGACTTTCCTCCTCCCCTCTTCAGGCTGAAACTTATCCCATCACAGGGACCCAGAACAAGAGAAACCCTGTGACTCTGGACCTCACTGCTGTTTTTAGAGAAAGATGGGGTCTCTCTATTGAATCTTGCAATCTATGCTTCCCAGCATCTGTCCCTCTTTTTTGCCCATAGGTGGGGGGAAATAAAAGTTACACAAGCAAACATGTCAAATGCTGCAGCTTCAACCTTCTGATGGTTATAATATCATATAAACCCCCTAACGTATATGATTACATGCTTATCAGATACATACATTATACATTATTCCATGAGATGAATATAACTGCCAAGTGATGGTAGTTTATGCTGCTGTGCTACAAAGTACAATCACTGGAAAGCTGACAAGATGTCTGTGTGCTGCTCTTCCTAAGGGACTGATAACTACCAGCAAATGAAAGAAACAACACTTGACAATAGTAACTCTTCAAACTACAGATGCTCGTCAGCAGGAGTCCTTAGAAATCAGTACTTTTTAATCCTCCAACAAAAGAACAAGTTATGAATCTAAATACTACACTACTTACAAAAAATGTAGCTTTTTATTTATAGAATTAACATATTACCTAACAAATAAAATAGAAAATAATTTTGCTAGTATTAGAAACATTTTAAAGTTATCATTAGACTTCTCAATTATGAGCAACATAACTGAGGAGTCAATAAACCAACCCTGACCGTGAAGTAGGTGACATTTTGACATGTATTGACACACACATACACTCAGCTCTCAGGGTTAAGCATATAAGCCAGTAAACTGACCAGCTGTCTGCTTGTAAATATATTACATTTAAACTTTCACTGAGATTTAAATCTAATGCAGGTGACCTGGAATTTGAGTTGGTTACCACAACACAATGCACATTAATCTGTTCAGCCTAAGTCCCTGAACCTTCACTTCCATTGAAACTTCATGGTGATGTGTTTTTTTGGTTGTTTTTGTTTGTTTGTTTGTTTGTTTGTTTTAAAGAGATGTAAAGTTTCCACTAGTATGTTTGTAACAAGTAAATATGACATTTATAAATCTTGCATAAATCACACACACACATAAAAGTGTAAATGTTGAACACTTTCTCTCCACTCCATCTTTTAGCCTTTTGGAATAGAAAGGAATGAAAAATCACAGGGCAAAACTGAACATCTGGATTTTGTTTCTTAAGCAGTGTTTACTAATTAAACATAAAACAGCATACTATCCATTTAGCTTCTCCCCTTAATCAGTCTGTTTATTCTTGAAAACTTTTACCTTCCCCAATTGTCCATGTGTTCATTAAAAAAAAAGCAAAACAGCATTGAAATTCCTTTTAAATAGCTGGAAAGAGCTTTGAGCTGTTTGTAATAGAACACATTAAAACTATGCAGCTTTCCTGCTGTGCATTATCTTGGTGATAGATGGATAAACATGGTGTGGTGCACATAGCGTGTCACGCTGGCATCTTGAACCTGTCTTTTTGGGAAGGGAAAACCTGTTGAAATACACAGAACACTAGAGAACATGAAGATAACTGGCCACGTGTCTTGCTGAAGCTTCAGCTAACGCGAACCATGCAGCAACAGGAGCCTGTGTTTGGAACTATATCCCAAAAACACTGTGGCCTGTCCCAGCTGAGGCTGCTGGAAGACAAAGCTGAACCAAACTGCACAGTTCTCAAACTACTGCTGTAAGAACTGATTGCTCCTTCCCTGCTATAAATGAACAGGTAAGTACAGACTATTCAGCGTTGCTTTCAGTGATGGTGAGCTTTCACAGTGCTCTCTGAGAAGCTGCTTTCTCTGACCACATCCTGTATGTTCCTCATGCAGAGCTCAGGTGCCAGCCACACTGAGCTGGCTGTGCTTTCACCCCAGTGGCAGCTCCTTAAATGAGAGTGCTCAGACCTCGCGTTAACGAAGACATCACTTGCCTTCCAGCATGATTCTGAGATGTGAATGCCACTATTGCCAGTGCCCTGAGCCAGCTGACTGTCTCACATTCCTTGTGCTGCCTGCACAATCCATGGCTGCCTCTCAGCTCAGGGCACACGGCCTCAGCAGCTCACCAGGGTTTGCACATAGATGTTTGAGGCATGGCTGTGGCCACACAGATGAGGCTCCAGGGGCTGCACAAAAGGAGCCCAAGCCCTCACAAAGGAGGCTTCTCTTATACAGCAGCACTAACAATGACGTGAAATCAGCCTGTAAAGCCTTGCAGTTCAGAGGCAGATGACCAAACACTAATCACGTGGCTGCCAGCAGCTAACATTAGCCAGGGAAAAGGATCTTAACTGACTGCAGCTTCTGTGCCATCACAGAAGACTTAAAAAGGAGTTCAGCTGGGAAATGGAGAGAAAAAGTAAAAAAAAACAAATCAACCAAACAAAAAATGGGGAAAAAAAAAAAAAAGAGAGGAGAGAGAGAGAAAGGTAATTTGGCAGTATCCCTGCCCCATCACAAGCTGCCTTGGAAAAATCCCTGAATTTTTCACTCTGGTATCCAAGCTCAGAGACACTACCACTATTCTAAGAAAACCCTTTCCTAAAGCATAGCCTGTTTGCTATTACTCTTCCAGTGTATGGCAGGGTTCCTCTGAGTAGCTTGCTCCTCACAGAGCCTGCCCCTCTATGCATAGCTCAGATGTGAGGGAGTGCTCTCCCCTGACAGAGTAAATCTTTGCTGCAGTGGAGAAATGCAGTAAATTAGCAACCAGAAAAATTATTTTGGGATTTCTGCAGTGTACTGAGGCATTCACATCCTACAACCAAAGGGATATGGGCTACAGATATATCTCTTTTTTCTCTTGAGTCTGTGTCTTCCCTTAGTTTACAAGTGTGCAGCAACCTCAGGGCTGATCTGCAGGGCCATCTAAACAGGTCTAGCATTAAACCAAAATGTTTAGTTCTTTAACAGCCTGATCTGCAATGGCAGCAGCACTGGGATTTGGAGCAGTATCTCTAGTCACATATGGAAAGAAGCATTTTTTCCAAAGTGCCTAATGGCAGTGAAGTAAGAGATAATGGCAAACAGCATTATGCACACCCTTTAAACTGCATGTAAATTACCAAGCATGACTTACTTTTCAAAATTAGAACGGTCCTTTATTTGCACAGGAAAAATTCTACAGCTGAATCCCTTCCCTCTGCTATACAAATTTTACATTAAATTGCAGTCATAAGACATGGCTTTGGAAGGAATTCCCACTTACAACAAAAACCACATCAATGTGACTAATCACAACAGCTCTTACCTATCAGGAGTTCAATGGCTTCTACTTATAGCCCTTAAATAAAACAGCTTGTCTACATATTTTTCACTGAGCAATACAACTAATTCCCATTTTTTGAAGAAGCAATTTTAATACCCACCTGATGCTTCAAAGCCATCAAGGCAGTACTTATGATCATACTTGACAGAGCACATGTGCATGCTGCACAGTTAGCCTGGAAAGGCTCAGGTGTAGCCTTTCAGATCCCATGAAGACTTAAACAAACCATGAAGTTATGTTTCTTAACAAAACTATGCCTTTTTTTCTACTCTGACCTGTAACTACCAACAACAGTGAAAAGGTGTTTCTGTTGCAGTAGCAGGATTGCAGTACTTCTTGTGCAGGCATGACTGGTCTGTGCAAGGAGGTAGGACATTTTTCTCCCAGTTCTATAGAAATAGTGTGTATTTGGTGATTGAAAGTTTCCCAAGGTTTTACACTGGGAAGGTACTGTCGCTTGTACTTAAAGCTTCTCTGGTTTTTTTTCCAGTGGTTAATGGACTTCCTTTATATTTACATCTTCTGGAGTCCTTCAATAGATCATCCACTGGAAAATGTGTTTATGTGACATGTCTAAATACTGGATTTGCTTTGTCTTATCAGCCTGGGAGCCTTTCCCTCTGGTCTGAAAGAACAAGATGTTACCAATGGTGATACCACTAGTCTGACTGCCATTTGTTGAAGTAGAGCCCCTGAATAAAAACACAGCTATCACCACTGGCCATGGGAGCTCACCTGGCCACAACAGAGGCAAATTTCAACTTAAGTTCCTTAGAACCTGTGGCACACATAAATGTGAGTCATCCCAACATCTGCTGAGTTTGTGTGCTGAAGCATTTGCAGGCCTTTGAATCCAACTGAATCTTGTGTCTATTTTTCTGCTCTCTCTGTTGACAAGCAATCCTAAGAATCTGTCACTAGCAGGCAAAAATAGAAACGAGATAGGAAAAGCTATGGACCTCAAAAGTGTTTCTGGAATTTCAGTGTGGGCAAATCTCCCATGATGATCTCATGAAAGAACTGCCCTTGAAAGTAAAATGGAGAACTTTTGGATACAAAATCCCAGACAGTCACAAAACAAAAGCCTGTTGAGGTGATTAAAAATTACTCTGCAGAGGATAATGGTGGTGATGTGAAAAGCTCATAATCTATCAGAACCAGAGTAACCTGATAAATACAATGGGGGATTAAAAATACAGTCACTTCAGAGAAAACTCTGACATTGAAATAGTATTCTCAGAACAATTTATAACAAGGACAGCTTTCCCCTTTGTGGGTCTGTAGCAACACTGACCGAATTTGAGGGAGGCTCCAACTGTAGAGAACATAACTTTGGTCTGGAAAAGGACACAAAACAAAACCTCAAGGCATGTGATGGCAGATAATGTGAGAGCTAATATCTCATGGAAAGTCTCCAGACAATGGCCAGTTCAGTTCAGTCTGTCTACATTTCATGCTGTAGGAAATACAAGTTACAGCAAGAGCTGTTGGTTTCTAAGCCACATGAAAAGAGGTCAAGCTTAAGGAAATTAAAAGACAGAGGAGATGCCACATTGGTTCATGCAATTCTGTCTTTGATGGTGGCCAGTTGTAGTTGTTTAGTGAAAAAGTATAGGAAACGAAGAGCAGAAGAAATGTAATTCAGCTATGGATGTATTGAACTGCTTCATATTTAACTGTGAAATAAGACAGAGTTCCGTATCCTATATTCTCCGATTGTGACAAGGGGTGGGGATGGTTACCGATATTTCTGTTTCCGTGTGCTGTAATATTTCCTTTGACATAAATTAGTTTCTCTTCATGCATAAGCCATTTGCAACTCGGACATAAAGGTTCTACACTAAAATGAAATGGTGAGAGGAATTCTGTCAGCACTTCCATACTTAATAGTAAACTTGTGAGTGTAGGGAGAAGAGAGTTCCAAAGCAGCCAGTTACCCCACGGAAAGCATGCAATGCTGAGGGTAAACAGCAAACCTGAATGGGGTACGAGGAGATTCAATTGTAGGACTTTGAGCATTGCATCCTAAAACAATTGCCACATTTCCCAAATACTTTTCTAGCATGATGAAGGACTTCTATGAAAAATTTATTTTCTAGTTTCTACTTTTCTTTTGTCCTTCTAGCACAGGTACTGTGTAGAGATGATGTCCTGGCCCTAAGCAGTAATATAAATCCATTCTCTATAGAAACAGGCATTGGATTAACCCTGGTAATCTGTTCTATTGTTTGGTATGATCCCCACCAGCTGCAGGAGTTTTCTTCCACAACTGCCTGTTTGTTGCTAAGACTGCAGAAACAGTGTTCTTGGGGAAAATGCACTGTATTTATGTGTGCAAATTGGTAACTTTGAAACATGGCAGGCTCAGCAAAATTTCTCCCTGAATGTCATCCCCATGCAATGCTTCCCAGCATGGATGCAGATTTAGATCCTTTAGTCAGTGTCAGCACCATCTCTGAGACTGCCCTTTTTAGTTAATTTTGAGAGCAAACAGAACAAATGTGCATCAAAGTACCCCCACATGAAAACCCAGTGCCAGGAGAGGCAGCAGGGAACAGCTACTGCAGGGTCAACCTGTGCTGCCTTTCTCACCATTCACAGTAAGTGAAAGGTGATCAGGGACAGGCTGCCATCCCACTGCATGTGACACAAATGCATTCTTTCATCTTCCTGACACACTGGTGACCTGAAGGTTTGTTCATTTAAAAAAAAAAACAAAACGAGATGAAAATAAAAGCAGGTCTCTGATATCTTTTTTCATGGGAGGCTGAATTGAAATGAAAAGTAATGAAAATAAAATGGAGTAACTGCAGCCTTTCAGATATCTAGCCTGAGCTAATGACAGCTGATTTTCTTGTTAGTCCAATACTATGATCGCACTCCCTTCTCCAGATAAAAGCAACAGAGCTTCCCAAGACAAGACAACTCACCTTTCTTGAACTGCTAGTGCTTTTAGCATTAGGTAGGAGTCAATTTTCTGGTTGAGATGAAAACCACTGAGTTGAACAAAGGTTTCTTACCGTTAAGGACAACGCCATGCAAACAAAAGTGAACTTCTTGATATGTGTGGCTGTGACGGTGCTGTTGGTGTTCACCAGTTTATTGCTGGGGTTATTCTAGGGCAAGAGAAAGAGATAGCGAGCATTAGCATGGCTCCAGACTCCCAGGAGCTGCTGGCACCAGGATCATGTGCTGGGCCTGACTGTCTGTGCCTGTCCGTGTCTGACTTGGCTTGTTTGCTTTATAACCTGGAGCTTTCTGAGTACTTTGTACCACTACAGAACATTTTCCGCTTAAACTGACAGCGACTGCTGCTACGCTCTCTGAGCGCTGAGTAATCTCTCTACTTTTCTAAGGAATAAGTCTTATTTAACAAATTCAGCTTTGAAAAAGGTTGGTAGTTCCTTCTAAGAAAACACCATATGATTTTTTTAACCTTAGTCTGAAGTTTGTAACGTTTTCATAGTAAAAACAGGATTTTACCTGTTCCCTTTTACTACAAATTGGTACCAAATCACCAATGCAAGCATCCTTACTGATCCAATTAGACAAGTAGGTAATATAAACAAAGCTTCTGGAACAGCTGGCTCCATTAGTGCAGTTTAATGAACAGAACATAATTAGGACTATTAGATGTTCCACCTTGAACATGGGCTCTGTAGTCACATGGCAGCAAAGTTTTATTTAAAACAACAAAAGCCTTCTTCCAAATGTCTAATATAGCAAATGAAGCTGAAGATTTAAAATTGCCCTTTGGGAACACATAAAACGAAACTAAATGGTCTGTGAAAGGAGAGGATGGGATATCAAAGCAGGGTACCATTAGGAGCCCTTAAGCAAGAGGCTGTTATGTCATCTATTGTATTTACCCTGTGACTGTTTGAGATACACGAATTTGTGCACTTGCTGATAAAATCTGTAGCATGAGATGTACATTTATATACCCTAGATACGACTTGGGTAGAACAGCAGCACCTGTCACAGAGTCAGCCTCTTTTACTGGAGTTACTCATAGGAGAAATAGAACTATTGCAGACACATTTTGGGAGTGGAGCACTGTGAAGAGTGCATTATTCCACACACATTCAGGTGCTTGATGGAATTTTGCAATTTAAGGCTTTTGTTCTGATCAGTGCAGCAATTGTACCTAGACGGCCCCATGCTCCTGCCTAAATACCTGCTTGCAAGTTTGGGTGATTGAAGATGAAGGCAACACAGACCCTAAAGCAGGAAGTCACTCTGTCTGACCTTTTTGGGAATAGGTTATGAAAACTGTCTGTAAACATTTTTTCATGCAGCTATTACTATTAATTGTGCTTCTGAAGAAATACTTTGCCTAGCTGTTAGTTTTCACAGATGTGAGGATAAGCCTTGCTTACATCACTCACCAGTGTTTAAATGAACCTTTTGCTTTGTGGCTCAACTTTCTAACAAGCCTAAAATAACAAAGAGGAAATAAAGCACACCGAAATCAAGCCATCCAAAAGGGCTGCTAAAAAAAAAGCTCTCTCATTCGTTCCTACCTCACTGCTGTTACCCCTATCCTTGCCATACTCCATCCTTTGCTTCAAGTCTTGACCACATACTCTTTGTTCATAACTCTTATGCACTATTTAGTTATCAGAACAAAACACTATGGAGCAAAAAGAGTATCCATTCCCATCTAGTCCTCAGATAAACAGCGTTCACAAATCTCACAACTGGTGTTGCTCTGAGTCAGGTGGCAGGGTCCATTAAGAGCAATGGCATTATCCCCATATAAAACAGCACACAGAGCACAGAACTAGCATCTGCCTGCTCTCTTCCAAAATGTCAGCAGTAACCCTTAACCTGAATTTAACTCCTAACTGGTTTCTTTGGACACAAAATCTCATAAAAGACTGAACTAGGACCCTGCATCTCTCCTACAAATGTGAAGAGAGATAATGATTTCCCTTGTGAAGACAAGAATCTGATGCCTCCAGCAGAGCCACTGAAGAGGGGCATCTCAAATCCCATCAGTCAGTGTGCTTCTGATGGGCATCAGCATTGCCAGCTTCCTGAGTAACTGACAAAACAATAGGGGTTTGCATGCAAACACACTGGTTTGGCTTCTGAAAATTATAATTGACACCTTAGAGGGTCCAGAAAAAAAAATTTAAAGAAGTGTTTCTATCTGGACTCTTCTCAGAAAGACTTATGTTAAGGAAACAAAGCTTTTGAAAGGCGCAGTGACACAAAGTGATGCCTGACTGAGGGGAAAAGCAATTCTCACAGCAATCTTTAAAAACCCACTGTGGGTTTCAGGTTTGGTATTTCTTATCTGAAAAGTACAGTGAAGGCATTTACACTTATGGTTACCAGGATGAAATACCCTTTATACTGCTGCTATCCCATTTTGTACACTTTATTACAAACTGCTCTTCAAACATGGAACTAAAATACCCATTAGTACTTTTCCAGCAGTTAGATAAATTGTACCCATTTGTGCCTTGTACCAGCTTTTTCTTCCTCACATTGCTGCACGAGAGCCCTATCAGAAACCTTTTAAACTAAAATAAACAAATGGACACATCATGGTCTAACCCTGTCACCACTGCAGTTGTCAGCATATCTTTCACCAGCTAAATGAGACCTGAATTTAGAAGCCTTAATTGCTGTTACTATTGCTTGGTAATAGTGCATTTGATTGTTGCTGGTATCAAATGGGGCTAGCAGCTCCTGACTTTCCTGTCCCAAACTATTTTTATCTTGCAGTTCACTGGGTTTGCATCTGCAGCTCCTTTTCAGCAGCATGGCCTCTGAGAAAGCCTACATGTGGTATTTTACCTGACAGGTCAATTTAGTTGTACACAGGCAGGTTAGGAGGTTATGTCTGATTTGACTCTGTGCTGGTTTTAAATTCTCCTTGCAAATACGGTGGTTGATATTAAACAGGGCTTGCTCCCGTTAAATACATTCCAGAGAAAACAAACATTTTTTCATGAGTATTTGGAACCAGAAAGTTCAGTTACTAATTGGTAAATAAAGGGAAGGAGAGGATCTTGCATTTGAATTCCAGAGTCACAGGACAGGACTGTTTTTTGCATAACATACGGACTAGTGAGTTCCAGTTATAAATCAGAGTAAAAAAAGAGACTAAACAAAATTAATGTTTGCTCTGTGTTCAGTTCCAGGAGCAGTCCTTGCATTCTTACATAATTACAATATTTACCAACAAAAATCTTCATAGCCTTGGTCAGCCAAGTCAGTACTGCTAAAAGAATGTCTGTTATCTGTGTTAGTGTCAGTCTATGAAACACTCTTTGCTAAATATTAACATAAGTAAATGAACCCAAATCCACTTGAGAGATACCACAAAATCCCAAGCAGAGATGTGAGCTTGCTCATTCAGTGATGACACTTTGTGAGAAATCACTTCATTAACTAAGTAGCTACCTCACAGTGAGGACCTTTTTTAATCCTTAAAAATACAGATAGCACCTATATATCCAAAAGGTAGCTTAATACCTTGTAACACAGAGTTAAGGTTAAAATTATAAATCAGACAACAGTTTGAAGCCACCAAAAGCCAATTAATTTTAACTAGATTTTAAGAAAACCTATCAGTGGAACAACAAACAGAGAACTAGGTGGACCACACAGGCAAAAGGTATTTATGACAGGGACACTCACCTTGTCAAAAGCAGGGTATACAGCTCTGATCTCTGTCAGCCAGCCATAGGGCATGTGTCCCACAGGATATGTAGCTGTCAAAATCGCCACTGCCTACGAATAGAGACAGAGAAACATGAACTTCAAATCTTCAAACACAAGAGTTAAACTAACAGAGGGTGTTACTGCCCACCAGTATCACCACATTGACCTTGACACAATCTGGAACCAGACAAGGGACTGGAAGCTTTTTGTTTCAAGAAGACCATCAAAATGTCCGTCATTTGGCCTGCCATTTTAAGATTGTAAAATTTTTTGTGCCATGAAGTTACCTAAGTCAGCTTTGTCATTTTACCATCACTCTGATACTCTGAGATAATAGGTAACTTGAGCTGTGGTGCACCCCTTAACCAGTCCAACACCTTCCTCCCATATTGCTCCCAAGTTATTTTACCTACAGATACCTGAGCAGCAAAATGCATTGCAACTCCCAGTAGTTTTGGATCATACCATATAATTTCAATTTATATACATTTTACTTGGTTATTCATAAATAAAACAGCTTCAAGTAAGACAGACGGACTATGAATCAGTGGACCTCATTGGCTGATTGAGTTTGGACATCAATCTGACTGCCTGGGGGCAGAAGGCATGAGACTTATGAGACAAAAAAATCCACCTCTTCCCACTCTGGTGCTCGTCAATAAGCACCAAACAAAAATAATTGCAGATGAACATTTGTATGGGAAGAAACCATTCACTGCCTGAAGTTTTAAAACTAGGCCCTTTTACACTCTCACAAGTACAGACAAAGAGGTTTATCAAAGACATAAACTCCCCCACATATTAACTGAGAGTGCTTGGGTGCCTTTTGTCTGCAGGTTCAGATCTTACAACCCATGCATTTCTGACTCATTTTACATCTGGCAATGGTAGTGTTAAGAAAGATCTTTTTCAACTGCTGCTGATTCTATTTCACTCCCGAACTTTCAAAATACATTTTCCTGATTATCTGAGCCCATTTTCCCATTATAAATGTAACTGCTGTCTTTGCTTGGTTAAAAGATCTATACAAACACAGGACTATGTAGCAAGGTAATTTGTTCCCTGTGCTGTTTAAACAGAGAGTGGAATGTAATGATATCTACAGAGAGGAAGAGAGTGGTATAGATCCTTCCCTGCTAATAATAGCTTTTATAATGTTTAATGTACCTTGAAAAAGTAATTGGTTCAAATAAAACAAATTGGAATTTTAAGATAGTACCCTTTTTAAATGCACACCCTCTCATTATTTTATTTTCATCAGAATTTCCATCTGTATGAAACCTAACTTGGTTAAATTGAGTAAGGAATATAAAAGCTATTTTGCTTATTTTCATTGTTAAATGCAAAAAGACTGCAAAGACACACTACCTGTTAAAGGAAAAAGTATTTCATTACCATATTTTGTATGCTAGATTCCACTTGAATGAAAGTATTAAGTTTTTAGCAGTGATTTTTTTTCCAGTATTTTTCCTCAATTAGTGTTATTCCAACATATATGCATGAAAGTTTTCCTAAATGTCTAGCACCTGTATTTGACAGGTAAAAAAGGTCCCTATAAAAGCCACCTACCCAAGAGGTAGTCCAATCTGTGCTGACAGTTCAAACAAAAGCAGTGGGAGTTGGACAGTCCAAGTGGACTTGGGATTTGTGGTCCTCATGAACTTGTTATAGCCTAGTCCTTCACAGGGACTCCCTGCCCACAGTGAAAGCTGCTCATATTATTGAAGAGAGGTCCTGTAAAAGTTCTGTAGATACTCATGCGCCAGACACTGATGTTATCTGTGTTGCCAGCACCTCCCTTTTCAGAGGAATTATTGCAGAAATCAGTGGAAGTTGGACGTGACCATTACTGTTAGCGTAAAACTGCCAGCAAATCACCAGCTGTGACATATATTTGGAGTCATCCTATAGCAACAAAATGGAACTGGCTAGCCATCAAATGTGATGCAACTAAATCTAAAGTCACCAAGAAATGCAAAACTGATCTTTGCTAACCTCTGGCTCCCCTTGTACGGAGACCACTGCTAACACATAGACTGATCCCTGAATCACATATGTAAAAGCGTTAAGTTTCCTAAGTTCTCTTCTCACAGCTGTTTATTTGCAGTTTCTGGCACCTCCTGAGTGAGTGAAATACACAGGATCATGTATGACAAATTAGCAGCAGTTCTTTGAACTTTTCATTTAGTATTTTACAGCTTTGCTTACTCTATGACAATAAGCATCTAGACATCTTTGCATGAAACTGGCAGCAGAAGTCCCCCAGACGTCTTAAGAGAATGGGTCAGCTTGTGGTAAGCATTGGCAAAAGCTCTGCATTACAATCAGAAATCTGTCTCCCAACAGCTGTAGGAGGATACTGGAGTAATCTGAAATTCCTCAAGAGAAACAGGGTGCACTTCATGTCCCAACTAGGAGACAGATTTTTTTTTTTTTAATATGTACTTTTTCATGTTTCTGTGTGATGCACTGACTGCTAACAGTAGTTTCACTTCAGTTTGCACAGCCATAAAATATACATGTCAGGAAAGAGCAGGACATTGGACTACTGTCAACTGTCCTAAAATTTCTGGGATCTAAATGCTCCAGACTATATGTACCTATGTGCAGGGCATGAAAACCTGGGATGCAGGCACTGTTCAGTGAAAAAAATTCTACCTGTCTTGTTGAGGGTGAGGTCCCACTAGACCTGGCAGAAGAGCTCATGGTGAGAGTCCAAGCAATCTTCTTTTCAAGCATAAAAAGAGCACCAAACACAAGTGTACTTAAGACAATTTTTTCTTGTCAGCTTGGCTGAGATGGGGAGCACAGAGGTAATGCCATGGAAATTATACTTTCCAGTAATGGAGAGCACTGCCTTTCTTTTCTTACCTCTGTGGCTGCCGAACTGCCACCTAGGTCCCGGGAGACAAAAAGGTTGACAATGGGCCTGCTTATTCGCTGGGTTGCCAAAATTAATGCCAAAGGCCACCAGAAACTCAGCATCTTCCTTATTGTAGCTTCTCCCTGTAACACAGGGCAAAAAAAATGAAGTGTGTTTGGAAAAAACCATGCAGCACAGGACCAAAAGCATGGAGAAAGGTTTTCTGCTTTTCCCATCCATTGTCAGTTTGATACATTCATTTCAATAATTTTCAATATGAGGAGCCTAAAATATTGCTACTCCTGGTAGCAATACTGATTCAAAAGAAGATGTGTCATGGATCTCAATAAATAATGCATAAGGTATCTATCTGCATAATTTGTTCTGACTACCAGACAAAGCTACATGAAAAACAATATGACATTTGAAGAAGAAGAGAAATTTTGATATCTTTTTCCATATGAACTAAGGTGTTCACTTAGTTCATGCTGTGCTGTCTTACAGCCCGGTAAAGAGATCTTCAATAGACACATCCATACCATGGAAGGCATTGTGTCACATGTGCTGTTGCTGGAATAATTTCTACCATGCCTCTTTAACTGAAAATGTTTTTTCCTGCAGTACAGAGAGAGGGCCCTTCATGCACAGTGGTTTAATGCAGTATTGTAACAGAAAAAAAAACCCCAAAACCCAAGTAAAATTCTTGAATTTGAAAAAACACAAGTGTGAAGACATACCCCCATTTCAGGCCCACTTCTGTCAGGAATAACATCATGTATGTTCCTGTAGTACCCCAGGCAGAGTGTGGTACATCGGACAAGTGCTCCCATGTATAAGGACAAGATTGGGATCAAGAGAGGCTCCCTGCACTCCAAGTGACTGTGAAGCAAAATGGCTACAAAAACAACCTGCAGAGAAAACAACGAAATTATTAACAATTTGTCTGTGTGCTTCTGAAGGGCCAACACATCTCCTGATTCCTACTAAGTTGACCTGAACCAACAACTTGCATGGCTACAGCATCTATAGAAACTTTAGTCAGGATCCTCCAGTATTTGCTCATGGACATGAGAAGAACAAGAGTTAACTTCATACTTTATGAAACAGAACTTCAAGGTTGGGCAGGTGTCAGACTAGAACCCATAAATAGGAGAAGGCTGGCATGCAAGTCTGGCAAGGTCTGGCAGCAAGCATGTGGCTGAGAGTCACCCTTCCCAGGAGAATGTGCTATTCTGATACATGCTGAGGCTGGAGACATGCTTCCAGGGTCAGCTTCTAAGCCCTACTATATTTTTTTCTCTTGGGCAGGGGGGAGGGTAGTGGCAATTAAGAAGCCAGATGTTTTAAAATATTCATTTCAACATTTAGGAGCAGGAAGTCTTATGTCAACCTAATTTTCAACTTTTTCAAGTGAAATTTCACCATTTCATTATTTGCTTTTCAGCTGAGTGCCACATTAATGTAAATTAAATGGAAACTTGGGCTAATGAACAGTTCATAATTCAGCCTCTTAAGATTAAATGCTCATCCACAGAATGTAAAGGAACTGATTAATGTGATATTATTCTTTTTGTTAAGTACAGAGTGGATGCAATGCCTGTTAAATTCCAAATGACTCTGGATTGAGGGCACAACTGGAAAGCCAACTGTGTTTGGTGCTGTGACGAGCAAAACCAAGAGGATCCTGCCAGGCATGCTGGCATCCAAATGAGTTACAAGAAATAAAAAACACATAGTTCAGGTGCAGGTTTTTTCCTTCATTGCTAGAGCTGCAGAAATAGTTAAGAAAAAACATACTCTGTAAATGTTCCTGAGGCAGCCCACAATGCTTATGAGGGTTTTCAAATCTACAAAAACATTGCTTTTTAGTAAGTAGAAGCAAAGTCAGCCACTGAGACTGTGCACATGAAGCTACTCAAGAAAAAGTGGCTACTGCCTGTGCCACACTCCCTGTGTGGGGCGCAGATGTAGGTGTAGAGTTCTGGGCTGTGACAGCCACAACTTTTTGTGTTCTGCATTTGCTCCTGCTCTGTGTAGTGTTCTGTTGAGAGAGGATGACAGGTGTCTTATTCTTCACAACCCTTGGCACTCACCAAGCACTGTGGAAAAGGGCACAGCCAAAATAAGAATTTGTTTCTGTATTTAGCTGTGCATGACCTGACACACACCCAGGGTCAGGAAACTTTGGAGGTCACATCGGAACAAGAGCAGACCCTGAGGGCTAAGGTCATTTACAGTAATTGCTGTTATCTCTGGGGATTTACTGCAGTACTGTAGTGAGGCAGACCTGACAAATACAGAGTAGCAATTGACTGAAGGGTTCAACCTGGTTTATGGTTTCCTTGTGCTTAGTGGGAGGAAAATGCTACAGAACATTGAACTGAGTGCCACTGACTTCATACTTCCTTTGATGTACTGTTTTATCCTCTTTCTTACCCAGTCATTACACCATTCAGCTGGTAATGGGGCAGTACAGCAACAGTTTACAGCTGCTGGGACTCTTCATTTTCTAATATTTTTACATGTTTTCAAAAGAGGGCTGTATATTGGGTCTTAAATGCTACAACAGTGGCCACTATCAGTGTGTATGGATGTTGCTTCTTCAGTGTGCCAAATACAAAGCAACAGGATAGTTAACACCTCCCTTCTGAAAGTTCAAAACCACTTGGTCTTTTCTGAATCACACAGGGGTTATCACCACAGACTCCTGGTGCACTTCTGAGCCTTCACCTTTTGGAACCATAACTCAGAGGGCAGCTTACACTGCACTTCCTTGGATTAGACACCACGTGCAAAACTGACAGGTCAGCTGGAGAATCATGCCTTCACCTCCAACTCAGGATTTCACTGGAACTGTGCAAGTGCTGGGGGGAATGTACAGAGAGAGAAAGATCTCTTTCAAAGCACTCTCTCAGCCTCAGGATTGGTAGCAGCCAGTGGTCTCTTTGCCTGACCTTTCTTTTCCCCAAATGTACATGTGTCCATACAGAACCCGTTTCTCAGGCAGAGGGCTGTGGAAGTGCTTCAGGACATGACCCTAAGCCAAACAGTCCTGGGAACAGACTTGATCCAGTCAAGTGAGACTGTCCTAAAGCACAATTGCCAGCAAACAGCCTTCACATGATGAACAGTCAGAGGCAGCACATAAGATTCCTTCCTCTGGTGTCTTGCTTATGGAAGAGAGAGAAGGCACAGAGAGACTCTGTACAAGAGAGCTCCTGTTTAGGAAAGCATCTGGCCCATAACACAATGGGAACAGTGACTTCTATGAGGAGCCCTTACCTGAGCTATGACATCTGAGATGGATGCACATCCCACTAGGAAACTGTACTTGTGTTTCAGCAGAATCCCAGCATGGGTCCATGCCTGAAAAAAAGCCAGAGAAAAGTTTGGGAACTGATTATGATACTGTGAATGGTTTCAGGTACAAGACTGCTGTTTTCTGGTTCTTACATTGTACACAAACAACCTGCAGCAGTACCTGGTGTGAACCTGGGCAAGCATTAGGCCATTTATGCAGAGAAAGCACTGTTGCATTGAGTTCCTCCATTGCCAGGCTGGCAGGGAGAATGGGGAAAAATTTACAGACTGTATAGAAATTTCTGAGCACATCTAGTAAGAAAACAGCCTTTCACAAATCAGATCCTGCACAGGATGAATTATCATAGTACATAATCTAATAATCCTTCACCAGCTGGATGCACCTCTGAAGTGTAATACTCATTGGCCCACTGAGTTATACTGAGTCCTGTCTGGAAAAGAAAATCAACTTCTTTTTGTTGATCCAACTTCTTTTTATTGTCAGCAACTGTTTCAAGCAGACCAAGTGGTCAGAAAGTGCTGGAGGCATTGGCATGAGAAGCTTCTCCTTTACCAGTTTTACACAGAGGTAGAGGCATTAAAGAGAGTTGCCACATTTTCATGTGCAGGCCACAAGCAACGAGCCTGGTGGTCTGGGAAGCAGCAGCTCTCCCCGTGTGTGGCTCTCTTGCCCAAGCAATATATTTGAGATATACTGGAGTTAGCTGCACTGATGGTAAAAACCATCTTTTTGACAATTTTGCTTTAAGAAAATATTGATTTTATTCCTTGTGAGCTCTGCAGGTGATCTGGGAATGCATGGCAAATCCAAATCTTTCACCACAAATCAGAATGAGGTCACATACAGACAACCAGTGCAGCTGATCACAAGGTGACCAGTGCTTTCCAACATGCTCATATTGTAACTCCAACAAGGCAGCAGAGGTTTTTGACATCTGTCATGATCTCTGGAGGTCTAAAGTCCATTCAGAGGCGTTCTCCATGTAGCAGGAGATGAGTCTTTGTATATACAGAATTACTGTTTGCAAAGGACACACCTTACTTCTGCAGATTTCAGTTTCCCATCAGGTAACAACGTTTGTGAACTAAGGTCACAAAAACATAACATTAACTTTGAATTTCAGTTCTGAATCAGGCACTCACCATGGCATCCATAAAAGGGAAGGCAGCAAGATAAAGGAACGCCCTTCGAGTTTTACTTCCCACTGATTCATCCACATGGTGCAGCTTATTAATAATGTAATACCCCAAATCACTATATGCTGTAGGGAAACAAGAATGAAAAACAATGGTTGCATATGGACTCTTGGGTGAGATATTCAGAAGTATCTGAAAGACTGTGATGCCTTGGAGCTCAGATACCCATCCACTTAGCAAACAGCTGCAAGGGCTTCAGATATTGCAGCCTCACCAGCTGCTGTTTATGACTAAGAAGTGCTCTCATGGTTCTTTTTAAAGTAACCTTTGGCAGAGGCATGATAACAAATGGCTGGATTGGGAGATGAGTATAGTAAGTGCCACATCTGTTTGCTAAATGAACACACTGGTACTCCAGAAAATCTACTACTCCTTCAATAAATCAAGGCTCTTTGTTAGAAAAGCTGTTTTCACCAGGCATTGTGTATTTAATGTGATATAGTGCCTTTTATAAGCTGCACCCATCGATTATCACTGCATTCTCATGACATTACCTGTAAACCTGCCCAAAGCTGTAAAAGGATACTGTGATTTGTGATGGCATGCAGCAAGTCACACTCATTCTGCCTCTCCCCTACTCTGCCTAATGACACCTCTGCCAGGACCTGTCAGGACACTGTGTGCTTTGCTGTGCAGTCCCTGGGCAGCCCTGACCTGCCTTAGTTCTTCTCCTTATCTAGAGCCAGCATCTCCAGAGCCACAGGTCAGGACAGGGCACATCTGGAAATCAGGGGGTTCCTACCTCTGATCACCAGCCTGTCACTTCCCTGTCCTGTCTCAGCCCAAGAAAACTTTTAGTGTTGGACAACACTCTCTTTCCAGGCCTCTCTTCACAAAATGTTGGGTTGAAGGCTGCACAGACATGGCAAGCCCCCCACAACTCTCTGCAGAACTTGTTCCAGTTCTGTTTGTACCCTGTTATCCAGCTGTTTTAAGAACCCCAGAGTCCTCCCAAGAACCAGGAATAAAACAGGCTGTCACTGGAGCCTGAACTATGGACACAAATACAATATGCAGAGGTAAATAATCCAGATCAGTTTTAACCTTTTATAAACTATGTTCTAGACCTGCACATCACTACTTGATTTCCTCCATAAACCCGTAATAGCTGTTAAAAGAATGATTAGGCTGTAAGGCCAATCTCCCCCAAGGCAAGTAATGGCTGAAGTATTTGGGTCTGGGGAACCTTACTTCAGTTGTCTCCTACTTGTGTATTTTCTAAGTTAACTACTTCAAATGTGAACATCTATCTGATTTTCCATTTACAACAACCCTATTATCTTTGCGCAGATCTTCATATAAGGTATTTCAGCAAAGTGATCCTTTTCATGCACGCAGGTCTCATAACTGGATTGACAAATGCTAACATTAGTCATCCAATTCAATCTTCTTAGCCTAAAACTGCCTCTCATAACTCTTAAACGGTATTTGGAAGCAATTAAAGAGGAGTTTAAGTTGTCATTGTTTTGTGATGGCTTAGAGATACAGCAGTTAAATGATTAGCAGAACTGAAAAGACTATCTGAGTCCAAATAAGGCAGTGTAAACAAAGATAGCAAAATAAAAGAACAAGCACAAGCCTCATTCCAGATAACCAGGACTGCCCAAAAGATGCTAAAAAGGTTAAAAACTCCCCCTTCTCCTATGCTGGTCCCTATTTATATGTCTTTCACCTGAACTATGACTGTTTGACTCACAGTCTCCAAATTCACTCAGTAAATCCCAAGGTCCGTAGCCATCTTCCTGAGGCACTGCCAGCTTTGTTTCCTTATGAAGAGGGTTGGGGAAGAATTTTAAATCAGGAATTTTAAACTTTTTTCAGTTTAAAGAAGGTACTTTGGTCCCTTAAGTGTTTAGGTGCCCATTGCAGTTCAATCAAACATCAAGCAGAGCCTCTTTATATTTTTGCATGAATAGCCATGTGGCAATCTTCACTCAGTGTTTTGAAAACTCTCTGCTATGAAGGGTTTTTTGCGTGGCAAGTCCTTGAGGAAAGCTGCTTTTATGGCAGGGCCAGTACATGGATGTTCCTGAATCAACTTATTTCAATGAAGGAAAGAAATGTGGAAGGTCTGTGAAGCAAGCAAGCCATGTGTGAAGGTCAGATTCACTGAACTTTCTCTTAGGTTGCATTGAGTATGCTTTACACCTCTGCATAAAAACCTAAAAATCAATGCAGGAAACATACCACCTTATCCTCCACACAAAGATTGAGAATCCCATGTGCTGAGGAATCTGCTTCTGTGGAGGGGCCACCTCCAGTAGGGCAGTGCCAGAAGCACAGCACACTGCAAAAGTCACCCTTCCCTGCTCTCCCTGCCCTTCATCTGTTTTAAATGAGACTTCTAAAGTGTTTAGAATGTGAGTAATAAGTAACTTTTTTGTCTTTAAAGGCCACTGTGGGTTGTTTTTTTTTTAACTTGAAGTTTACTATCACACAATAATTCACAGAATCAGAGGGTCAGAGGCTGAACTACTCTCACATATAAGAAAAAGGTTTTAGTTTATTGCCAGGGCATTCTCAAGGCACTTATACCACTACAACTCATAGCATCACATTTTTAAGATGTCTAGGGATATCAGTACCGAGCTCTGTGAGCTTCAAAGATTTTTTTTCTCTCCCCCATAAAAAAAAAGTTTAACTGCAATTTTTAAGGTGATTTGGGTTTTAAATTCATAATGGTTAAACTTACAACATTATTTTCAAAATAGTCAACTATTTCATATGTCAGTGAAAGCACACAATCACTCTTGCTGATGTCCATGAATGTTTCTGTCCTCACAAAGGACTCAGCAAGCTAAGATTCACTGACAAAAATACAGGCATGTGTCATTGAGCTGTGAATCAAGCAATTGCTGATGCAATTAGAACTTAACCTTGGCCAACCTTACAAACTTATTATGAAGAATGGTACAAAATTAATAACACAGACAACAGATCCAGAGAGTATTACATGAATCTAAAGCAGATGGTACTTCCCACTTCTTGCATCATTTCAACTAAAACAGAGAAGTCCAAGTCCAGGACGAGCTGCCTGTTTGCTATTCTCTAATACCTCACTTGTTTTGCTGTGTGTAAGGATCAGATTTGCTGATCAGAAGTTAAGCAGGAATTCTTGGTTTTGGTTTTTGCAGTTGAGTTTTAAGACCGAGAAGGTCAAGAAATGACACTGAAAACTGTACACCTAATTGGATATCCTGGTCCCTACACCGATTTCTCTAACAAGCCAATTACTACCACACAAACTTCAGACACCCTTAAAATAACACACTCTTAATGATGCCAGCAGTCTCAGACAAATAGCTGTACTGTAGTTATTTTGGAGCTGACCACTACTGAGCATATCATACTTAAATCATAAAGAAAAAACACTCCAAGGAAGTGACACCATTTACTTCCAGACATGGAGCTACATATGTCAAAAATAGCTTTACTGGAAGAAAAAAATCTAAGACATGATTTTGGGTTAAAGTGTGTTCTTTCTAGACATATTCCATTTGCATACTTTGCTGCCAGTTTTAAAAATGAACTTGGAGACTTGAGAAGTAACACATCTATTCTCCTGCTTGTTGGAAAGATGGTTCACTTGGCCAAAACTGATGTTCATCAGTTTCTCAATCACAGAATATTCAGAGTAGAAACAGACACACAAGGGCCAAAAAGTCCAACTCTTAAGTGAATGGCCTGTACCGGGACCAAATCCACAACCTTGGTGTTATTAGCACCATGCTTAATGCACTGAGCTAATTTGTTCAGCTAAGTGATTTGGGCAGATGGGAAAATACTAGTGTGAAAAAACAACAGCAAAACTTCATTTGGAGATGCTACAGGGTATATAGATTCCTTTATGTCTTTGGTTAGCTTCAATCTAAAACAGAAGACAAAGCCTCTGTTTTCCTCATGTGAAAGCTCAGATGACCAGGGTGTCTAAGGTGTTGTGATTTTTTTCTTTGCTGACGGCAATACATGAGTTGAAGAAAACCAAAACATCTTAGGAGCATCTCAGTGAAGACTGATTACTGCAATCATATTTTTCTGTGTTCAAGTCTAGTTCCAAAGTTGCATTAGTTTATTTTCCCAAATCTATGAATGACTTTCAGTATCTGAAATTTCTTCATATGAGCCAACATTTCATAAGTCTCAAATTATCCTGTTTTAACTGAAACACAATCACTGCTATCCAAAAGTGCTTTGGTCATAGGCCTTCTTCCTTTGTCCAGAGTCCCTTGTTGAAAAGAAACTGCCTGTTGTGGGAAAAGGGTTGGGCAGCCAGGAAAGCATATTACTGCTTTAGCAATGACCATGCTGAAATAGGACAAATTTTTAATGAATAACATTTTGTTTTTATTTAGAGAGGGGGAAGGGGGAAAGCAGCCAGCCCAGATTATATTGATTCATGTTGCTGTGCTGTCCCTTTTTTCCAGGGCAAAATGTTTAGCCTACCCCAGTACAGTGGTCTTGTCAGAACAAGACTGACTCAAATAAAAAAAAGTCAGCTTATCATAACCCACTCTGTAACTCCTAGTCTCTGGAAAATTCCAGCAGTGTTACACTGGAATTGGTGGAATTACATCTATGTCTCACTTCTTATGGAGATTTTTAATATACATGCAGTGATCATGCATGTGGGAAGTTCAAAAGTATCAGAGGGATTGCTAGGAGCTGCTGAAGCTTTCCCCTGTGCAATCCATGGCCCACGCTCAGCAGCCTGACAGTAACAAATGGGCACAAAACAAATCACTCACGTGTCTTGGCCATCCAATCTGCTACGGATTACCGCAAAAGTTAACCTGCACTTAAGTTTACTGGTTAGGGAAGTTCCATCCTTTATCTCCAAATGATGACAGTGATCCATCATGAAGTTTTTAATCAGGTATAGTAAAAAGCAAAGAGGATGTTTCCTCAAAGTCACTGCTGCCCTGTCATTTCTAGAATGTCTGAGAATTATTCAAAAGGAAATAAACTTTCTCAGTATACTATTTCTCAGTAAACTAGTGAAAAGTTGAACAATGCTGTTTTATTGCCAAAGAAAATTTGCATACTCTTCATGACACTGATGTTAAAAGACTCACTTAGTATGGAGGGCTTACCAGCAACACTAAGAAATGCATTATGATAGCATAATGTTATATAAATGACTTTACTCCTCTGTCAAGCTGGAAATTTATAAGATGTCAAAAATATGAAAAGACAGGCTTAGCATCTTGAATCCCTTCTTTTACAGCCACCAAAAGCCCATCTCTGAAATAACAAGACACTTTAGACCCTGGCTCCACAGTGACCTTCCCACCAGGAAACTAAATGGTGGCAGTAGCTGTCCTCAAAGTACCCAAGGGAAGGAAAGCAGAATAGTGTGTCTTATTTTCAGATCACACCTGAAAGAGCCAATCCAGGCATACTTTACTGACAAGGTTTACAGCAGCACTGGAAGTGGCATGAGAATATGGTTTGGAATCCTTTTGGCCAACTTGGTTCTCAGTTGTTACTGCTACCTGTACAGGGGAGTGACAGGAGCTGCTGGTGAGGACTTGGCAGACCTTCATAAAGACATGGGTGGGTGATGACTGAGGGACCCAGAGCTTGCAGCTGTGAGTTCAAGTGGTTTAGCTCAGCCAGTGCCTGGCACAGAGGATTGTTTGAGCCCCAGCGGGGAAGCAGCGGTGGGGAGCGGGTGCTGAAGCAATGAAGCAATTATTTTTATGGTGAAACGTCTGGTTTGATATTTTCCATGAGCAGAGGCCACTGTTTGTGAGGAGCCGTGTGTGTAGACTGCAAATAGTCTCTATCACAGTTGGAAATGTGGTGATTCATTGTGGTCACTGTGTTTCTACCACCTCTTGTTTTCTTCCTTTTGACTTTTGGTGCTCCTTATTTCATTGGGCTTTTTGTTTTCTGTTTCTTCCTGGGCTTTGACAGTCCATGGCAGATAGACATGTCATCTTCCTTAGCCCTATATTTATGGCATGTGGAAAAAAGTGTTATTTGTTCCTCTTTTTCATTCACCAAGCATCAGTGACCTGTATTTCTCTTCTAGATAGCCTGTGATAGGTTTGCAGCTGCTGGGGAGTACTTGCAGGTCCTAGGAGGCTGCCTGTCACTGGACACCTTCTCTTCTTCCTGCTAGGCAGGCTGTGTATCTGTGGGTCAGAGAAAAATAATCAGGACTTGAAACAGGTTCAAAGGAAACTTGGAACATAAAATTTGGCAACATCACCCAGGCAATTGGTGCTAGAATCTGACTAACTCCATTCCCTCAGGCGCTCTGCCAGTCACTGCTGTGGCCTTTGCATATTTTCAGGCATAGACAAGTTAAAATACCAAAAAATATTTTGCAGTCTGTCACCACAAAAAGCTGAAAGATTGTGTGCAGCCCTTTAATTCAGTAAAGCATGGTAAGCAGAGCCTCCTTTTTCTCCCAGTATCTGCAGAGTGCATTTCAGAGGTTCTGAACTCAGCAAGACTCTACTTCCAGGCAAAGGCAAGAAACTTAGCTGACAGGTTTCCACCTGTTTTTCCAAACTCCTTCTCTCAGTAAGAAGTCCCATATGGAAAATCCTGCTATGTCTTTCACCTGGAAATCTGACAGGTATACTTAAAACTTTCTTAAAATCTATGCTAGCTTAAAATAAAATACTGTATGACTAGAAAATAACTTTTTATCCAGCTGGCAGAGGCAAAAACTTTGACCAGTACTGGCAGAAAAGCAAGTGAGCAACTAGAAGAGCAGCTCTGGGGGCTGAAGAAACATTCCAAGCAAAGAAATATGAGAGCCAAATGTAAGAATGGGCCAAAATTTCTAACACTGACTCAACAAAACACCCTAAAATGTAAACATGTTTAAGAAGTGACCAATCAAAATCAGTGAATTAAATTAACTTGAGTGCATGGATTCAGCTTATAAAATTAGCAACATCTTATTCCTGGCACACAGTTGCCCTGGCTAGTGAGCCATTACTGTGAGCATTTTTTATGACTATAACACAGAGCAAAGATAAATAGCACAGGGCTCGTGTACCAGTGGTGGAATAAGAGATGTGATGGCCAAAACAAACTGTGGTGCTTGGGAGGCACATAGAGCTGGGCAGCCTGTTATAGCTGGGGGCATTTCTGTTTACCAGATGGATCTTGTACCTACTCAGGCAGGAACTGAAATAGTCCATTCTATTCTATTCTATTCTATATGATGAACTGCAGCACATGCTGCTCTTGAGATACTCACAGCCTGATAATGAATGCTGCTGCCCTTCAAGGCCACTCTGAGATTTCACAGCAATTCAGGATATTGCCATTACACTCGCATTTCCCATTTTTCTGTGATGGAATGACAGCCTACTGGTGGTGATCCAATCTAACACTACTGCCTATCAACCAACACATGCCTCCATAGGCTGTCACATTACCTCCTCCCTCCCACCCCTTACAACTCTCAGTGTTTTAGGATTTTACCTGCTCAATGCAGTGCACTCTCTGATTCTTCCTCCAGAATCTCCTGTTCCTCTTTGCTGTGGTCAGTCCAGAGGTTTCATCTCTGTAGAATGAGCCAGAAGGTGCAGAGAATCTCGTAGAGTTCTTGGAGAGGAGGAAGTTAAAAGTCTTCCAAGTTAAATGGCTTTTATTGCTGTGGCTGATGCTTGATATCGATATCCAATTGTTCTAGGCTCTCAAAAACTGGCAAATCCTGTGGCTGCCTTTTTTTAAATGTTCAGTTTGTGTCTGTTTGTTTGTTTTCTTTATTTCAGAGTACATTCAGGGAGTTGGTCTCAGTTTGGTATAAATTGCTCTTACTAACCTCTTCCTTGCAGATTAAATATTCAACAGAAGTGGATGATGCCTAGCAGCAGTAGAGAGCACTACCTGATACTTTAATGAGGATGCTGGCTGAGAGTTTTGTACTGTGAGATAAGTAGCAAAGGAATAGGTACAGAGCGAGTACACCAACAATGCCACCAAGAACTGACAAACAGCCCTACCAAGCACACCTTGAAGTCCTGCCAAACCAACCCAGCAGATAGTGCTAGCTGATCATCACTACCTAACAATAACTCTGAGCCATCAGCTTCAGGCAACCTGTCAACCTGGTCAAAGTTTTGCTCACACACCTGCATGAAAGAGATAAGCAGCATGTTCTGTTTCCAGGAAGGAGAGCCCTGTGCTTGGAATCTGCTCCTTAATAACCTGTTTAAAAAGCAATAAAAATTGCGTGGATGGGCATGACACCAGTCCAAGAGAGCTCATCTGTTCTACATCTCCTGTTGTACTTACAAATGAAATATTAAGCCTACAGCTTAAGCAGTTTGCTGAATGGGTGAGGGAAGCAAATTACAAGTCATATTAACTAGACGTGAAGTGACCTTACCTATTAAGGTATGAAATACAGCAGCTACAGCGCCAGCCACAACCATGCACAAAACTGCTTTGGTCCTGTCTCTCTTGCTGTTCACAAACACCAGACCTACATTTTTGAAGTCACTCATGGGACCCGTGAAGAACTTCATCAGGGAGTACGCCAGCCCATAGCTGGCCAACATTTCCACAGCATCTTCCTTGACAGCAGCGATGCCCCTATTCAAGGCCTGTGGAAACACAGAAAGAGCAAATGATGTAGCACGTGTGGAAGGACAGCAAACACAATCTCCTGCATCTGGTTTCTGAAGGAACAAGCAAGTTTAGCTGTCACTCTTTTCACCCCAAGCTGGACTTTATTTCTCTGGATTCAGCAGCAGTAACTTGTGATCTGTGACACAGGCAAATAATACAGACTAAATTCAAGTCAAGTAGACTGGAAGATAAGGTATCTGTTTCTGAAGTATACAATGGAACTTCTGCCATACCAGAAATCAGTCTCTTTCCTTTTTAGAGTAATTCTATGACCTGCTAATAGTAATGGAAAATACAAAACCACAGCAATACTGTTCTGATGTTTCAGCCATGATTTCAACAGAACATAGTCTTTGCAGGTCATCTTCACAGGCAAAAGTTCTGACACATGCTCACAGCTGAGGAGCTAAAAAATGTTTTCTGTGCAACAAGCGTTTCACAGCATCCCATGTAATTGTTTTGAATACCTGATATTAATCTATGACTTTCATGCTGAAATGAGGCCAAATATGCACGTGATTAAACGTAACTAATCTCCTTTCATGTAGCTGACACACATATTTGTGTATACATAAATTTGTGTGTTCATATCTGATACCATATTCATTTATACCCCCTTGTAAGAAATTTAAAAAGAACTACACGTCTCTTTCAAGACATATTCGGGTAGAATTAACTTACTAATTTATTCTAGGTCTGTGTTTAGGAAATGTCTGCCAATTAATCACTGAGAATTAGAATTATTTTTATAACTAAGGTGAGCTGTGAAAAAGATGTGTAACATTCCTTCAGATTCCAGCTTGAACCAAAATGCTTCTAAAGTATTGACTAAAAATGACAGAATGATAATTTTTTTCTGCAGAGTGACAGCATCCATCATCTGGTAGACCCAGAAAACTGTTAAAACAATGTTAGATTCAAAAAGCATGAAGGATGAAATATGATTTGTTTTAAGAACTATTTAGTTCCTATGGGTTACAGCTGATGTGTGTTGACAGGGCCACAGCAATGAGGCCAACCAGGAACATCTTGCCAAGCCACCACCCAAACCTCGCTCACACTTATACAGTTCTAATACCACTTTATCTGAATGAACAAACCAGCTAGAGTATCATCAGGTAACTGTGGTAAAGTCCTTCAATCTCAAATGTAAGCACAAGCTTTTTGTTGCAGTTATTTGACTTTATTTTCCCTTCCAAAGATCATACAAACAAGTAACTCCTATTGACTTGAAAAGAACCTGCATCCCTGAAGTAGAAATGAGCATTTTTCCTTCTGTTCTTTTCCACTCTTTCTACAAGACATTCTTAATTTTTGAAACTAAAGCTGCACTGTCAACATAGCAAAAGGCTGTAGAAAATACCAACTTCTCCACCTTTGATATCTGCCAAATCTCTCCCTTTTAATGTGCTCTGACCTGAATGCCTGAGGCTCCAAATGTTTTCATCTGTCTTGCTCCAGTTTGTTCCTTCCTGACAACACTGTGTGTTAGATATGGAATACCTGCAGCTGCTATGTGTAACTTTTCCTGGGATATATAATTCCATCTATTGCATTGATATCAGTTCAAATTATATTAAATCTGCTGATGCTAAAAGCACTAGTGTGTGCACAAAATTGTATTCAAACAATTCGTGAAAGACTGTGGCCTCCAAAATGAATAATCGAGTGTAGTTGTCTTTTGTGATGACACTTGTGATGGTGAAAGAATCAGTTTCAAGATGTATACAGAGTTACAATCTTCTAATTTAAACTTGCTAAAAAGATGCCCAATCTCCCAATTGTGATTGCCAGTAATAGATAAATAGCCTTAAATTATGCCAAATAAAAGGTTACTTGATGAAGGCTCTTCCCCTCTTTTTTCTTCTGTCAAGAATGAATTATTTCTGGCAGCTTCAATTTAAAGAGAAACAGCTAACCAATATCAGGCAGGCTAGTTAAAAAACTTCTCATCACATGTAAACAGCTGAATTATTTCCAGCAGTTTCACAAGCACAAGTGCTTCCTTCCTGCTTTGTACAACTACAGAATAGCACAGTCTGTGGAGGATGATAATCCAGTTCTGACAAAGTCATGAGATAAACATGGCTTTAAGAAATAACTTTTTCTCAAAAGGCATGACACTATGATCCCTCTGCAGAGAGAGAAATCTTTGCCTAGCACAGACCTCATGCCAGTGAAAACAGCTCCATATGACTCTGGCCCCAAGGTAACTAAGTTTTTCCATCTAAGTAGGACAGACAGGAGGACTTGAGCACTCCTCTTTCTCTCCCTCTCTGGTTTTACTGATCTCTTTTGAATGAACAAATAACAGCCAAGTAGATAACTTCTGAGCAATCTTCCCTGGAGACACCCTGTGTACCAGGTAAGGTAAACTGGCAAAATCCAAAAGGGACTTTTGTAAGAGATAGGTTGCCACTAATTTTCACTCCTGTGGAACATGTAGCTGACATGATGAAATATTCTAGAGGCTAGCCCTGAAAAAGCAATCCTTCTAAATGCTTCTTTGGAAAGATCCTTAGGAAATGAACAGTCAATAGGGCTGTGTTTTAAGGATGATTTAGCTTCTGTAGCCTTTTCCTTTTTCACTTTAAGATGGCAATATAAGACTCTTCATCCCCAATTTTTAAATTCACTATGAAAATTTGTGTAGCTTTTCTACCCTATGTATTTCCAAATATTTTTGCTGCTGAAGCTGTTGATGTCATATTTGGTATCCTAAAATTCACAAAAAATCCCAGATAACTGATAAAACTGCTTTGGTGTGCAGTATGAAAGACACAGACACTTGATCTTTCATGGCATGCCAGCCATGAAAGTTGCAGTTGGCAATCTTCCAGTCTAATTTCCTGTTAGATTTCCAATTAAATCTGTCATAAAGGAAAGCAATATAAACCAGGGCAAGGCCTCCATTTTTTAATCTGACTCTATTTTGAACACTTTTTGTGCAAACAGAAATCAATAACTAAAGTTCATCAGTAGCATCTGTATCACAAGAAAGCATACCTCTACAAAGATTCGTGTAGCTTGTTGGTGAAGTCACACAGAGCTAGGTAGCAATAATACTAATGACAATATTTAACACAGCCTGTTAGCTGGATCATACACATTTCAGGTGTCATCCTACTTTGAACCAGCTAATTCATCCCATATTTGATGGGGTAACTAGGCAATCCAGATGCTGGAACACGGACTGTTGGTGACATCAACTTCTCCTGCATTCTTAATGAACCACTAATTCAATACAGTAGTAGGTGAAAATGTCACCTCATTATCAAATGAAAATCATCAAATGTGATTTAAAAAAAGCCATAGATACTGCTGATCCTTCTAGAAATAACAGAAAAAACCCCACAGAACACTTCCAGGCAGAGCACAGTCTGGTAGACACATGGACAGGTTAGCTGAAGTCATACTCCTAAAACACTTCTCAAGAAGGCAGGCACCAAGATACATAGTTACTTCTCTGCAACGTCTGCTATACCACATTTGTTACCACTAGAAAGATGAAATCTTTACTAGAGGACCGTCTAATAACCCTTTGAACCTTTTTTTTAAAATGAGTAACGGTGTGCTGTCTTTAATGTTCACCAAAATCAGAGAGGACTACCATTTTTAAATTCCCATCCAAAAGATTCAAGTCAGAGGAATACAAATACATTTACCTACACTGAAGCCAGTAACCATGTCTTCACAATTGGGTGCTGCAGCTGGCTTTAGTCTTTTAGAAGAACATATGAGAACTCTATCAAATTTCTAGGACATGCATAATGGATGAATTAACAACAAACGTCTGCGTACAAAGGCAGTGATTTGCAAAGCAACAGTTGTGAGAAAAATGTCAAAGGTCTAACTTGTCCTATTTTGCATGAACTTTTAGCACTATTCACTAATGTTGGCAGAAAAGGTTTGGTTCCAATCTAGGGCTACACACCTCTGTTGCCAAAAATTCAAAGGCTGTCTCTTAAGCTGGCTCAATAGATTTTGACCATGACTCATATGATCCTCCCTTCCCAGAGACTACTGGATGACTGATATTTTACTTTGTATGGGTTTAGAGGTATAAAAAAAATTAAAATCCTCTAAGAAAGCAACATCTTTTGTACAAGTTTTCTTCTGCTTTTAAAACTGATTATTACTTACACACTACCTACATTTCACTAGTCTGCATCTAACTATGCAACACTTTCTACTTCATTTGAAGTTAAATATTGACTGCGCAGTCAATACTTGACCCCAGTGCATGTGATTTAAACAGGAGGATGCAAAATCTAAGAAATGTAATTTTTATCAATGCTCATTTTTGCTTATCCCAGAAAAGCAGAATGTGACATACTGGAATCTGGAATGTTCCTATGGCTTGTTTTTCTGCCTGAGATGTTTTCAAGTCTCCTCAGGCTAGTTATCTACTTACAGGTGACATCAAAAACCTGCTCAATTTGGCAGTATCTTGGCCAAATGTATGTTTGGTTCAGCAAACATTTGTGATGTGTCACCCTTCCCGGCACATATCCTTCTTCCTTAAGAATTCCTTAAGAAAACAGAGGAGAACCAAAGCATCCAGTTAAAGAGCAAGCTGATGTAGGGGACAGTCTATCTCCTGTGTCAAATAATCTCTCTCCTGATGACTCCTGGCTGAGTTTTCATTTACTAAATCCTGTCACATTGAAATCTTCAGCATCAAATGTACCATCTGCCTCTGGCTGTTCTGCCTCCCGCTGTCACCACTGCAGGAACTGTGCTCCTAGATGCACAGACACCTGACAGATCTGATACTCTGAGAGCATGGCATAATTGGATCACCATGCAGTGCTACCAGAGCACTACTGCAGCTGCATCTCTGCTTCTGGATGAGTTTCTCATAAATGCAGGAGCTCCCATGGGCAATCTGAGATAAACAGATAGTGCTCTGGCATAGGTCTGTGTAAGACCTCCATGGACACAAGGATAGAAGTGGGAGACAACTGGGGAAGAGTAACACACACACATTTATTCAGGCTCAAGAAGATTGTCCAAACATACTGTATGAAGAGAGTCCTGCAAGGGAGTCAGACCTTGAATACTGAAAATTATGACTGAAGAGTGTTTATTCTTTTGAGCTTTTTGTGGGACAGTTGGTGTTTGTTTTGTTTTGTTCTGCAATGCTTTCACCCTAATTCAGTATCTCTAATTTTGGGTCAGCATCTGTTGTAGCTCATGTGTCAGATGTCTGAAATGCCATCTGAGGTCAGTGCTTATTAGCCCACTGTTAAAACATTCCACTTTCCCCCTGCTCCATTACTAAAGCTGCCTATGGGAGAACAGCCAGTCACCCCTGTCCACAGTGCTCGAAGTGCTCACATTGGTTCAATCCAGAGAAACAATCCCAGTCCTCAGCAAGAAACTAGAGCTCTGAACCCCACCTGAAGGAAGACAAAATGCCTGTCCTGAGAGAGGAACACCTTGACATCCTTGTGGTATGGGGCCTGTCTCTGGAGAGGATGCCCAGAGGAAGAGCATTAGAACTGACCTGAAAATGAGAGCTGAAATTCTTCTGTTGCTTGCTGCTTTTTAATTCACAATGCAGGGCAACTGTCACATTTTATCTTTAAAAATAGTGTATATTAAAAAAAAAAAAATCAATCCAATTTACTCTGCCTGCTTAAGTAATGAGAATATGCCCCAGAAGAAGAAAGCTCATACAGCCTGTGAAACAACAAACAAGCCATGAAAACTAGAATGACATCGGCTGCAATGGAAACTAGAATGCCATTGGTTGTAACTTTTCCCCCATTTGCCTTCCTGAGCAGCAAAGAAAAGCAAGAATGAACATTTTTGCAAGGTTCTTACTCTAACAGAAATGCCTGTTCCTCTGTGACCATGACCAGGATCTCAGTTTCACCTGCTGACACTAGCCACTCGCCATCCAATGTCCAGGCTGTGTGCCAGTAAGAATTTTAAATAAATACCCTAAATCCAAAATAACATAGTTCTAGAGCACTTGCAGCTTTCACTTGACCTGGGATGCATCAGGGAACTGCACCTTTAAAGAGGCACAGACAGGAACTGCAGGAATAACTAGAACAGCAGTAGCAACAGTCACCTCAGTGAAAAATCCTTGCCACTGCAAAAATCAAGGCAGAGGAGGATATGTCTGGAAGCTGGAGAAGCAGCTATGGCACCCTGCCCTAGGGCACCCACTGCCTGTGTGTAGATTCATGAACAACAGGTTACAGCACAAGGAGGCACGGAATAATACACAAACCACAGATGACAGTGGTGCAGGACCACAGGAAAGAAACTAGACTCTGTGAAGCCAAAAAGTGGCTCATTTCAAATTACATTTGACAAAGTTCCAGAATATTTATGACAGGGAGCAATCTTGGAGAGGTGAATCAGCTGCTGCAGATGGCTGCCTCCCTGTGGGATGTGGAGAACACTGATCCCAAAGCCAAGAGAGCTATGAGCCATGACTGTGGGAAGCCCTTCAAGACACACACCCTTGTGGGGAATAGGGATGCCTGACACCAGCACGAAGGAGACCTAAACCACTGCCATTTCCACTGATGTCTGCAGAGAAACATGACTCCTGGGGTGAGACCATAAGCTTTAACTTCTCCCGGCCTTTTTTAAGCAAGCAATGCTTCTAGGGATACATGACAAAAGCAACATCAGAGATACTCCTCTGCATTGTGGCTTTCCTGCTATCCTCTGACCAGTGCTAATCAATTGCCCAAAGTGTATTCAAAGGGAAACATGCAAGGGAATGCTTTGTTCCCAAAACAGTGTGCAAGCTTTTCGTTCAGGTTTCCCTGGAGCTAATCTGCAAAGGTGAGAAGCATTTGGGATTATGTTGCATAAGCATGGCAAACTCTGGGCTGAGGTTATTTGTCTTCAGATCCTCTTCATGCCAAAGACTCATTCTCCTCTCAAAAGCTCTTTCTGTTTCTAAGTCTAGGAGTACAGACAAATAAAATAGAGGCATAAATTGAGACATAGAAAACTAGGAGAAGGTTGGTTCCCTGTCTCTTCAGAATGCTCAGTGGAATAGCTATCATTTCTTCACCAAATTCCATTTTGATTACTTTCAAGTGCTAAAAAACACTGGGGACGATACAAATGCATATCATATGTATCTACACAGAAAGAATATTTGCCTTAATCACAAGTGATACAGTATCTACAGCACAGCTCCTTCTTTTGTTTTTAATTTCCCACAGAAATAGGCTGTGTTCTCTTCCGCACATTATATCCCCAAAGGAAAAAGTAAGCTGATTTACTATCAGTTGCACATTTCATAAAATCACTTTTTCTCATTTATAAATTTATAAATTAAATCTCTGCAAGGATTGTTATAAGACTTGTTCATATGCACATGGCAAATCTAATCAACACAGGTCCCACACCTGTCAGTCTCTCACTGTTCTGGCATATTGCCTTTCTACCAGCACTAACTCAGTCTTTGCTGAAACACTGGTCATGGCTCTCTCCTCTTGAAATGGAGAGTGCCACTTTCTCCATCGTTACGCCTCACTAGGCACCAAAGTGTATGGACAGGTGCAGGCTGGAAGGGGCCCTGGGGACCAGTTTAGAGCGCTGCCCCAGGCTGAACATCTGGGAGATGTTGTAGAGATCCCACATCTTCCCTAGGTAACCACCTGAGAGGCCAGTCTCATCCTGAACTTTAACATGTCACCAAAACTGGCATCTGAAGGTCCACATCTGCCTCCCTTGCTAGCATCAGCCTAACTCCCAGATGTTCCTTTCTTTTCCTGAAAGATCTTTTGTTTCATCATTCAGTACCACTTCTCACTTTCACCAAAGATTTTGTCCTTCACATTAACTCACCTATGTTTTTATTGCATGGAAGACATTATTTAGTTCCACTTGTCTTCTAATTTTCACCCCTCCTGTTCAGTATTTTTCAGTTAATTAGATGTTGTGTTGGGTTCTTTTGTATCTCTATGGTTCATGCCTTGCATATGAAGCCAGGCCTCTGCTTCCACATTTTTTTCACATAAGCGGCTTTCTTAAGTCACGTTTTTTCACAAAAGGTCACCTGACACTCACAATTACAAGATCCTGTATGTAGCATAAATCCATTTTTTTTCCACTTAAAAATATTCAAATAGGAAAAAAATATCCAAGCAAACATGTCAACATATCTGCAAAAGTACTTTTGCCAGCTGAAGGATTATGGAAAATTAATGAGGTTTGTCCCTGGCTTTGTAGATTTTTTAAAATATTTTCCTTAAATTTTTGAAGTTATAAAAAACCTTGATGCATAAAGCATTTGGTGAAAATTTCTGAAATTTGGTAGAAGCTATCAAAAATGCTTTTAAACTAGACCAAAACTTGGCCATGCACCTCCAAAATATAAGTTGCACAGGTTCAGTAAAAGTTGTTAAATTACTTTAACTGCACAGAAATCTTGCCTGTATTTCAGCTGTGCTGTGTGCTCCTGGTGAAGGTCAAGCATCAACACACAGCAGAGCCCACACAGGTTCAAGTCCTTAAGGAACCAGGAGACAAAACCCACTACCTATATTTGCTCAAAGCAAAGTATTTCTCTTTCCACAGACTGAAGCTGCAGTACCCTATTATGAATTCTTTCTCTCAGGAATTGTGAGTGACTGATTCTCCAATTTTGCCTCTTTTAGAAAGGACCCTAGAGGCAAAATCAGTGAAATTTACTTTTGTTTAATTTCTCTTATTTCTATACACTTTCCACACTTTATTTATGATTCAGAGCCCATGTCCTCCTACGTGGATGACAAATAATTGACATATCCTCTCAATTCCCTTTCTGCTTGGATTTTAAGGCATATAATAATTACACCCAGCAAACTGTGTGAAAGCAAACAATCAAATTCAAGGCCATCAATACTACAGTAAAACCTTTTATTATCACCACATGTACTATCCTACCAATTCATGGCTGCTCTAGAGATTATCCTGCTGCTGCTATTGTTTCAAATCACTGATTTATCCAGAACTGGTAGTCAGCTGGGAGAGATGGGTTGCTTCACTGCAGTATAGTCATGCAAACACATATTTTGGGGTTTTGTGTGAAGAAGAAGAACAAATTTGTTACTCAGAAGTCAACAGTGTAAGAATTAGGGGGAGCTATCTTTTGTTTTCTGCTCTTTGCTCCTTCCCTCCCCAATGTGGTTCAAATTCATCAGTAGCCAGCAGCAGACCAAAGTAAGTGTACCTCACAAACTGCAACTCCTCTGCTGTCAGTGGAGCTAGGCAAAATATGTAAAGCAACTGAGTTTCTGCTATTTAATGAGCATTTCTTGCACATGATGAAAGACTACAGCAAATCAAAGGAAGTCTGCAGGATTTGTTCATTCAGCATGAGTAAATGTTCTCTCTCTCACTACAGACAGGAGAGGTAAGAAGCCTGCTGAGCAAATGCATAAAATTCTTGACTTGTGCAATGACTGGGCTTAGGAAGAAGCCTAAGTACTGCACTATGTCAAAAAACCCTGAACAATCTATAAAATACATGTCATGCTACTGTGATGACGAAAAATACATGTAACCATTAAACAAAGCTTCTGTGCCTGACTTTGGAAGTTGGAGCTTGACCAGCTGTCCCCAAACAGGTAGTACAGCCCCACCTTTACATGTATTTAGGGCACCATGCAATTATCTGCTGTTCATTAGCTAACTCTGGATGCATTTATCTGCCCATATGGCCCAGCACAGACTTGTTACTTATGTTGCAGAGCTTTGCCCATCTTCAGCCAAGCAGAACATACTTGAGGTCTGATATCTTCCTCAGCTGCTGTGTTGGGAGCAGGGAGCATGGCTGGTTAAGGGCTGTCATTAAGCAGCTGTTCCCTCCAGCATGCTGTGGGCTCGGCAAAGCACAGTTTGGGCTACACAAAGCTGAGTTTGTCAGGTGTCAGTGCCTGAGACTGCAAGTGTAGAGCTGCCAGAACAGCTCATGTCTTAATTGCTTAGGAGCCGCAAATAGAGGGCACCCAGATCACCAGCCTAAATACAAACTTGATGTTTCCTCTGCTGGAAACACCCATCATAAATAAAGTCCACAACCGTAGAAAAACCTTTCATTTGTATCTGTGTTTTGTTTTGTTTTTTTCTCTTCCATTCCTATACTTTGTAGCAGCTTTATTAGGACGAGATTAAAGATACTCAGTGGACTTGAAAACAAATTGTGGATAGTGGCTGCGGTTTCATTTCTCTAAAACTAGCGCAAAATACACTTTAAAGTATTTCCAGCTCTTACAGAACTTTCCAATATTTCAGTATCTGCAGAAAGTGACAGTCTCACTAAACCAGCAATTCTGCCTCTAGAATATAACCTAATGTATTTGTTTAAAATAAATGGAAAGCAAAGATGTGGGGTAAAGGAAGACAGAAAAGAGCAGAGGTAGTCTTTCCAAAGTAAAATTTTCCCTCAGAAAATCTAGCTTTCTCTGTCCTCAGCCTAAGTTTGGAGAACCTTGCCTGGTTCCTGCAGGTGTTGTTGACAAGATTGGCTAACATTTCCTTTTAAAAATAGTTCAGCTGGTTCTCTCAGTATCCAATGACACAAAGTCAACAAGTCAACCCACAATGAAATTATTTCACATGGGTTTTTCCAGACGGTGGTTATATGGAGCATAAGTAACAAAGAAGTTTCTCTAGAAATGATGCACTCTTTTGGAAACATCCTGTCTTTCACAAGTGGAAGCACAGTAATATTTCTACACAAGCAAGGCTGAAAATACCCTTCTGACCTAGAAGAGTGGGATGCCATGGGAGAACCTGATTACTGCTGCTTATGTTATCTCATGGCAGCTGGGAGTCAATTTGCTGCTCTTATCATAAATGGCTTTCTGTGACAATGGAAATAAGGTGAAATACCAGTTCATTTGAAATGCAATGAAGCTAGATATGCTCTGTCCTTACTGGATTCAGTGAAAAAGGGGAGATGGGGAAAATGTATCAATGCATCAAACTTTTTCTCTGTACCTCTTGGTAATACATAACTCCCTTCATAGAGGGAGTCAGAAAAGCATTCTTTCTGAATGTACTGGGACACACAGACCACAGAGACACAGGTCCACTGGAGTAATCTTTAAATGCCTATCAATAATTAATTGCCTAGTATCTTCAGCAAATACCTGACCAGTGCTTCTACCCTGAATTCCTTAAGCGGTACCTAGGCAGTCTTCTCCACAGTGAAAGAGAGCCTTGCTAGCACCCATAGAGTTGTAGCAAGCCTTGTGACTGATTTCTGTGTCCAGCAGCGGCAAGTCTTAATCAGAAGTGCAGTCACAAGTCAATTTGTGAGTGTTCTTGATTATGCCAAATACATGTTATAGTTTGATGCTTAATCTAATTTCAAAGGTGTCTACCCCTGGGTTCACAAAACAGGAATTAAAAAAAAAAAAATTAAAACACATCTTCCACCTAAAGAGGTGACCAGACATACTATGGATGGCTTCCTCCACTGAAGAACTGCTAATGTTGCCACAATAATTCTTAAACTGGGTTTTGCTAACACCATTTCTACAAACTCCTTCAGCAGCAGAATATTCATCACCATGACACCCCTGACAAACTCAATGCTCTCTAAGCCACCAGACTTAACTCCAAGCTTAAAACTGTCTTTGCTTAAAACTATCTTTACTGACATCCTTCCTCATTCTTGTATTCCTGATGCAGTGCTCTCTTCTTGCTAAAAATGATTCTTTCAATTGCAATGAACGTTTTTCCACCACCCTACTCCCTTTAACTCCTAAACTTGAATTGCACAGGTAAAACTTACTAACTCATTTTCATTTATTTTTATACAGGCACCAGAGTCTGACTTTTTAACTTCAGGAAAAACACTGAGAGATTCTCAAAGCTTAAGTGAAACTGATCCTGGCATACCATAGTGCAACAGGTAATTTTGCCTAATAGGTTCTCTGTCTGAGTCACTGGTTTTAAATAATGAGTGTCTTTACTGAGGGATTTGAAAAGCAGCAAGAAATGCAGTGAAGATAGACTATCTACCATGTTTTCACAGCACTACCTTACATTGTGTTGAGGTTTCATCAGCCTGCCATTACAGTCCTCCTGGCCCTGAGATCAGCCCTGCTCTGCTTTCTGAGTCATTTATCCCTCTATTTCCACAAAGTCAAAAGAGATGTAATCTCTTTTCTATCTTCTCCATACGTGAGGTTTTTTGTCCTCTTGCTGATGAGCAGGAAAGTATAGAGGATGTAAAACATTAATTCAGAACAGCTATAATTTATCTCTGAGTTGCTCCAATGCAAAATACAAAATTGGCTTCAGATGGGCATCCTGCCAAGATTCTTAGGCAGGGAGAGAAAGCTAAGTGTTACACTATTGCCATTATGGGGTCTGAAAAATTGAGCTAGCTTGCTTTGATTGTGTAGCGCGGCCTGTAACCTGAGTGAATACTTCACTCCATTTCTCTGTCTACAAGAAAAACAGGTTACAATTTATCCTTTGCTGAATCCTGAATAGTAAATGGCAAAATACAGCTGTTAGGCTTGCTTAGTGAAGGCCTGTAGGGCAGTTGGGCAAAAGCATTAAGTGCTCCAAAACAGCCTCTAAAATGTGATGATGCTAAGGCCACCAACTTGCACTGCAGTGGCATACACCCTAGGGGTAAATATAATGCTGAAGCTCTTGTAGGGGTGGTGTGTAATACCAGAAAATCAAACACTGCAGACACGTGAATGAAGCCAACAGCACACAGCAATCCTGACAGAACTCTGCCTTTCTACTTGCATGGTAGAACAATTGAAATTAGGATATGCACAGCCACTGGTGAAACTCTTCTGGGACCTAAGTGCCAGGAAGGCACTAAGACTACCAAATACTCAGGTGCAGGTCAGGAACAAATTAGTCTATGCTGATCTTGACAAGTAAATTCTTTCCGACATCAGGAAAATGAGGTCCTGAAACACACCTTGCAGAGTCACAGTGGGAGCAAGCATCTGAAATATTTTGAAGCAGTCAATTCTGGTTGTGTCTTACAACAAAAACTGGAAGGTATACTTGCAAAGAAAATGAAAATTTCTTTTGAGATAATGCCTCATGATGGTTTTAATTGCTACTCCCTTTGGTCATGTTCTTGCTGATAATCTGTTTGTTCTGAGCAGCCTAGAAGAAACTTCCTCATTCTAGTCACAGGTCCCAAAGGAAAATTTATAACTGGAGCTTAAACAAAGTTATAGTGTGCTGGAATTCAAGAAATGGTCTAGCTTAGGAACTGCGGTTTAAGAGCTGTAGAAGTATTATGGGACAATCCTCCAAAGGACTGTCATTTGGCAATTGTGATCCTAAAGAGGTGGATCTTCAAAACCAGCCTACTACAACTGTAAAAGCATAGTTTTCTACACCAGGTATTTATAGACCTGAGTGATGCTGCACGGCATACACATTTTCTAAAGTCTCTATTTGGAACTTTTTGGTCCAAAGAGTCAAAACCATGACTGTGACAAGAGTAAAGTGAATGCAGGTGTCATGACACCTCTCTTGAATAGTCTAGCTTGGCAGTCAGATGATCCAAAAAAGAACCTTTCTCTCAGATCACCCCAGATTTACTGCAGGCAGTGAATTCTCTGAAAGTGGTGACTCTGCCGTGATGACAACTTAGGGCAGGACTCTTAACCCCAGTGAGCTCTGGGGCCCAATCCCCAGGAACATGTATGTCTCTGCCTGTTGCTGGTAATTTACAAACCTCAGCAGGTTTGTCCCTGTGGGGTTGATCTAACAGCAACTTCACCCTTCTTTAGGTCATATTGAACTTTATAAAGACCAGTAAGTGGCATCACAGAAAACATCTCCTTATTGCTGCCCACTGTCAGATGCTTTAGACCTTTACACTTCCCTCCTCTTGCCTTTCTCCATCCTCAGATGCATCCCTGGCAGCTCTCTCTCAGGCATGGGGCAGGTCTGTACACACTCCTTGTCTGCCATCCCAGCTAGGACCTGGCGGGCTCCAGTTGTCCTCACATGTTGGGTTTCATCACAGATAGCTGAACTGACTTTAAAAGCCCAGCAAATTGCCTCCCACCCTGCCATAAGACAAATTGCCTTAAATACAAGGACTGTATTTTCATAAACTTAGAAGTAGAGGCAATTATTGTATCTCTTTGTGCATATTTTACTGTCTCTGAAGCAACTCCCTTACTACTACTGTGTTCTCTTTTTCGAAGACCTGACTTTATGTTTCAACTTTCTTTTATAAGTGTTTGATATTGGAGAAAATCTTTTGTCGGGGTTACACTGGAGCAGAATTGTTGCCATCACTGCAAATTGAAGCAACAGTGTGACTGATTTCTCAACTCCAGGCAAGAGTGCCAAAACCCTTATTTTATAGTAGGAAATGAGATGAAATAATTTTGTGACTCAACAATCTCTTCAACAAATCTCTTCAACAAACAGTTCAAATATGGATGAAGAATTTAATTTCTTTTGTTAGCTATATGACTTATTTCACTTTGAACAAAAGACAAGCCCACTCAACTACATAATCAAATACTATTTTTTTTCAGTCTGTAATACATCTGCTGCTGTTGATCAGAAGATTTTAAGGAAAATAAGGTATTTCTTTCTATTACAGAGCTTTCATGATGTCTTTCCCCCAAGAGACTATCTTGATTCATTTTAATAAAGATGCCTTTGAGGAAGCAGATGTTTGTCACAGTGATATCTAGTGGATTAAGCCTTTTCTCCTTGAAACTGGCAGGATTTATAAGCAAAGAGCCTTGAATTATAGGCATTGTAAAATTAAAAGGCAATTCTATTCTGAAGCTCTGTTGCATGCTTATCTTGAAACCCAAACAACACAAGACAAAGAAGAATAGTTTGAAACTCTTTTGGTCACAGCATTTATTTCACCCCCAATTTGGGGATCAACTCTTGAGCTCCAGTTTGGGCTAGCACAGCTGTGCTGCCCCTTGGCTCTCAGACTCTGGACAAAGATTTACAGCACTAATGGAAGTACTGTCAACAGCAGTAAAACCCAACACTTTCTGCTAAACCCCAGCAGGCTGTGGCAGGATGGAGTGGCACAGTCCTCGTGCTGGTGTCACGAGACTCGTAGTGCAAACACTCAGCCCAGACCTGGTCCCAGCCCTGCACAGGGCACTCCAGTGACAGATGAACCCCCCTAACCAGGGACCTGGTGGAGGGAGAGCCTTTAGTTAAAACTGGCAGTGGAGCTGAGGGCACAGGAAGGTAAACTCCAGCCTGCTGGCTTACTGTAGCAGCCAGCATTAATTTCTTGGGAAAGGGAAGCAATAGAGCAGTTTACTCAGCCAGGCCCATCCCTGCTGCCTGCACTGGGAAAGCACTCTTGCAGCCAGCATTGGAACAGCTGCCAACATCTCTGGGAAAGAAACAAGGGCTATGAAGTACAAAACAAAGAGAAAAGCCTCTGAAAAGGCCCACAGTATTTTTTTGGTTAGAATTTTATAGGAGCCACAGGCCCTTTTCAGATGGGGTTTCAACCAGTACTATGATAATATAAGCTTTTTCCAAACTCATGTTTCATGAATGATAAATAAATGTATTTAAAGTTTATTATATGCAAGTGGTAGGACCTTATCCTGTAGACTGAAATCAGTGCAAATCAGAAAGTGCTTTTTCCTCAAGAAATAGCTTCCTCTGAGTGCTTCTGCTCTTCCAGGTGCATTACCAGAAGACATGCAATGATGCAGCAACTGTCAGGACTTTTCGTCTCATTTTGTCCACCTTCGCAAACTTAAAACAGGTAAAATTATACCAGCAATGGAAAGAAGGAATGGCACAGTTCTACATGAAGTGGTGCAACTAAGCTTGGCTTTGTTGAACTTAATATTGCTTTTACTATTCCGAAGAGAGTATCTTTTAAAGGGTGCTAACAACTCTCAACCCTGCTACCTGTGGTCATGACAGAAGTCACAAGTATTGTTTTGTACAATTTGGACATGTTTCTCTTACAGCTGTTAGGTGAAACAGTCTTGAAGTTTCAGTCAAGTAATACCCTTTGCTTTCTGTCCTATGTTGGATATTTGAGGGCACAAATGTGCTGTAACCTTCCATGCCAGTTTACATTCCAGGGCAATGTTTCACAGGGCAGTATTTCACAGTTTACATGGTGCTATGATGAAAGAATTGTATAAATTACATTTGTTGATCTGCTTGTTTATCTAACTTTTAAAATATTGGTTCTTCTCTAGAGACTGGGAAAACTGAAGTACCTCAAAGCACCCATGAGTTCAAAAAGGTTTTGTACTGTATGACTGTGCAACACAGGCAGCAGGCCAAAGTGCCACAGCTACAGTGAGGGGCTGTGCAGAGGCTGGTGATTGACCCACTGTCCCTGTGACCCTGGAAGCCCTTGCCCAGGGCCTTTCCAACTTTCTGATTTCAGGCTGGGTTGTCTGCCTACAGCAAACTAATAAACTGCAAAGCAAGCCTACAGTGGACCTTGACCAAAATACCAAACCCTCCTGTTTCTAAATAACCTGATGTTATTATCACACATTTGTTGGTTGTTTCAGTGCCAGCATTCCATCATGCCATAGATGGAGGTTTTCCATCAGGTCAAAGTAGTTAGGAATAAATAGATTTTGGAAGAGGAAAGTGAAATTCAGGTCAGAGCAAGAGGACATAGTCTGTTTTGAAGCATTATGTACAGTCTAAATTCTTATGCTTCACGTTTAAAATATTTTTGGACACTAAGGTGTGTTGATTTGTGATAAATCAAGTGAAATTGAATTCTTTGGGATGCTCAGCACTGTGAATTTGGCATGCTTACCAAACTTGCCTGTGCCAGAGAGGAGCAATTTGTTGCTAGCAGGAAGGCAGCAAACCATATAGAAATATACAGGTAGTTGTGCCTGTGGTGGCACATGTGGAACAGCAGGAGAGGCCAGGTTTGAAAGATGCTGTGAGAAGAGGCTCATCAGGCTTAGAGGGGAAGCTACTTGAAGATGTCAGACCAAAACAGAGTTGCAAAGTATGGCTCAGAGACTCATCATCTTTCTCTTTTCCATGAGGACACACATCTCTACTTGTGCATCTCCTCCAAAAGTATTAACCACAGAGGAGATGGTGAAGTCACCTGGGAGAAACAAAGCTGCAAGGCTATTGCAAATGCTCTTTTGATAAGCCTATTTGGCTGTATGCACACACCATACTTTCAAGGCAATGGTGAATCTCATGGTAGAATGCTACCAAGTCAGTGGGAAGCAGGACTGTTGGTTTCAGCTCACAAAAATCCCAGTCTGCTGCAGATGCCTTTGCACGGGTCTGTGGGAGTACTGCTGGAACTGCTACTCCAGTGCATTCTGACCACATTACGTACTTTGCCCTCATCAAGTAAACAACCAAACTTGCATATTGCAGCAGTGAAAATAAAACAAAAATAAAAGCAAAAAAGAAGAGAGGAAATCTTCAAGCAGTGCTTACATAGGAGAGAAAGTAATGATGAATGCTTCAGAAAACAGCCAATGAAGTAGAATATTCTCCTCCTATTATTATTTGAAATGGTTAGAATTGGAATAAACCTTATGACAAAATCAAAAGAATACTTCCCACTGTATTTTCAGCAAATGCAACAACAGTGAACACAAGCAAAGCTGACAGTCAGTCAGGTCTGTGCAGGGTCCAGACAACAACAGCTAGACAGTCTACACTTCAAACCTTTGAAAGAAGCAGTGCATGAAATTGCAGGGAGTTTAATTAATTTGTCATGCTGGTGTTGGTACAATCTGATTAGGTAACAGCATCTGATATGGTATCACATAGGAGAGGATTCATCAGACTGAATAATTACATGGATTAGAAGAGAACCTCTGAAATGCTTACAGAGGCTGGCTCAAAGAGAAATGCAATCAGCAATGCTGAAAGGAGATGCACAGGCCTCAAAGGAATTTACTGGTGGGGCACTGAAGATCAAGCTGATATTCTCTAGCATTTTCATTAATTTTCATTCACCACATCACAAACACTGAGAATATGCAGATTATATATGCTAAGGATGCAAATCTAGAAGGCACCACAGGCACAGATAGCTTTGAGACTTGTGTAACAAAAAGCTGAAAATGCCAAGCCAAATACTGGAGACTAATAACAAGAATTTCTGGCACGAGCCAGGAACTTGTCAGTTCGACTAGGTGTACGGACACGCTGCCAAATGACTGACCAGCAGGGTGATGCAGACACGGAAAAAGGCAAAGGCACTTGGGAGAACTGGTGAGACATTTCTGGTAGACACAGAGAAATATTTTTCTCGTTTCCTCTCCACGGGACCAAGGAGGCTTTCAGAGCATCCCCAACTCAGTGGAAGGTTACTAAGTTGATCCAGGGGTACAGAGAAACCTGATCAAGTGAGTGGAAACCAGAAGAGGCTGTTTTCCATAGCAAAGAGAAGGCTAAGAGGCTGCTCTGTTTCAACATAACCATGATGGAAAAAACAGGGAAGAAGTGTCATTTAATTCAGAAGACAGTGCTGGCCTTAGAACAAATGGGTATAAACAGGGCTTGCATACAATCTGGCTGAAGTTTAGAAGATGGGTCTCTAACAACTGAAACAGAAAACCATTTTCCTTCCAAAGGTAACAAGGGCAAAAAGATATGTGGCATGATCCCTTCCAGCAATATATGCATCTTGTGCACTTGAAGGTAGGGAAATGCAGCCTGGAAAACAAAGAAGTGCCTACATCTTACTTTTAAATTATTATCACAGGTACTAATGTTGCTTGGATTGCTTGTCCCATTTCACCCCCTATTTCAGTACAACATGCAGCATGAGGATGAGAAAACACCCCCAAAACCAGATGTCAAACAAGGAGGCTTCACCTCCTTTCGCAGGGGATGCTCCAAAGGACAACCTCAGCAGAGGGCTGGCTTAAGTCCTCCAGGGGTGTTTTCCCTTAGGTCTCCAGCTGTTTTCTAACACCAAACAGCTGGGCCAGCCTCTGAGGCAGTATGCTTCAGTGCTGCTGAAAGCCTGGTATGTGTATGCAACAGCTTTGTTATGTAAGGGCATGGATTTGATTGTTGGGTTTTATATAGTCCTGTTTTTTTCACCCCACACTATGGTTACAGCTTCCTCTTTGCCTCCCCATGTCCCCTTTCTCTACAAAGTAGCAGGGCAAATGTATAGTGTTTCACAACAGCCTGTAAGGGAGGGATTGGTCTCAGCCATACTACCCCTACCTTCCCGTGCTCTCAGCCACCAGAGCACCCAGTTCTCTGTTCTCTGTACACTGTGGTTACATCGCACCAGCCACCATTCAATAGTTTTGCTTACAAGTCTTCTCTTTTTTTTTCTTTTAATCGTGCCACCTTCACCTTTTATTAGCCATGTCCAAGTTATCTCCTTTAGCATCAGTTAAACCAATATTTTATCTGTATCACTGCCTTACTTGACTACATGTGCAAAGAGAACAGATGAATATATATTAAAAGATACAATGAAGATAACTGTATGTGCACTGCAAGTCAAGATAATGAGAAATTTGATTAAGGACTTCTTGTTGGGTTTGCTTTTTGGTTTGTTTTTTTTTTTTTTTAATGTGAGCTATCTTGAGAACTTTGCATTTAATAAGGTGCTTAATCTTTAAGAGTCTGAAGATTGCTTTAGCAAGAGTGTGTGACAGGGTCTGTGTTCTTCACCTGCTTAAACCTCAGAAGCATAGGGGAAGGCATGAGACCTCCTACACTGGCTAGGTGTAGGAGCCAGCTGCTGTGCCTCCACAGTTTGAGCCTTGTTCAAAAGCTAGGCTAGGAATGAGAAAGACCCAAATTAGTTTGATTAGTTTGATACCTCCGTCAACAGAACGGAAAGAAAGACTTCTTTTATATAACGCCATCCCCCTTTGTGTTTTCATTACTCAGTTTTGCTTGACTTTCTTTTGTTTGCACTACACTTTTTGATCTTCCAGAGCTACAGAGCCTCACCACGTTAGACCACAGTTCCTTCCAATGCATTTACCTGCTCTAGATACTTTTAGAAAACATATATACTGGGACAAAATGAGCCAAAATGCCTGATCATAAAAGTGGCAGCATTTGTTTTCCACAGCAGCTGCAGATGCTTCAGAGGTGAATCCCAAGCATCCTCTCTGACTCCAGAAATCTTTTCCAACAAGCTTCTGTGTGAAAAATGCAGCAGGAAGAAGCTTCAGGAAGAATTCTTCACTGCCTTCTACTTTATATAGGTGTTTGCATCTGGATAATTTGAAAAGAAGGAAGCTCTCCTCAAGAGGTTATAAGATGGAGGAAAACTGAAATGGAAAATGGAATAAATCTTTCTGTTTTGACTTGTGAGTAATAACTGCTGAAGCCAACATTTCCATACAAAATGCTCCACTGGTTTATGTGGCCAGGATGTTTTGCCACCAAAATCTAGGTGGAGTCAATTGAAATCTGTCCTGTGGGTTTTGCGGTACACTAATATGTTTTCTAAATTTAATATGCTTCAGGGCAGAAGGTTTGAATTCCTGAAGATAGCAACTCATGTATTTTTTTCCTTTTTCTTTCTTGCCAAATAGACCTAGATGGAAAAGTTTCTTACAGTTTTCTGTTCTTCCTACCACAGACTAGTCAATGAACCAAAGTTTATTCACTTTGCCCTACTGGGAGTGGTATTCATCTGCATGTCTGAGAGCAAATGACTGCTAAAGTGAGGATAAACATCCTATAAATGTCTGGAAGAAGGAGAAATACATTGGACCTCTTCTGAGTAATTAAAACTGAGTCTATCTCCTCCATTTTTTCAGTCCTTTGAAGAAGTATATGTGGCGAGCAGTTCGCTGAGGAATCACGAACTTTATTCCTCTGTATTTGCTGCTGAAAAACTCATCAGCACATGAATAGTTCAAAGAATGGTACTGAAAAGTGACAACAGGAAAGGCAGAGCTATGATTTGTCTGGCAGTGAACTCCGTGATGACTAAGTACTCACAGCACACGGGTGGAAAAATCTGAAACTACACTTGAAGGCCAGAGGCCACAGTCCAAAAAACCAATCTCTTCTAACAAGGAAAAGGTCATCAAGACTAAAATTTCATTTAATCTATCAAAGTGCCTTCAGTTTTTCACGGGCACGAGGGCAGTCATAACTTCAAATGCCAGACCTGAAATTCTGATACAGCCAATTTGGCAAATGATGAATGAAAACCTACCATTCTACTCCCCAGAGACATAAAGCATAAACAGCCTTAGAAGGTATCTGACAGAGAGAAAGGAGTATTCATTCCTCCTGAGTGAAGACAATATAATGTTCTAAGCAGTCACATGGGTTCCACAGAGAGAAATTGCTTTCGCCTTCAGCTAGAGAAGTTCAGTGGTTCTAGTCTTCTGTTCAAAGGTGGCACTGTAATGTATTAGAGGCCAAGAGACAAAGGATGGCATTAATTTTAAAAAATAAAATAAAACATGTAAGAAAACACTCACAATTCTCTTGTGGATTTTAACAACACTTTTGAATTTGGGAGCCAAACCAGACAGTGGTGATTAACACCACCGCTCTGAAGTTCTATTTAACTAAGGCTGAAATTCAACTAAACAATTTGAGCTGATCTGAAAAGGAAAATGAGGTGGTTTGCCTCCTTCTGTAGTGAACAGTCCTACCCTTTCAAACCTTTCTGCTAGAGGTTAACCTCTCAAACCTCTCTCCCTTATTTGCCAAGGAAGAGTGAGGATACAAGCAATTCCCTAGAAAGCTAGTAACTTTTTTCCAGATGGTGAACAGAAAATAATGCACATACACCACATAACTCCAAGGAACTGGAAGACAGACCACAGACTTATTTACAAATACTGCAAAAATGTTTTCTTCTAATCTCCTTGTTCCTCAAGGACCAGACCTTTCAGCACAGAGAGTGCCTCCTCTATATTTGCTTAGCAGTGCTGCACATATTTAGTTTTAATTAAGACATTATGATAACCAAAAATACTGTTTCCAGTATTTTCTGATGATAGAAAGAGGTAAAATAAACTAAGAGCTGTAATGCATTGACTGTCATTTGGGTGCATACCAATGATGCTCTTATAGCCTTTGTAGTTTTGTGTGCATCAGTAGATTCAACCCCAATCATGGCTTTCTCAGCATATATTATTTCCCTCATCTTGAAACAGGAACAAATAGCCCTCATGTAAAAAAACAAAAACAAAAACAAACAAAGTGGGACATTATAGCTTTGAAAGGTATCACCATGAACTTTTTCAAAAGAGCTTATCTATCACTTGTCTAGTGCCCTCTTCTACAGTGACATGCAACAGATAACCTGACGCTTCCTTAAGACAGCAGTGAATTATTGAGGCCATTTTATTTCTCCACTCCTTCATGGTTGAAACAAAGCACAAATAGTTGCTGTGTTTAATGTTTGCACACTGTGAGGGAGCAGTGCTTGTGGTTTGATCCCAGAACATCAGCTGGGGTCAAGCCCACACAAGCACTGGATCACTCCATGCCCCCAGTGTAATAGGGGAGAGAATGGGAAGGGTAAAGTGAGGATGTTATAGTGTGTAGTAATCAAATTGTAAATGGTTCATTCCATTCCCCTCAACTCCCCTTATCCCAACCCCTTGGTGGTATCACCCTGTCTTGTCAATCACCCTGGTTGACCCTCTCCTATTGGCAAGATGCCAGGGTGCCACCCTTCCCCATTGTATTGTAGAATAACCTGGGCCTTGACCACTCCCCTCTAACTTCCCTATTGGACCTGACACCCCCCTGGTTCAGGTATCACCCGAGGTGACATAAAAGGTGAACCGGCCATTCTCAGCCATTCTGCCTTCCATCCCACATGGAATAAACATCCTCCTAACCAAAGCAGAATCCTCTCTTCATTTGCACCAAGCCTCAGACCACGTGGAGCCTAGAGATTGAACCCCCACGAATTATCAAGGGGAGCAGGGCAGAAAGACCTCAGCTAGCCGGAGAAAAGCCCTGCTCACCCACATGAGAGAACCTAGGGGCTGAGGTAACAACAATTTATTCACAAAAGCAAAAGACGCACACAGGCAAAGCAGAACAAGCAACTCATTCACCACTTTCCATGGGCAGGGAGGTGCTCAGCCATCCCCAGGAAATCAGGGCTCCATCATGCATAAAGGTAACTTGGGAAGACACATGACATCACTCCAGATGTCCCGTCTTCTCTCCTCAGATCTTTGTATGCCGAGCATGACGGCATTTGGTCTGGAATATCCCTTGTGTCAGCTGGGGTCAGCTGTCCTGACTGTGTCCCCTCCCAACTTCTTATGCACCCCTAGATCTCTGGCTGGTGGGGTAAGGAGTAGAAAAGGCCTTAACTCTGGGCAAGCACTGGTCAGCAATAGCTAAAACTTCTTGAATTATCAACAGTGTTTTCAGCACAAATCCAAAACATGGCCCCATACCAGTTACCATGAAGAAATTCACCTCTATCCCAGCCAAATAAAGTACATGGAGATATCAAAACCATCCACGTAAAGTACTTTAATTGAATTATCAGGCACTCTGTGTCCAATGAAGAAAAGAAAGTAATTGCCAATGAAACTACCCGTTTATTCACTCATCATGGTTCTCCTGCACAGCTCTGGAAAAAACACTGGAGGCAAAGAAAGGGGAAATGAGGACTTCTTTGCTGACAATGTCAGCCATACATAGAAGAAATGTTTTTGCCAAGTTTTCTTTCACCTTATCTTTCAAATCCTTCAATGAGGATTGAAAAGCTTGCCATGCGCTAATTAAAGAAAAAAAGGCAACACAGCAGCCACAGTGCTTTAGAAGTCCTGGAGCTATAAGAAAAAAAATCTACATCTGATCTAAAAGTATCTATTAGCTTAAAAAAATAAAGGTTTGTATTTTTTTAACCCTTTGAAACACATGTTTTCAATTTTTGAATCGGGACGTTTGTCAGCTCTGGAAAACCTGAACTAATATTTAGGAATTAGCATGACAAATATAACAGAATTTGATTACGCTGAATGCCCTAGAATTTTTTTTTTATTATTATTTACTTTGTTGTCAACAAGGCTAAGTATGGCATATGTCTATATTTATTAATTTAATCAAATTACTTCACTATATTACTTTTCTGAAGGGCTTAAGTCCAGAGCTAGAATAATTTTAGACCTTCTTACTGCAAAGACATTTCGCTTCTGTATTCGTATTTAACTAAACTGGCTCAGGTGTTTTAAGCCAAGTCCTCTCTTTCAATCTGCACATCAAAGGAAAAAGAAAGCCTGTGCTCTGATGCTGTTATTAATTCAGCAACTGGACACAGACCTGGAAGGGCACTTTTCTTCTTCACAGCCTTGTCATTCAGATGGCTTCTTACAGTGGTTCTCAGACATTTTAGATTTCAAAGCTGTCTAGCAGAGTTTAGGAAATCTGACTTAGTGTGTTTTAAGCTGACTCTTTTGATGTGTTTCTGAGCAATGTGCTCAGCTTGGATTTCCTAGTACGAAAATAATTACTTTTTTCTCCTGCTTATAGCTTAGATGCTTGTTAGAGGCAGATCATTAGTAACTAACTTGGCAGTATCATTACTTTCAGCTGCTGGCTCACTAGGTGATTCACCCACCTCACTAGACGCAGCTAAACCCAAAGATATAATGATGTGATGTTAATTCCCTTCAGCAAGACAGGTAAAATGCAGAAGTTGAAGGCAAGCAGCTTTGGAGAGTGGCAGCTATCCAAACAGCTACCACTGGTGCCTTTTTCAGACTTTTTTAAAATGACTGCCTTGGCACAAGGCAATGCCCTGAGCAATCCCTCCAAAGCTATTGTACACGCTCCACGAGGTATTGTGCAGCCTACGTCTGTATGGTGGATATAAATTTTCCTTCTGAAAGGAATAAATCTTTCACAAGTAAAGGAAAGAGAAGATATGGTTTCTAAATGAATGATTCATTGTTTGAGGGTGCAGCCTTGATTTGTTGGAGTTGCTACGATACCGCAGCAGCAATGCCAACTTATCACAGCCCTTAACGCTCTCTGGAAGCTCAGCAAGCCGAAAAGGCATTGCTGAAAGAAATTATTTATTTTTCAACAAGACATCTGTATTTACCACAAAGCTACTTTCAATCTTGCACCTTTCTCCACTGGCTGGCTTCAAATTATGCATAATTTCCACCCCCCCACCACTGGTGGTTCTGGGGAGTGAAGGGCATAAACAGGAAGGCAGCATACACTAAGAAATATGGCAGGACGCCCCAAAATGGTAATTTAAACAACTCTCTTGCTGAGCCTGCCAAAACGTGGGTTTGGGCCTTTTTTTTGATTAAAAAATAAATAAAAATACTGTCAACAACTTCCTGCTGTATTTAAAGCATATGTGGCTTTGCTGATTCATGTTTATCTGGTAAAAGTCTGAAAGCATACAGTGCATATTCTTTGGGAAAAAGCACAACAAGGCTAGATAAGAATAAAGTCATAATTTCTTGGGAATTCTGATGTTTAAAGCTATAATTGTAGTAACAACCAAATCCCTCTTTTGACAGCATAAAAACTACGTGTTATCAAGCTGATACCATAAACCAGGTGTCTGCAGCATGTTAATAGTACCAAACAGGGAACGGGCACCACCTAAACACCAGAGCCTCTTAGACACTACCAAAAGTGATGGGTGAAGATGGGAGTGAGGTTAAAGGGAGAAAGAAACCTCAGCGTGCAAATCTGCGATGCAGAAAACTGAGGGGAAAATGGGGAACTGAACTGCTACTGTTGCTGAAGGAAACTTGGCTCCTGCTGCAGAAGATCCCGTGACTGTCTTAGGAAGAGGAAACACATATGTCATGCCCTTCCTATGGGCTGCAGGCTTTCAGAGAATGCAAAACAAAAAAAAAAATTTAATAAATACACAATGCCAGCCGGTCATTGCAAAAGGATGATGATGATAAAAACATGGCAGCCTCTAGGTGAAGATTACCTAAGCACACACATCTCTTCTGTTACAAAATCAACCCAATCTGCTGCAATGAGTTATAACACACGTTGCCATCCTTTTTCTTTTGATATTCTCATTAGTCCTCCTAAATTCAGAAAACAGGAAGTACTACAAAAATAGGAAGTAAGAGAGGACTGCTGATTGCTATTAAAAAGTTTTCTGCTTCTATACCTTGTCCCTGCCAAGGCAAAGTGCAAACAAAAGAAGCAGGATGGAAATCAACATAGGAAAACTGCTTGTAAAGAAGAGACTACATGGGGAAATGGATACCCAGCCTCTAATAACAAAAGGAACACATATGATCTTTAGCTTACTCTTTTTTGTTTGTTTGTTTGGTTTTTGTTTTAAGTTTGTAACCTTGAAGTTTTTATTTCTGTTTTAAAAATGGACAGATTTCTTCCCAATCTCATGACCGAACTAGCATGAGACTTCTTTGGGTGGTTCTTGATCAAAATGGGTGCTTAAACACTTCGGAGCATCACTCTTTCCTGATGAAGTTTGGTAAGTGGTGTTCGCTTTCAAAGTGGTTATGCTCCCTGACTGACAAGTCCATTGCTTTTTGCTTTCAGCACATGCTGAGAAATGACCCACATTGGTTTTGTAAGACAAAGCTCCATTTTATTAATGGTTTTTCTTAAATAAATTCTTATTCAAAATTCCCATTAAATCCTTTTGTTCATATCACGATTAAAAAGTCTAAGTTACAGTACTAGGACAAGAATGACATACATCAGCTTATATATCAAAGGATATTTACTGGTATCTGAAGGGTGATTTGATATGACTTCTATGCACAAAATATTGTCACAAAATAACTCTGTGGACCCTGGAGCCCTAATCTTACTGACCCAACTTTAACATACCACTGGCATTACACTGAACACATATACCTCAAAAGACACAGCTTTAATATAAACATATGGAACTTGAGCATAATTTGGCTCATCATTTTGCAGTTTGCTTAAAAGGCTGAATAATCAGATGTTTCATCCCTGGACTGAACAAGGATATTCTTTCTAAGTCCTATTACTTTTCAGTTTTTCTCCCTTGGTACTGTGATATGTGAAGAAACTGCTGAGACTTCCTATTCCTTTGCTCCTTGATAGTAGCAGGAAAACAAGGAGGTTAAAAGAGCAATAAGGGAATTAAAAGGATTCTTAAAAGAACTTGAAAGGAAGTACAAGCAGTGTCAGGAGAAAAAGCACACTCTCTGAATGAATGCACTGCTTCCTGACAGTATCTCCAGCCTTTGATTAGGCTAAGCCCCTGGAGACTCCTGGAAGAATCCTAAGGGCTAATTAGAAAAATGACATGAAGTGATGAGAGTTGCCCCAGCTGGTCTTTATTCTTTGCTTTCCTTCTGGGGTGGGGGTGGGGGAAAAGCAAAAGGAGCTGATACACACCAGTAACACCAGAAATTGAGCCACATTCATTATGGTGGTTATTCTATTGGATTTGTGTTGCAGTTGCAGGGATTGAGCTGCATGAAAGGAGGCCACAGGATTAAAAAAAGGTCATTCCTAAGACGCCATCCCTTGGAGTGTGTGTGAAAGGCTGTAGGAATAAAATGACTCTCAGTCAAGGCTGTGCTATTGCTACACCTTTTTTAATACAGCCAGGGGTGGAAACAGCATTAATAATTCACCCAAGAAACTTGATAGATTGAAGTGCAAGAAAAAGTGAATTTCCTTCCTTTGCTATCAGTATTTAAAAACTGTACCTTGCTTTAATCTTTTTTGTTGGTAATTCTTACGGCTTTCCTGACACGGGATTAATTTCTAGTTTGCCACATTGTCTGAAAATCAGAGAGCAGTGACATAGCAGAAAGAAAGAAAAAGATAAAAGAAAATGAGCCAAAATTGATCTGCCTGCACCAGCAGCACAAATACAAATTATAATGGAAAAAAACAACCTTCCATGCAAGCTTCTCAGACTGTAGTCTATACATAAAGGTAGCTCTACCTAGAAATAGCTACTGATGTAATTTATTATGTTACAGCTTAGCTTGGCAGGCACATCCTTTGACAACTGTGGGGATAAGAATTAATTCTCCTTGGTCTGGCATTTTTGTGCAGACAGATCATGGCTGTTGGGTAACTAAGCCTCATTACTGGGTATGTGACAAAAGAGAAAAAATAAATAACAAGAACCATGACACAGCTGTCCTGGAGGAAGGAGCTGCACCTTTCAGCCAAGCTGAGCCACTTCTGAGTACACCACAACAGCTTAGAAGCACAATGTTATATGAAAGGCAGTGAGATGCTAGTGGCGACCATCACAACTAAAAGCTTTAGCACCATGTGGCCCTGGGTTACTGATCCAAGTCCCAAATATCCCAGAGGGAACCATCACATAAACCAATTAGGCCCCATGTGCAAAAGAAGAGCTCTGTATGTAAGGGCTGATTTCACCAGAAAGTGACATTCGGTTCTCTTCAATTTAAATACTGTTTTAATAGGTTAAGGACTCTGTGGCTCTTTCACTGCTAAGAAAAACCCAAGTCTTAATTAGAAGCTGCAGAAAATATGGGTGTAATAGACACAGACATGTAGGGATGCCCACATTCAGTTGTCAGTGGTAAGAAAAAAAGACTATTAAAAAAGAAGTGACAGTACCTTGCTGAAGGGTGTTTAACAGAGACAAAACATGGCCTGGAGTTCTTAAGGATGTGGTCTGAAGTGAAGGAAGTGGGTCCTGATTCTTGCCTGGCTGTGGACTTATATGACCTCTGTTGTAAGGGAGTCTTTGCAATGTGCATTGAGAATTTAAGTATGTAGAAACCACATAATGGGAAATGCAGTAGTAGCATAGAAATAAAGAACACCCCATGCTGACCTTCACTGTGTGCATTTAGATATCCAATTTCTATATATATTTTCAGAGAATGATTGGAGGCTTTTCACCCTGGCAGGAGAAATACGGCAACATCATGAGGAAAGATAACTGAGTGCAGTCCATAAAAAAAAGAGATCTGTGCATGCCTCTGCATAATACAGGTTTAGCAAAACTGTAGTTCCTCAAATCTAAATCTTGATATATTTTTTAAAAAATTTTGCTGAATAAAAGGAAACTTTTGCTAAGCAGTATATGATCTTTTAAACAAACAGGATGACCCTCCTGGCCAACATGGGAACATGTGATCTGCCATGTCCACTGCAGTTTCACTGCTGAAGATAGAAAAAACCTCTACAGTGGACAAGTCATTCCACAAAAGTCCCTCAGCAACAGCTGTCCGAAGGAGTTGCTAGACTAGATAGATAGATAGATCTAAGTGGACAACTAGAATGGATGATCTGGTTGGTAACATACATTTACCCCTTATTCAGACCATTTGAAATAATACTACTCTACCTCAGAAAATAATAACAGATATCTGAGGTGTGCTTTCAGAGAAGAGCACTATGCACAAAACATGCACCTAAATTTATAGTAAGTAATCTATTTTCTGTGAAGGTATTTAAAAGAAGAAAACTATATCTGGAACTATATCTGCTTCAAAACAATGCTGACAAGAAAAATAACAAGCCCATATCATCCAGCATCTGCAGGGTTAATTTGTTTTGCTAAAAATGACATTGAGTCACTCTCTTATATCTGTAAACCTTCAGATACCTTCTGAGTGAGCAAACCAAAGAATTTCTACCAAATAATAAAATGCATATAGAAATTAATAAAATTACATCAAACAAATTGAACTAATTGATCTGGTTTTGTAGTGTATAGTCAGGCTGACACTCCAGTTACTGATGCAATTAGGAGAGAGACATTTTTCCAAAAACTCTCCCAAGAATGAAGCACCCAGCTGCTATGGACTCTCAGCAGCAGCAGGCAGCCTAAATCCCTCAGAGGATGCCAGGTCAGGGTATTTATTACCTTCCCAACCTTCTCTTTCTCCCTGCACTGCTGAACCCAGGCACGGTGGGTTGTTCTCCATCAGCAGGCAGCAGCACCAAGCTTGTTCTGGTCTCTCCTATAGAATTTGCTTCTCACCTCAGGTGCATTTTGTCATTCAGTAGCAGGAACCATCCCACCAAGGTGAACATCACTACTTCTGCTCACCTCTCCCTTGAGCTCACAGTGTAAAACCTTAAGCAATTTCCCACAGGAAGAACAACAGGCACACATACTAAAAATACTGCATGGACAAGTAGTCGAGAAAGTTCAGGGCAAGGAACTACCTAATAGGAGTAAGCTTAAAAACAACCCAGGTCCTGAGGGAAGAAGAGACATCACGCAGTGTCTCTGTCCCAAAAGAGAGGCCTTTACCAGTGGACAATGTTTTGATGTGCATCCTATTAAAACAGAGACAGAGAATGACAAGAAATCTCACAATAAAATAAACGTCATGTCTTGCACAATAGTTTTGTTTTTGCAAATTGCAATATTGCACACGAACAAACATTGCTCTTCCCTTAAAAATGGACTCCAACTCCTCCTCCTCCCCCCAGTCTCCTCTTAGGTCATCGGAAACATTTCTTTGGCTTCAATGGACATTGCACCAGGTCCTCTTATCACTGAGTGAACTTGTTTCATTTCTTCTGGAATGGCTTCAACATTTTCAGAAAAGGTAACAACAATAAACCTAAATTCAGGTGGAAAAAGTAAGAAGCAGCATGCCCAGCACTCATGCCCCCAAGATGTTGTGGCTACAGGGAGCTGCCTTCCCCAGCACCAGAGGCATGGAACTGGAGGGAGATGCTGGCCCTCTCAAGCCCCTGCAAGAGGCAGCCAAGCACAACAGCCCCGCCTGTGCGGAGGAGGGAAGGAAGCAGGCTGGGACAGAACACCAGAAACGTGGACACTGTAATCAGTTTTCATCCAAACCAAGTCACTTGTATGGGGGTTAAAGAGCAAGACTGGAAAAACACATTGCAGAGCAACGCTGTAAAGAATTTGTACTAAATCAAGCACTAATCTTAAGCACTCCTTAAAAATAGTAACTGGAGAGAACTTATTTTGACCTGAGAAGCCTGCACAAACACATATATCTCTGAATGAAGAGATGAAAAATGCTCTCAGAGGCATCTAAATAAGCTCGCTTTATTTTAAAGTTGCTAATCTTTTCCTAAATTGAGTGGACATGCAGTTGCCTATTAACATGGTTGCATGTTCCTTTGGCACTTCATGAAAACTTTTTTAAAAGAAATCCTTTTGAAGCATTTTCATTAATAGAAATGTCAGAATGTTTCAGGTCCTCCAGGGAGAATGTATGACTTGTTATTATGCAGCTTTAATAATTTAAATGCCAGTGTAACAATCCAGGAATGGAAACAGTATGTTCCAGGAATGGTGCAGTGAATTAGTAATGGTGATCTGCTTGTAATTGCTGATTATCCCCATGAATTCTACTCAGATCCAGTAGAGTGAATGGTTTTTTTACCGAAAAAAGAAACTTGGGAATAGTCTTAACTTGAAAAATTTCAAGTCTACAGTGGCCAGGGCAGGAGTCATGTCCTGCAGCTCATGTAAGTAGCAGATCCTCTTACCAGACACTGCCACTGCAATGTCAACACAAATACCATCGTTAGGGCAAGGAGGGCAGCCAGCAGGCTTCAGAGGCAGGCAGTTGGGCACAAGGCAAGGCAGCAGAGTAACCTGTCCTGGGCAGTTTTTGCATATGCCAAGAGGTATTTGAATGAGATTTGGAATACACTGCAAAATAACGTATGTTCATTTGGATGTGTTGTTTCTACCAACTGTCCCACTCAGTCTCATTTCTCTTTCTACAATATTTGTTTCAAGGAAAAATTCTGTGGTTTGGAGGGAGTAATAAACACAGCATTGGCACAGATTTGCACTTGTAGATGATGAGTTTCCTCTGTAGCAGGATGAGAGATCAGAAGCACAGTCATCAGGCAGTATGAAAAGGAAAGCCTGTGAAACACGTATGGTTACAAAGGAAAATGTTAAAAGAGGAGTCCATGGTAACAGGTGGTTATGATAAAGTAGAAAATGAATAAGCAAAAGGGAAGGAGACTCTCAAGGGACAGGGTATGCAGTTAAGAGCAGTGAAGTGCAATACAGACTCAAGGAAAAAAGAAGGCAAGAGGAAAGCCAAGACTTTAAGCTTTGCCAGGCAGTATTCACTGTAGATGAAATTATTCACACTGAAAGGAAACCGATGTCAGTAGAGAACTCATGAGATTATTCATTAATTGAAGACATTAGATAAATCAGCTCTTGCAAATGAGCAGTTCAGAGCACTACCAGGCCAGCAGCTTGTTAAATAGTTGATATACAGTGGTCATCAGGAAAATGGGAGAGTCAGGTGAAGGTGCTGAAGGAAAGAGCAGAGAAGCACAAGTGAATTGGAAGTACTGTAGAACGGGCTGCACAGAAAAACAAGAAAGATGATTCAGTAAAACTCATGCCAGACCATGCTGGAAAAAATATGCATTTTGGCTTCCCAGGCTGTGACACAAGAAAGTGCTCACCTGAGACTGGATCCCTAAACCACACTCAGTGCTTTTTGCTATTTTACCTCTGAGCCACATTCAACACTTGATTGTTACCAAGTTTTCTCAAGCCTGATCATGAAATAATTTCTTGAGGTATGCGCAAAGCTGCTTTGGAGTCAGTAGAGCACTACAAGCATCTGCTCATATGCACCATACCAGGACCACACCGACACTGACCATGATTACTTAGCAGACTACTTATAAGATGCTGCTCAAGCACATAGAAAGCCTCTTTGCTTTCTATTTTTATATCAGTAAAAGACAAATCTAAACTATTTCTGAAGTTTATGGTTCTTGCATGGTGTGGAAAAAGTCATGGACTTAATGGATTTAGTTATCTCGTTAGAAGTATTTATGACACTTGGGAGTTATTGGGAAATGTAGAAATTTCACACAACTTATTGGATTAGACTTCATTGGCAAAGGTTGTAGCTTAATATTGTTATATTTCTATGATTTCAAGTGTTTTTCTTCACTTGAATGGAGATGCCCAATGGTGTCAAACATGCTGGTGGCTCTGAGGCAGGAATCAAAACACTTCACAGGTGAGAAAGCTTCCAGATTCTTGGAGCTGAAACTTTTCAGTTTATGCAGAGTGACAGAGTTTTCAGAGTCCTAAGGCAATATGTAACATCACACAACCTTGCCTGACAGACACTAATTTAGCTGTAGGTTGTCCAAAGAGAAAAACACAAACCAGGGTCTTAGGAAAATCAGGTTAAGCCAAGATGGAATAAGAATTTAGTAAAATGAAAGAAATACTTAGACAATGTCTCTACCTCTTGAAAAAACTTCATCAAGAGGGAGTAGAGCACATCATCCTTAAGCCTTGTAAACATTGAACAAATCACACTGTGCTAGTAATTAGTTAACTGTTGAGAATGACTCATTTGAACATGTAGGTTTACACATTCATAAATACTAACCTAAAATCTGACTCTGAAGTCATCGCTGATAACATCAGCATGTGAAAGAGAAAAAAATGAATAAATAGACTTTCAAATTTGGATGTGCTTGCTGTTACCCCAGAGTTCCTGTGTGCCCAGTCAACTTTTGTGCATCATGTTTTTAATTAGATGATGATATAGACTTATAAAGTTTCCAGAGTTAATGCTTACCAGGAAACTGAGTTTGTACATGGACCTGTAGTTCTTTATTTCCTCTTGGCCTGAGGTAGGTTTAGGAATGAACCTTTTTCTCTCCCTCTAGCAGGCCCAAGATGTATTTCTTTCACACAGAAATTCAATCTGTTAACATGTAAGGAAGTAGAACCTCGTGGTCCAAGTGTCTAGTCAGAGCAATTCCTATCCCTGTCTAATCCTACCTGCCTGCCTTTACCTACACACACATGCACAACCATACTCATTTATTTGAGCACTATACTTTCCATTTTGTATGCATTTGGTGGTGTGTAAATGCAGGAGCAGATATGACTGAGATACAGCGCAGAGATTTTGCAGAAGTTTCTGTTACAGTTGCATAAGAAATGAACAGAATTAGACAAAACAAAAAATACTGTTTGCCTTCCCCAGCTTTGGAAATTTTTCCTTTTGATCACTGTTTGCCAAGGAATTTGGGGGCCTTTAAAGTATTCAGGGACCTTCATTGACATAGCTTTGCCTTCTGCATCTCTTCTTCTCTTGAAAACAGCTGGCAAGATAAGTTCTTCCCGATAAGGGTCATCAAGGGTTAGTAACCTTCTACAGACACCCTTGCAACATCACTGCTTGCAGCTCCAGCTGAATGTGGAATGCAGAGGCAATTAAGATAGCAGAAGGAGCAACTGGGCTTACAAACAAAATGGGAGCCTGGTGGACATTAAAGGTGCTTACACAATGCAGCTCACAAATTGCTCGGTCCCCAGCTAGCAACAGGTGAGATATGCTTTGCAGCCCGCAGCAGCCTGCACTCGCACTCGCTGTGAGGAAAGCACAGACACAGCAATGGTGCAACACCAGCCTCAGGCTGGGCAAACTCTGCTTTCCTTTTGGTGTGGGAGGGAAAGGAGGTATTTCAACTTCATGTATTACTTTGAGTTTTTATCTGAATGAGCCCCTCAACAGTCTGAGCAGGTGCAGGATGACAGCTTCAGAGCGAGCTGCCTCACTGTACCGAGTCTGGTGCAACACATCTGCAGGGATCTCCAGACTCAGCCATGCAGCTCCCAGGCTCTGCAGGAGCCTCCACTACCCCTGACACCACAGAACACTCGGGATCAAGTCCCTGCTACTGAACTGCTGCATTCACAGCAGGAGCTCTGTTTTCAAGGCAGCATATTTTCTCATTTGCTTTGTTTCTTCAGTTCAAAAACACTAACTTGAATGTTGGCAAATTTTCAGTGAAGAGCAAGACTGAGTGTTGTTGCAAAAAGGAATATGCGAGATTCATCTCCCTGGGTATATTCCAAATATTTATATTTTGCCTTATGAAGTCCACTTCTGTTGTCAGATATAGCCTCATTGTTCTAGCAGCAGCCAGAAATACAAGAGAGCCTAGAGTTCAAAGCAGGAGAAAAATCAATGCACGGATTTCATTTTATCACACATAAACAAACAATGGTTGGCTGAATTTGCTTCCACCTAACAGCCTGAGGCCTAAACATAGTATTTATAGACTAATTCACATTTATTATTAGATTGGCTAACTATTCATTGAACAGGGAGGAAATACCTGAGCAAAGGAGCAAGTGACTCGCATCACAGAGCTGCACCTATTAGATAGGGCAGGTGAAATGTTGACAGTCACTAACAGCAAAGAAAAATCTGAACACGGAGTTCTTAACTGGGACAAACATTCAGCAGTGAATTATAGTTATCATATTATTTGCTTACACCATTTCTGTCCCTAACTTTTACTTCTTCAGCTGATGACTTCAAAAGTAAACCAATTACTTAAGCAAAACTTAGCTTTAACAATAAGCTTTTTTTCTCAAAGCTAAAAGGAGTAGCTGCAGGGGACTGTGGTGTCATTAAATCCTCTTGTTTGTCACTGCTCCCCAGTTCACTAGTGCAGTTTTGCCAAGCTTAGCTGCACTCTTATGCTCAAATTGCCAGAGATAGCTTTGGGACCCACATGGGAACAAGACTGTCAGTACTGTAAATAATCCCTGGTGGATCCTGGCTGTAGAAGAATCTAGGTGCTGACTGAGTAAGAAGGGCTGAGACCTGGAAAGGGGATGGGGAGGTGTTTTTGGTGGAAGAAAGAGAATTTCCTTAGGATTGTGAGGTTCTCTGAAGCAGGTTTTTTTATCACTTTTTATCTTAAATGCTGTTACCCATTGGGCTATGAACAACCCCACTGCTGACATCAAAGCTGAGAACACAGCAGCATTGCTACCATCAACTGTACCCCAGCACAGGAAGCAGCAAATAAGTGGCCATTCAGTACACCAGGTCAGCTCAGAATTTGGAGAATTCATTGCCTATGTTTCCAGAAGAAACATGACTCAGATACATGTGACCAAGAGCATCTACACAGAAATTGGAGGCAGATGTTTGCTAGCTGGAACAGCACACACTTTAGAAGCAATGAGCTCCATTGGAAAGGTGGGTCTTTAGGTTTCTGGAGGAAACAATCTTTTTTGACTACTGCTGAGTTACTGCTGCAACTACAAATATGAAATTACAGTTGCAGTGTCATGCAAACTATGAAGAACATTAGAAGAAAACAATTAGTACTTTCTGTGGTTCTTTTTAAACAGAATATGCTGTGTGTTCAGACTACTAAGTAACTACTGTGTAGGTGATCTAGAATGAAACATAGTGTTAAAATACAGAATGCTGCAACTGAACTTCTTTGTTACTTGCTTGTTTGAAACACAGAAACTGTCCTTTCTTCAAGTCTAAATTCTCTGGTCACAGACATAGTAAGGCAGTCAAGATATTATAATGAAAAATTCTCTTTCACTGTATAAGCACTCTTAATTTTTATCTTAAGCTTTGCTCTGGTATCCCTAAGTCTGCATCTATGAGATACTGAAATTCTATAGTAAAAGGCCCTACTGAAATGTAGATAAATGAAATAAACCATTTGGGGTTTGCTGGGGTTTTTTAAAGTGTATACTTGTGAGGGGTTATATCATCTTATAATCTATAACTTTTTCCCTGGTTTTTTTTTTCCAAAACATAATACTACAAATGATGGTGCTTGCTCTCTACAGCTCTTGTATAGCCTCCACAATTTTGAGTTTTGTTCACTACCTGTTAGTGGATTTGGCTAGACTAATGCTTTTTTTCTATTCCTGCTATTAGTTTAATAAATACAATTGAAACAATACTATACTGAAACATTGATTCTTTATGTACTGTTAAAATAGGAAGATAAAATGTAGCTGTAGCTTCAGAGCAGTCTGTTTCATGGCCTTAACTAGCCCACCTCCTTTAACTGTGTTAAGAATGGGTATAGTCAGTTATATATATTGTTATTCTGCTGTAGGTAACATAAAAATTTGTCACCAGAGAAAATTGTGGAAAATAGAACTATTCACAGACAGTAGTTCTCAATTTAGTTTCAAACAGAAGCTTGCCTGAATCACTGCCTTAAACTTCATTTTCATGGGATTAATGTTATGAAGATCAGCTTGATCTGAGCTTTATTCCCAGAAAGCATCTCACACTTCTGTATAGTGAAAATTGTCTTTTTGCTTGTTCAGGTCTGAGCTTGTTCTTCCCAGCAGTAGCCTTCTGTCAGCAGGCAAAAATTGTGTCCAATGGAGGCATCAAAGACAGCATTCCTTGGGTATCCAGTGAAGGCAAATGCAGTGGTTTCCGTATCTCTCCTGGGTGCTCTGCATCTTGCTATAACAATACCAATGATTTCTTCACAGAAGTACCCTTCAGTTACAAATAAAGACCAGGCTATTGGACCATTAAAATAAAGGAACATTCCTTGCCTTATTTTGTTAAGTTTCATGAAAATCTGTGAGATTTGGCTGCTGCTTTCTACAGTTGACATCCTGCAGCTTCATTAGGATCATCTGCTATTAGTTTGTAAAAAAAAAATACTTTTTTCACACACTGTCTCCTGTCAATGATGAGTGCCAGCTACCTTCTCCTTCATTGCTGACTTCTCTGTCTATGGCAAACAAGTGATACAGAAATATTGTTAAGGCAGCAAGACAATAACACATATTTCAACAACCAACTTCTCCATTCTTTTCTTTCTCTTCTGAAACATCACTACTACTATGGATCAAGCACTCAGCAATGATTTCAATGTTACTGGAAGCAAAAGAAGCTAAATCATATTATAGGAATAAGCAGACAGCCCTAACTTTTACAACAGCACTAACTTCTGATTGTGAAAGTTGTGGAATCTCTGGCTTTGATGCCACAAAAGAAACTCCAAAGGGCACAGATAGTGTCATTTCCTGTAGGTGAAAAACTGATGGATCTTCATCTCAAACCCACCTTGGCCTGACAGGTTAACAGGCTGCTGTTTGAAGTCTTCCATTTAGTTATCTCTCCTGATCTGTTTTTTTATTGTCTGAGTAAAGGGAGGTTTGCTTATTGGCATATCCCAGGCTCTTCAGTTTTATTCTGCTTTTTACATAATAAGTTCTTTGTTCAGAAAGCAAAGAAATGTGATGACTATAGCTTTTGTTCCAATGTCTGGGCTGAGTTTTGGGCCATTAAGACTCTTTCCAATTGTAAGATCTTGTTCCCTCAGGCTTTTTTATGTAATGGGTGATAAAGGAGTTGGAAAGCAAATTTATTGCCCCTTTTTCTTAAAGGCTTTCCTTTTCATCCTTGACAGTGCTAACAGGACCTTTACTGCTTAAGCTATTGGATTTCTCTTGAGTGTCTTATTACTTGGTGTCATTAACAAGATAAGTTATCCTTTCCTAAATCTCCTCCTCCTGTTCACTTTCAAGGGTCATGTTTTTGCATGGTTTCAATGTTAATGTGGAGAAAATTCCCACTAAGCATAAGGAAACTCTACAGGCCATCTCGGATTAAGAGTGCACTTACTGGTCATGGATCTTCACGCATCTTTTCTTTGGGTATCAGATATTACAGACAGCCAAAAACTTCCAGTGAGCCAAAAAGAACCGGAGCCGCTTTTACGTCATGTGATACTCCTTTCTTTCTCTGAGGTTTCTGTCTCTATTTTCAGTTTGGAAACCCAGCACTGTGCCCAGTGTGCACGTTCCCTGTGGGGGCTATTTCTGATGACTTCACAGTTTCATAATGACATTGAGCAACAGCTGACATCTATCTGCACAGGCTGCAGCCATTTCTATTTCCAGACTGTCTTTATTCCACATAGTTAACAATGATACAGCAAATTCCTAATTCACTACCATGAGTGAATGAAAAAGACCAGTCTTTAAAAAAGACTGGGGAAGAAAGAAAATCAGTTTTCTACTTTCTAAGGGCATTGCTACCTTCTGTGTTTACAGGGATCATCATGACTATTCAAGGAGTGAAAATATTGAGGGAAATACCAAATTTGCACCCATTTTCCCATGCATTAGTCTATCAATGAGGAGTGATCATACAAATGAAAAGGGAACAGCTATGCTGCAGGGAGATTTCAACCTTCCTGAGCCTAGGATATAAGCATAAAATAAACAGGCCTGCCACTTTATTTGTGGAAAAATGAACATTAAAAATATTCCTGATTGGAAAAAAAAAGTCAACAGCCTTTATAAAGGCAAGAGGATTCACCCCTCTGCACGTACAGCACTGACAGAGTGAGACAAACCTTTTGCCTACCCCTCTCCCTGGCTATCCCTCCACAGCAAGGCTGAAGAAGGAGTAGGGCCAGGTAATGGGTCAGAGCAGGTAGGACACACCTCATGGTCTGGCCTTTTGCTTCCATTTACTGTCAGCAGAGCAACTGGCCTGTGCTCCATCAGTGCTCAAACACTCACATGTATGTGGTGAAACTTGAAAGAATCCCAAAGCCCCCAAGTGAAATCAAAGTCCCTCTTCCCTCAGCCTCAACTCACCTAAATGAAAATGCAGAACCACTCAGACACAAAATTAAGACTTTCATGTTTCAGCATTTGCTGTTCTTATATCACGTATTGTTCTAGTGACAGTACAACAACATTTTAAAATCACATTTTTAACTTATTAGAACACCACCAATATGGCTTCTTAGTAGCCCAATCATGCAGAGACCAACAAATTTAATGCCCATACTTCTAAAATGCCACGTTTTTGAAAGTACTGTGTCTTGTAAAACTTGTAATAGATTTTTTTTCATTCCTATAATAATGATTGCTTTGCTTTCAGAAGGACAAAGCAACATAATTCAAATGCATGGAAATATAGAGACTGAGACTTTTAAAGTGGCTAAGAGAAGACAAGCATGTCTCTTCCAGTGCTCTCAATACAGTCTGGATGCTTCCATCTTTAAAAGGATTTTCATATCACAACAGCTGCTTGCTATTTGGAATGTTGGGAGTAGATATAAACAATGAGAAAAAGGGAAGGTATTTTATGATTTTATATTTTCCTAAATCAGGGTCGATGGCAATGACAAGATGATCAGCTTTGGTTTATCATTAGTATGCAAGCCAGAAAAAAATAACAGATCAGCTGTCCTGTGAACAATAAAAGGGCATTAGCAAACCCTTCCAAATTCTGTTCAACGTGTATAACTGAATGAATATCTTTATGAAAAGGAATATACATTTTCTTCTCTCATTATGTTTTTTCTTATTCTATTGAGCAAACTCCATCCCCGAGCTCATCCTTCTTCTGTCCCATTCCCCGCCCCCTGCTCGTTCTGCTGGAGCAGAAAATGAACAGAGCTCCGTTTGTTCACCAGAGCCAGCAGCAGCAGAGGCAGCAATGTCAGCCCTGCAGAAGCAGCCCCTGCCTCTCTGTCCCTGGCTGAGGGGATATCTTGCCTTTTTCGGAATCATTCCTATGAGACAACAGAGTGAAGGTCTCAAGTAAGCAATGACCTGTTTTAAAGAAGGTAGAAATATTGAAAAACAAGTATTTTAGAACTGCAGCATATTCAGATTAAGAAGTTTTTACTACCTTCCCTTCACAACGGGAATGGAAACTACTTGCAGGGGTGTAGGCTTCCATCCTTTGGGGTGCTCCAGGCACACCTGCAATAGCATGACTTTCATTAATGCAGTCTTATAAACAAGTTGTTCAGCTTTTCTGACCCTGCTCTTTCCAGAGTCTCATTCTTCTGGTAGCTGAGAGCCTTCCTCATTTCCAGCCTAAAAGCACTCATTGTCTGTTCACAGTCGTATGTTGCTACTCAATTTCCTCTTGTTTGCAGGTAGGCTACCATCTTCCCATCAGAAAACATGATCCCATCTTCCCTACAGACAAACACCTTAATCACGCTCTACCTTTCTTTGCTGGGCTACAGAAACCAAAACCTTTCAGTTTCACCTTCTCAGATAAGATGATGAAAAAAATGGAGAAATCAATAGTTGGGGTTTCTTTTGCCTAATCTTTTGAACAAGTTTGAACTGACCTGCCTAAAGTATGTATGGCCATCACTGTGCCAAGTATCCCAGGTGAAATCTCACTTAGAGCATGCATTACCTCTACTAGGAGACAGATCATCAGATAAATGCTCCAAGACCTTCTATCTTCTGATCTTTATGTCACCCTCATAACTCCTCTTCCCCCCTCCCCCGAAAACAGGAGCCCTTTGTGGTTATACTTCAGGCAGCTTGCAACACCTAGGTAGGAAAACATCCATCTGTATTCATTAGGAGACAACTCTGCTTCACCAACGCTAAAGGTTTGCAATTTGAACTTTTAAGAGTGCTAGGCAAGCCAAAACCTATACGCTACCGAAGCTGTTATTTCACTAACTCGTTTATTCAGAATACTTTCTCCTAGCTGCATGTTTGGAGTCCTCCCATCATACAGTTGTCCTCCATGCTTCTGCTTTATATTTTCCTTTGTTATCAGCCTGTGTAGAAACACCATCAGCAATAGCTGTAAGGTAGGAAGATTTTCAGAAAGAGTCTTAAGATCAATGTTGGCTCAGCACAAGTTTAATTTAGAACGTGATGGATCTGACTCACACTGTGCTATTCATGCCATCCATCCCTAATTTGGAACAAGCCTAGTAGTTTAGTTATGACCTGAAAATGTCTGAAGACAAATTATATATAGCATTTTGAAAACATTTATAATGTTAAAAATGGTCACAAACATCAAAGTCCCTCAAGGGACGCACAGGTTCATAATGGGGACATTTCTGTCTGAAGCCTACAGCAAGTACCTTCACAACATCTGGATCTTTCTGCACCTTATATTCATGCCCATGTAAAACTGACTGAGCCTGACATGCTTCTCCCAGGTTTCCGCAAAGGATTGTCTTTGAAAGAATACACCAAAGAGCAGAAGTGCTCTCTGATCCAAAAGGGGCTTTGTTAAGATTAGATTCTCTCAGCACTCCAACATCTTTATCTCTGGCCATGCAGGTAAGGAAACATTCCTAGTCAGCCACAGCAATGAGACCTAACAGCAGGATAAACAGGCATGTGGGGAATGCAAGCAATGTTATTCTTGTCTGTGATCCAGAAATTGGCTTTAAGACTTAGTGAGAATAATCACTCTGACCTTGGTTTGTAGGTTCTTTGAAAAAAGCCACCAATGAGGACACCAGGCATTTATCATATGCCATCAGGCATCAGCGTGCAGGGACAAAACATTCACTGCTTCTCCTATATGGCATCATGCTGAGCAGGAACTCAAAACAAGCCACCTGGGTGAGGATGAGAGGGAGCCACAGGTCAAGTGGTGTCACAGCCATGCTTTGCCAGCACTTTGCCATGCCAGTCCTATCTGAACCAGACTGACCTGGAGCTGGCTCTGACATGGTGGGCTGTGAAAGGAGGAACACATACAGCTGGGTAGCATCCTGTCTGGTACCACAACTGCATGTCTGGAGGACGAAGCAGCAAGCACGGACCCTTTGCTAGATGAAAGTCTTGCGGCTTTACAAAGCTCACATTCTTCATTTGAAGTCTGGCTGTCATCTCATATGAGATAAATACCTGCACATCAGCTGAAGTGAGGCCTACATTTAAAGCCCACAAACACAAAGAAGATTTCTAATTAAGCATTTCTCTTGCTGAACCAGGCCTCTTGTTTGCCAGGAAGGAATCTGTGGGGGGCAGGCAGTGGGCACCTTGCTGCTATACTTACAGTGGGCTGCTGGTCTGCAAACAGCAATGGGATGTGCCTTGGAGTGAGTCCATGGACAGGCACAGAAAAGGAAAAGGAAAAGGAGAGGAGACAGAAGAGGAACAGGAATTTGAAGCGTACAGACTACTGTGGACTAAAAAAAGGGCAGTAAATAGGAGGCAGGATGACAAGGTGAAGGGACAGGAGCTGTCCAGGGCCACCAACTCAAGCAGTGCATGGAAGGCCCCAGCCAAGGACTGAAACAAAAAAAAAACAGTCTTAAATAAATATGTATAAACAAAGAGCCAAAACCAGACAGTTAAAGATGAAATTGATGACGCTTGATCCTTCAGGGTTTCAGCCTGGCAGGCTGCAGATGCCAGACTGTTGGTTATGGTGCTGCATCACTGCACTGCCACGCAGGGATTCAGCGGAAGACAAAAAAAGGATTGAATTGAGGGCAGCTCTCTATTTTTATATCCTGTTTCTTTCTCAATGGTTGTTTTCTTTCTTTCACAAAGGAATTGCAAAACAAAGGGACATACACGGAAGATTTGAGATTACAGGATCTTATCTGGCCGAAACAGAAAGAAGGAAAGCATAGAGGTATTTGATTCTAAATGTCAAGAGGCTATAGAGGCACTATTCTTCATGGAAAGTAAACCAGAGACACTCATGCTTGCAGTTGCCTTTGAAACCAACTCCCAAAAGCTGCAATAGTAACCTCTTGCAAAATAGCTACTAATCCTTTCTTTTAACTGTTCCAACCTCTCTTTGCGTCCCTCACCTCTATGCTGTGTCAACAGCAAAGTAGAACAGTGCTTAGGGTACCCCAATGCTGTAAGTGTGTTAAAAGTGAAAAAAACCGAACCAACAAACTCAGATATTCTCTGTTCTTCTGGCTGCACTTCCCTGTCCAGCCAATTCGCTTATTTCTTGTCATAGCACTCCATACTCAGAGTTCTCAAGAGACTGTATTCATATCTAATGGTTTCATGTGATGCTACTATTCTCTGTTCTTGAAAAAAGGTCAAGGCTATTAGTGAGTCATATTTTTTCCTCTATTTATTTCTACAGTTAAGCACAGGTTATCCTTTATCACTAGCTGGACAAGTATTGATTTAACATTCTTCTCAATGCTGGTCTCAATACAGAACCTCACGGCCTTCTCATTAAACTAAACTTGCACTGATATGCCTCTTTTGTCTACTTTAGACTTCCAGCAGAATGACAGAGGAAAAGGTTTCTAGTTTGTTATTCAGCAAGATATTAGTGATGAAATTGTGGCCTTGCAGTTGCTTTGACTGGAGCATTTCAGCCTTCTTAGTGCAGTGAAAAGCTTTCACGACCCAGGACTTCTGGGTTGTGGTGGTATTTCTAAAGCCAAGGATGTCAGGCCTTTCCCTTTCAGACAGCTTGATCTAAAACCCCTCTTTCTTACCATTCATTTCCCCTTTCAAATCTCTGGATGCACACAGAATACAACAGACCCTGCATCTGCAGATTACTGCAAGCATGACCAAACCACTGGAGCTCAAAGGCACAAATATGTAACTTCACATGAGGTTTCCTTGGCAAAGTCCCGAGGCAGTGATTGTGCCTTCGTTAGCTATTTTCTCCTCAGTGATGCAACCACCCACAAAGTGGTAGGAGCTTGCAGCTGACAAAAATGGCGTGCTGTGATTTGGAAAAGCCAGCCCACAACGACACTGGCCCTTTCTGGACAGCGACTCAAAACTCACCAACAGATCAAGCCTAGAATAAGAAAATGTCAAGCAGGATACCTGCTGTGATTTATCATGACTTTACTTAAAGAGGGAAACACTGGCCTCTGCACAGTATTAACAGAAAAAACCCACACTACTTATATACTAGATCCAGAAGGCACTGCTGATGAAAGCTCTTCCCCAGCCCATAACAATGCTGGAGCATGTCCTAACCAGTAGACCGTTGACTGCATCTCAGAAAGCTCATATAAGAACAAGACTCTGAATGCTGAAAGGTCGTCATGCTTTCATGCTTTGAAATAAAACACTTTGAAGCAAAATCACTACCCACAAGTATATAAAGAACAGTAGTGCAGTGATCAGGATTGCTCTCAAGGTCACATTTTGAAAAGATAAAATCCACATACAAAACCATGGATTCAAAAACAAACCAGCATTTGCACATGCAACATGTAACCAGACATGGCCCAAATGATAAGCCACAAATCAGGTACATGAGCAGTTACAGCCCATCTCCTCATTTCCTTGACCATTTATTTAGTCTTGCATATAAGTCAGCAGTAATCAGGACAGTACTTCAGCACCACTCGGTGTATAATTCTCCTACAAAGGCAGTCTCCTGCTCACAACACACTAGGTACATCTGCATGTGTGTCTTAAAGAAGCATGTGAAAAATGTGTTTGACCTGTGTCAAAAAAAAAGAGCTTTCAGTAGATGACTGCCTTTGGTCTTTTAATGTGCTGAAAAATGTTGTGCAGTTTGGAATTTCTTCCTCTTTTAAAGTGAATGCTTACGATTGCAAAATTGTTATGACCCAACATAACTACAGGGGAAGCTGAAAGTGCTGTCACACTGAATTTGGAGCTCCACATTACCAGTTGTTATGTGCTACTAAATGCAGAGAAAAATGACCAGAGATGTCAAGTACATCACCTGGCATTTTCACTTCTTTTGGGCAGAGTTGGTGGCCGGTTTGAACTCATCTTCTTAGCTGCCCTCTAGGGCTGAGTGGGTTGCAAATAATTCTAATGTTCCAAGTCATCTCCAAAATGCCACAGTGGAGAAGGAAGGGGGATGGACTGATGGAATAAATTACTCAAGCCAGTAGCAGCATGAGGACAAAATGGCTGGGCTCCCTGCTAGCAATCAGGAAGAGGTTCTGCACTGCAGCTCCAGTCTGATAACAAAGCCACAGAGATGGGTAACTCATACACTCCAACACCCATGGGACAACCAAGCAAAGGACCTGAAGAACTGAACTGGAAAGGCAGTAAGAAAGGGTAAGTGAGAGAAGTCAAGAAGGGTCCAGGGCTATGGGCATACACCATATGGGACCAGAGGACTGAAACCTTCCCTGTGCTTGCCAAAACTTATCTCACAACAGCTTATGCCTTTAAAAAACTCAGCAAGCCTCCAGCTAAAAAGCAGAGTTAAGATCCCCCTTACTTCCACACTGAGGACATCTCAACACTCTACTTCTCTCATACTGGTTCCTGCATTTTGATAAACTCATTCTGTTTGGATTTTTTCCCCTCAGCTCTGCCAGGGAGACCCTAACACAGTGCATTGCTCACTCGGGTAGCAAAGGGCATGCTGCCTCCAGTAAATGCTTCTAGAGGGAACAAGAAAAGGATTCACAGTCAATACTTCTACTAGCTAGGTAGCTCTGGTTTCTCCCCCTTAGCAAGTGCTCTCTGTATGCTGAATCTGGGAGGCAGCATGTGAAAAGCAGGGTGAGAAAACCATACCGTGCCCGCCGATTATTAATAAAAGAAATTCCTCACCTCTGAGTTGAAGGGTTTTTACACCTTACCTTAGTAAGAGACCATAACTACAGTGTCCTTCTAGAGTGCACTGAATGCCTTTGAGGAGGATGTGGTTCTCCAGCTCAGAAAATGTGGTCTTCAGGTTTGACCCAACATGTACAGCACTTTACAGTGATAACACTCTTTTTTTTGGTAACTCACTGAATTTGAGCCTACGTAAAACACTACTACCACCACCTAATGCTGTCTAAAGGTCAGCACTCTTTGTGCCACAATTTAGAAGGAAATAAAGTGTGAGAGGGAAAAACTTCTGCTTTTTAATCGGAAAGTCATCTGGAAATCTTTTCAGTTTAAACTGTGTTTACCACCCCAATCTTTCTCACTGCTCCTGCCCACATTCTTCTCCACAGCAGTGACCTAGCCAGCCTCGTTTCCCCTTTCCTCTCCTTCATGACCACACCACAGTTCATACTGCAGATGGTTATCAAACTCCCTTTTCTGTCCAAACTAAAAATGCTTCACTTCTATAATCTTTCTTCTTGCGTAACTGACATTTTTCCCTTCTCAACAGAACCAAAAATGTGAAGTGTCTTCCCACCCCATGATGCTGCTAACAATTTATTTTCTTTTCAAATGGCCTAAAGGTTTTTTAATTGGTAAGATGCTGACAGAGGAAATGGCAATGATGGACTTGTTCAAGTATCTGTCTTCCATCTGCAGGACGGTAGATTTGAGATCAAAGGCTGCTAAATTCTAGGAGCACATTGATGTGCTGATGCAAGGAAAGCCTTTGCCTTGAGGAGCAAAGATGCCAGGGTGGATCAGAGGCTACCTCACCTTAACTACCCATAGCTACAGGAACAGCAGCTACTGTATACTAACACAGAGGTTACAAAAACAAGATATTGGTACTGGAATGCAGTAAAAGGAAGGAGGGGTGAATAGTGAGTGAACAGGAAAAAGAGCCCAATAAAATCTAGACATAAATCCTGCATCTTCAGGAAAGTAGATGTCAAATACCATCTTTAAAGAAACAAGGGAAGAACACTGGGTGATGTGATTGCACCCCTTACACCTACATAAGCTGCACATCTGACTTGATGAAGGAAAAAAAATCAGTACTGGCTGACAGGCACCATTGCATTCTTCAGCCAGTGCAGGAAATGATCATGCCAGCATATTAAATCAGGTGCAGCCTGCATCTGACTTCATTCACCAATTTAAGAGCAAAACACAGGTAAGAAGGTGAGAAGACAGACCATCTCCCAGCCAAAAACCTTTCAAATGTATCTGTCAGCAAACAGACTGCCACATCATGCTTCAGTGAGCTTTCAGCCCCATAGAACCCTGTACCTTAGGGAATATTTACAAGGAGCTGGAAACAGATGATGAAGAAATATAAAACCATGTATGCTCTCCAGCTCCTATGCATGTGAATTTTCTCTGCACTCCACTGAAAATTTTCTGGTCTGTAAAAATTGAAAAGGATTGAAAAAAACCTACCTTAACAATGCAGAAATACTATGTGAAGCAAAACACTTGAAAATAAGTAGTGTCTTGCAGTTTATTCACTTCCCACACTAAAAGCTGAACTCTTGCTGAACCACTACATCAGTAAAGCAAACTGGACCTGTTGGGCAATAGTGACCACCCTTTCTCCAACAGTAACACTCCAGCCAAAACAGGAACTGTGAATTTTTTGCACCATCTTTGGCAAAATAATTAAAATGGCACTTGAGATTTCATGCCCTTGTGGCACTTATTTTTCAACAAACTGCTCCCTACTCTCCACTATTTTTCCTTTATCCTTTTTCAGAATGCTCTTGCAAAGGCTGTCGAAATCAATTGTGCTATTCCAAGTAACAATGCTTTACTTCAGCCCTCTTTGGAACAAAATGCATATTTACACCTGGAATTATTCTTAGTTAATGTTTCACGCAGGCTCTTTTCTTCTGCATTACATCAGGAGGGAATTCATCAAGAAAAAATGCTCGTGTAGAAAAACTCTACAGCAAGGTAGTGACATCCTGTGGAAAACCTGAAAGAGAGGTGATACCATAAAGGAGACAGAACATGGGAAAACTGCAGAGCTTGGCTGTTTTTCGGACACTGAAGTGCACAGGTCATTTACATCTCTTATGGTGGTTCTTTTAATTCTCTATCTAATGCTTATCTGAAAAGACAGTGGTGGTATCTAAAACCATAGCTACAGCAATATCATGTCAGTAGAAAACCAAGCAAGTAGAAAGAAGTGCAATCTCATGATCTAATTGTATATTAACATTCCTGTTTCCCTCACCCCGAAATCCACAGGGTTCCAAGTATGAAGAGCATGAGGTAGGAATGGCTGATTAAATTAGCTTGTTAAAATATAAGATAGTTACAAATTACCCATTTTTTTCTAAGAAACACATGTTCTGATATGTCATTTGAACTGGAATTGAGCTCAGCAGTAATATCTGTTATTTAAAAAAATCACAGATTTCTCAAAGTAGCTGCAAAGCAAAATCTGTTTGGAATTGCTCAGTTTTATGCATGGAGTTTTCTGCATGAGCTGGCAGATATATTTAAATTTTCTATTTATACAGCAACTTACATCCATGTTTTACAAATATGAAGGAATATACTTTGTAACTGCCTTGTGAAACACATCACTATTTTAGAACTGACGAAACTCACACAGTGAAATGTCTTGTCTAAGATCAAGATAGGAACAGATAGAATCTGCACTTTCAGAGCTGGAGCCTTGAGTGTATGACTTCTTTGAATATAAACAGACACTTTATCTTTAGTCATAAGATTGGCCACATCATATAAGCCTTTGTATACAGCCAAGCTCTTCAGGCAGCAACAAAATGAGCAATGATTAAAAAGTAATCAGTTCAGACCAAAGCAAATGCAAAGGGAAATCAGCTTTCTCGTTTTTGGAAAAAAGGCAGCAAAAAGAAACAAACAAGAAAATCCCTGAAACAAAGCAAATGATCAGTTGACTTCACAACCAAAGTTTTACTTCAGGGATTTCTCAACATGATGCAGAATACAGTGGTTCAAACCTCTTTCAAAATTTCAGTTTTGAACCCATACTTTAAAATTAGGCTTGGGGTATTTTCAACTCCTGATTTCAATTCCTGATGCTGTCTTAGTCTTCTAGATTTTCACTGGCATAGGGAGGAAAAGCCAATTTCCCTACCTCTGAAATAAGCACGGCAAGTATTTGGTTACCCCACACTCCTTTTTCAGTGGATATCCAAGTATATTACTACTGGAGTATCTCCAGTGGGAGCCCTCCAGCCTAGAGACTGGGAACTGCAACTGCTTGGCAAAGTTGTAAATGCTCCTTGTCTCCCACTGAATGAGTCTGTCTTCTGGTAGGAAGAATCATTTCCACCCCACAGACCCCGAAGTTTTATATTCCAGCAAGCTGGTGGGCAAATACCATCTGAACTTACAGTTTTGAGATTAAGTAAATTACTTCATTAAAAAGTGGCTGGTTGGTGCCGCATGGAGTTTTCCACCCCTCCTTCCAACCTGTCCTGGAAATAAGCTCTCTCTACAGCTCTGTAGATAGCAAATTCCTTCAGACATGCTTAATGGTTATCATCAAGTACAAAATCTGCCCCTGCTTAACAGTGAAGCATAAGAAAGTCCAGAGAAGTCCTTAGAACCAAGCTAACACAGCCATAGGAGGTGGGAGGCAGGGACTCGATGGTTTTGTGAAGGAAGGAGAGAGCAGGATTAAAAAAAGGGAAGGTAGTGACAAATGAACTAAAACAGGTCCTAGTTAAAGATTATGTATTTTATACTATGGCAGCGTGGAGCACTGCAGGGAATGGACACCTCATTAGGAGTGCAGGTTCATCCTCATAATTTCTAGTACCATGTGAAATCTCCAGTGGTGATAGCCCCAGTGCTCTTCATAACCTGTTTATTTTGTACCTTGTGTGCTATAAAATGCAAATAGATATTGGTTTAGCTGCCAGGAGTAAGTCTTTGTCACCTTTAAGAACATTAGCTCTTTGTTGAGATTTGGCTTTCATCTGCAAATGTTTTATGAGATCTCTGACTTCTTCCCAGATCTCAGCATGCACTGCTTGCTGTGAAATGCCAGCAAATGCTCTGCTCAAGTGGTGAATGCAATGCCTAGTGTGTAACACCCGCTGCACTAGCACAGACATATAAGCCTAATTAATCTCTTGGGCAGTCCCAAGAGCTGTCCACGTGGTCTAGAGCCCACCTAGCACTGCTGTGAAAACCCCCAGTGCTTGGCAGATGCTCATTTAGGAGCCAGGGCTGGAGGGCTCAGGCTGGCATGCAGAGGGAAGTAAAGTTGCACTGCTTACAAAAGTCTCTGGAGACAGCACTGAGGTATATATCCTGAAAGTTACTACTTCAGGTGTGTGTGATTTGGCTTTTAATCCTTCATAGAGGGTCTCACTTGGATTTGCTCATTCTAAACAGGAAACTTAGATATATTTCAATGGTCATTGCTATCTATTTCTCCTGTGAATTCTGCAAGAGAAACTACTTCAAAATAATGCCATGGAAAATAATAACAAAAAAAATCTGTTGATAGTATACTTTGTATATGTTTCCTTCTTCAACATAATCTAAATTTAATTTAAAATGCTGTGTAGTTCACATTCATTTAAAATAAATAGGACATTTCCACCAGCCTACCCTATTAGTAACATGGTAATAACATACAGTCATGCTGTACACCAATTATAGGACATTGTTAGCTTTCTTGTTTATATGGTACTAAAGTCCTAGACAATTTAAACGAGTCCCTGACCTCTTACAACATCAATAACAGTAGCACTTTGCACTCATACATCACCTTTCATCTCAGACTGCTCTTGACACATGAATTTTCATTACATCTACATACAGGTAGGTGTCAGGGCACACTTCAAAGGCAGGGAAACTGCCACTGAAAGGTTACACAACTTGGCACAAACCCCCGGTGAACAGCTGGGAATGTCAACTCTCCCATTACTTGTTTTGAAGGTCCAGACAATAATGCTTACCCCAAAACCAAGCTTCATAAGACATTAATCAAAATGTTTAACCCCCTACCAAGTTTGCAAATGGCATGGGCAGACAATAAGCTCGCTAATTCTTTTTGATACATTATTCATGACTTGTTCTCCTTTTCTGGCAACTTTCTTTTTCTAAGGAAAAAAACCCAAACCAAAACAACAACAACAAAAAACCCAAAAAGCCCCCCAAAAAACACCAGACCAAAAAATCCCAATCAAATACAAGAAAAATCCAGAAATTACTGCAAAATAATTTGGAATCCAAACACTTAGCATTTCGTTTACAGCTCGCATGTTGGATCTCAAACACTACAACATGGGCAACGTATGGCAAGTTCTCTGCAGGGACCAGAGCACCTGTGTGACCTTCAGAGAAAGCAGCAGCGGGGCTGTGCTTGCTGGCTTTTAGTTTCCACAAGCCACTGAACACCGTGTCTGCACACACAAGCTATGTTGGCACGCTAAACTGCCCGGTCAACAGCTACTGACAGGGACACAAACTAATGATCCAGGGGTTGGCTACCTGATAGCTACAAAGTTCAAAAAACCCCAAACAAAACCCCCTCCTCGTGTTCCCATTGATAATTAAGAGGCTACTGCAAACAGGCCTTGAGATCCAAATAGTGCTTGCTCTCTGCCTGGCCTTTGCCACCCCATGAGCATCAGACAGAGTTACCAGCCACACTTGCAAACTGTATTTAGCACTGGCTAGGGTTGAGCCCAGGCTTCTGACAAAGTTAGTGAATTCACGCACACCTCAGCTTTCTCCCTTTGTGAAACTGCTGATGCAAATGCAAATGCTACAAGTCAGGCCACCAGAATATATGTGAGCAGCTCTGGAGCTGTGTTAAAACAAAAACTGATGTGGGTGGTGATGGATTTTTGAGCCCACGGGGTAGCAATGCTGTTATTTGCTGGCTGGATTGTTTGAAGTTGTGTTGCTCTCCATCATGTGGGAAACATTTATTTATTTATTTATTTCTATTTCTATTTATTTCTATTTATTTATTTCTAAGCAAGTACATCCAGCATTTTTTCAAGAGAGGCAGAATTTTTAATGCAAACTTTGCTCTCCAACGACTGAGCTCTACATACAGCAGTAATTATTGTGAATCTCAGGGTAAGATGCTGAGAGTTGAAAGCTCCTCTCAATGGCAGAATAAAAGAGACCATCTCTCTCCTGGTGGTGTTAAGCTCTTGGGATGAACATGCTCTGTTGTCTAGATTTGTGTGTACATCCATATACTTGGAGGAAAAATATATATATAGATGTGTGCACAAGAACACACACACTACTGACACACAGAGACACATGTTTGAGTGGAGAAGAAACATTTAGCCAAAATATTTGGCACTATTTTCCTGAAGGTTGTAGTCTTAGGAAGAAAGGTATGAGTATTTAATTTCATAAAAGCCATGTAGCACTGTAAATAAACTGGAAATGCATTGCAGAAGGAAATCAAGAAAGTAAGTTAGAAATTATCTCTCTAATATTCTGGTAATTTATCTGGTCATGCATCATGACTACCTTTTTTAGTAGAGGAAAAAAAAATCCCAAGTATTTGTCTGAGAGATTTTATGAGGTCAGCTCACTAGATTGGAGTAACTCTGTAATATAGCTTTGTCCTAAGGCATTGTTGGATTAGAGTCCAGGGTCAGCAGGAGGCTCTTCACTGGCGGTAGCTGTTCTGGAAGTGACTTCAAGAGCTGAGCTTATTAGTTCTTAAGCACTGTGCCAGCATTTTTTACTTCCTGTAAACTAAAGAGACTTGCCATACCAAGCATCTTACATGGGGCAATGGTGACAGCCTTAACCTATGTTCTGCAAACAATCTTTAGCCTTACTGTTAATTTCCCTTAAAGTTGCAAGAAACCTACAGGCAGCTGCATACCGAGGATCAGGTAATTTTCTACTGATGTTCGCTATTGACTACAACTACTCACACTCAGAAAAGCCTCCTAAGGTAATAGGAAAAAAATGTAATTCTCTTTGTTTCTCACTTTTCAGTCTGAGGTATCTAACAGTATAAGGGTTTGCTATGAAAGGTTCTGCTTTGAACACTCTACTTCCAAATACTCTCCCCACTTGAGGGAGCAATGTATGAATACAATACATCAAAAGGGTTTATAACTTATATAATCTCTTACACATCTCTTCTTCTCTGGTCAGGCAAGGTCCATTCTCTCCCTATTTTTTTTTTACAGTCATCTCTTACTTCTGACCTGCAGTTCTCCTGTATCTTTTACAGTATTGTCCAGAGCAAGTAATATCCCTTCATGCAAATTTTACTTCCCTTATCATTCTTAGAAATCTGTGTTTATCTGCAGGATACATTCACAGGAGGGGGTACTGCAGCCTTTGCAGAGCTATCTGTTGGCACACCCATTCTTCTATGTTGCTTCCATTCATCCCTCACATTAAAATTATTACATTTTTTGAAAATGTAAAGCAGAAAGGTGACTGGCTCAGCAAATCAATGTACTTCCAGCCTCCCAAGTCCAACAGTAATGTCATACAAGTGCAAAAAGTAACTTCATGCATTACATAGAGGAAAATAAAATCACTGTCCTTTTGTCTGTAAGAGGAACCTTTCAGACTTGGAGCAGCTTTGTCACTGCTTCAGTTTCCTGATTTCCATGTAGGTAAGGCTCATACAAAAACTATCTTTCCAGGTTCTGCTCCTGAAAGAAGCTAGAGTTGTAGCAGGCTGGATTTCTCCCTTTTCAATTAAATATCTCCCCAGGCAGCCATCTGAGATAAGGGATAACCCCAACTCTCCTGAAAGGCCAATCCTATGACTTGGCTATCAAACAAAACACATTTTCTACGATGTTTTTGTCCCTAACACCATCAAAGTTGCTTAAATGTTTGTATGTATCATTCACAGATTAACATTGCTCCTGTGTCACTGGTACTCAGCCAGACAGAAGGACCCTTGCTCATAAAATTACTTCCAAATTTTTGAAATCCTGCCTCAGAGCACATTGAAGCCATAGGGATTTTTTTTACAGGCTGACATTTACCTTGAATCAAGCTGACCTTGTATGAATGCACCTGTCATACTCAGTTTCCTGAGTGCACTGCTTTCAATTTAACTTCTACTGTATGTTATTAACATGGCATAGTTATTAGCATTTAAATCTCCTTCTCCTTTGTCATCTCTATATTTAGATTTCCCTTCCCTCTTCCCTGCCCCCCCCGTATGTTTTAAAGACGACTGACTTAGTAGGAAAGCACATAGTTGTTAGACAAGGATGGAATTGTATTTTTTAGCATTACGATTTATTTAAAGGACTAGGAATCAAAATGTGATTGACACAGCCATGACAAACATATGATTAATTTTAGCTATTTTTTCCCACTGTAGTATTTTTCCTTTCACTTTCTTCTTTACAAATGCTTGAAAGTACTACTAATTTTCTGATATCTTTGCTCAAGAAGGACAGGAGCAAGTGTCTATTCTTTTTAGGCAAACTGAGCGACTTAGGACAAGGATAAAGCTATTTGGGGTGCAATACCTAGCGTGGCTGCCCAGCTTAACACTTGTGAGTAAGTAGTAGTGTATACCATCCTACTAAAAATGCAATGACAGGTCCTGTATAGTGCAGCCTAACACAAGACCGGGGCCTGGACAGTCATAGATACCGAAACGTGAGAGCAGAGACTTTCCCACGCCCCAGTGCAGGGGCAAACGAGCACTAGCTCGGGCAGGGGAGTGGGTACATCAAGCACTGAACATGTTCGGTGCAAACGCAGCAAGCGGGGATTGGGAGGACGATCTGGGATGGCTGCACGTCAGGGAGACAGGCTGACGGCGGATTCGGATACATCGGACTATCTTCTCGGTGCCCCTGCCAGGGGACAGCCTTAGGTCACCAACACCGCTACAGAACTGCAGCAGTGCTGAGGCGCACAGGGCAGCGGCAGGAGCAGGGGTGCAGCCGGAGTCTCACCTGCTCGGAGCCTCGCCGGGCAGTCGCCCTCTCCCTGAGGGGGTGCGGAGCGGCTCCCCGCGGGATGCCGCGCTCCTCCCGCGATGCCGCGGCGGGGCTCTGGGCGGCGGGGGCCGAACGGCTGCGGCAGCGGCAGCGCT
>VWYP01019654.1:175306-236028 GCA_013400435.1 Pycnonotus jocosus
CGGGCCGGGGAACACGTGGGTTTGACACACGCTCGCAGACGGGCGGCGGCGGCGGGGGAAAGAGCGGCACCGAGCGGCTCCTCCCGATGCCGGATCGGCCGCGCTGAGCCCCCCGCCCTCGGCCGTGGCGGCGCCGGGCCGGGCTCGGCACCTGTCCGCATCCCTTCACCCCGATGGGCGCCCTGGGCTTCCCCCCATCTGCGCGCCCGTCACCCTCCCCGTGCAGCCAGAGGCAAGGGAAGGGAGGCATTCCCTGGCCGTGGGCTTCGGGCCTCGGACAGGGGCACTCGTGCAGCTGCAGGAAACATGGGGGTCCTGAACGAGGCGTCAGCCGGGGTGTCTGACCCACAGCTCTTCTGAAAAAAACCTGAAATAAACAAATCTTGAACGTTCGGCAGTGTAACATCTTCATCTTTCAAGATCTCTGCCTGAGCTCTGGGCAACAGAATGTGGCCCAAGGGAACTTGCAGGAGGGCTCTTGCTGGCTGGGGCACTGGCTGCCTTCTGAGCTCGGGCTGTGGCAAACCACGAGCTTTTGCCAGCCTAGGGGTGGGAAAAAGATGAGAAGGCAACCCCCTTCTGAACAACTTGCAGGAGTTTCTCAGCATTTTCCAAACTGCAGGATGGTTTCAAGATTTTGTTGTAATTGAGTTTCACTGGGGCATTTAGGTTTATGGTGTTGTTTCACCTTGTCCCCTTCAAGGAGAGTTGGCAAATATTTTGGGAAGGTGGGAACCCTACGAGGAGTCAGATAGATAGCTGTATCTGATCTTCAGAGGAGCAATGCAAAGCCTCCCTCTCCCAAAGACAGCTATTACTAAAATGTTCCTGTGACCGAGCACCATTCCACCTATTTGGAGAGTCAACAAGATGGGAGCTCTGAAAATCCCTGGTAGGCAGATGACAGGCTGTGGGGTGGGGCTAGACTGAAGGAGCCCCTGACTCCTGAGGTGTTTTGGCAGTCATCCCCAGTTGTGCTGGAGGTTTTTTCCCTCCTACAGCTGGAGTTTGTCTCACCTAGCAACGCTTGAGCTGGAGTAACCATCGCTCAGAGCACAGAGGAGCAAACTCAAATGCTTACAAGAGAGCAAACCTGCCTTCATCCTGTAGATCACTTACAATGCCACAGGCATGGTGTCCTGGAGTGAAGCAGAGAAAAACAGGAGAGGACCATGAACTCAGAAGAGGGAAGCAGAAGTTGTGGTTGCCTGAGAGCGCCTTTGGATTAACAGCACCAAATCGTCATCATCCTAAGGGAGAGCTAATCATCTCCAGATGGGCCAGTGGTTCATCCATCAGACATCTTCCAACCATATCCAGCGAGAGGGAACATTCAATCTCCAGCCAACCTGGCTAAAGCTGGACTTAAAAGTCGAAACTTTAGAGATGCAGGGGCCTTATGCCAGCTGCCTTGTTTTACTTGTTTGCTTACACTGAACTGAATTCCCTGCCAATTTAGACATAGCTTTTATGTACACTTAGGTGTAAGTTGCAGGTCCTTTTCTTTGAGGCAAGCCTTGTGCCTTTTGAACTTAAAGCTGGATATGTAATGAAGCATTAATTCTATATTACATCCTTTCTTCCTGAGTATGTGTACGGTTTTAGATAACTGTGTTGCCAGTAACTAATTTCTTCCTGTCAGAGCTAGATTTTATTGGCGTTGAGCTCATTCCTCCCTGCCATGGGTCTGAGAATAACTAGTACACGAAATTGTGAAATAATATTTTTTAAAACTCCATGTTTTAAAATACTTTATTTGCAAAGTGTTCCTCTTTTGTTTCAGTTTAGAGAGATTCTTTATTTAAGGAAAATAAACCTTTAGTACTGTTTTTGAGCCAGGGAAAAGTAAAAGGGAATCCCCAAAGCCACTTGTAAATATATGATTTTAACTTGTCATTTGAAAAATCCAGATGAGCTGATGTTTGAGAAGTACCTCCTCTAATTCCTGGCAAAAACAAGCCACCCCAAAATGAAACCTTCTTGAATCAAAACGTTTGGACACTGTGTGTCTCACAGTGCAAACTATAATTAATATATAGTGATTATTTGTTCCAAAGTCATGTTTAGTCCTGGAAATGCTGAGAAACCTAAGTAGTTTAATGTAATATAAGAGAAGTGTATCTATTTGGGTTTCTTTAATGTGTTCATAAGGTAGCTGATACTTTCCAATTCCACCAGATAATGAATCATGCCCCTTACATCTTTAATTCACTTTCTTCTGATCGATCACCTGGGGGCTGTGGTTAACTTTTTATCTTCCTGCTGCTCAAAGCAGTACAGTTTTATTTTAAGAGTAGTTTTACATTTTACCTCCTCATGTGTACTGGGCAAGTGTTAAACTAACTGATGCTTTCTAGAGTTCTGTATTTTAAAATCATTAAACCTGCTTAATTAACTGTTAGACAATGCTTTTGATTTGTATCTCTGCTTCCCATTCATGTCTTCTTTTTCTGGGCTGACTAGTTTTTGTGTGCTTCTCTTTCAGCCCAAGTCATATTTGCTCCTTGAATTCATTACAGAAACAAAATTGTGTTTGCAACCAAAGAACAAGGATGGTTTCTCACATCTTGAATTCAGTAGTTTGCTCAGCTGATGAGCTGAGGAAATAGGTCATTTTAGCTGTATTGGGCAAAAAGAAGTGATTAGTAATCATTTCCTTTCTAACATATTTTCTGTTACACTACATTTCTTACTCATATACCAAACACTGTCTGTTTGTTTAATGGCATAAAAAAGACAGAGAGGACAGCAGGAAATAATTAGCCATAATCTCACTGCTTTTTATGGAAAAATCATCTGGTCCGGGAATATCTCGAATGGGCCCATCTTACTGGAGCAGTCCATATGAACAGAGTACAGTGCTGCAATATGTTACAGTGTGTAAATGACGAAAGGTATCACGAAACTCCCTCGTGCCTGGCAAGGAAATATGTTTGTAATTGCTGCCTAAGCAACAGGGCAAAGTCTGAAGGTGTCCCCAAGACAGGTTGAATCAGGACAGTGCACATTACCTTTACTCACCCAGTCAGAAATCCAACATGCAGATCAGCACATGGGCTTTAATGTGTTAGAGTCCCAGTGCTGTCCTGAGCTTAAGGGAGGCCTCTGACCACAACTACGTGATGGGACTCTTTAAAGGACCCTGCTGTGGTATTGCCTTGCTTTAGAACTTTGCCTCTTTTTTCCTTGTTGAGGCTACTGCTAATTACCTGCTAGAGAAAACAGGTCTTGGGTTTGTTTTTTAAATCACTGAGCTTGGGTTTTCCATCTCTGGTTGGCTGTTTAGCTGTCACCCCTGCTTTTTGGAGCTACTGTGTCTCTTTCAAACCTATTCTTCTACATAGGACTTTTTTTCTTATGATCTGGTGATTTAAAATCACTCACTGTATAGGAAACTCAAACCAGCAGATAACAAAATTTGTCAGCCAGTCATCCTATAAGAGAACAGATGAGCTGGATTTCCCAGCCTAGAGAATGGCCGGTGATTCTGGTCTCAGAATGGCCTTGGGCTTGGAGAGAGCAAATGATGACTGTCTTTTCCTATCTGTTATCAAATAAAGTGGATGGACATCTCCACAGTCATATTCTGCTTCTGTCTTGAGATATTCCTCCCCCAGCAACAGCTGCCTCTTGCAAATTTAACTTTTAAGTTGGAACTTAAAAGTCCAACTTTAAGTTGGAGTCTGATGCATATTTCCAGCTCTTTACACCACATTAGTTAAAACAGTAAGATAGTAATTCTAAAATGTCAAACTATGACTGAATGTTACTGAAGGAATGCTCAGAATGTGGGTCTTGTGCACGAAGTGGAAAAATACACTTTCCCATTTGTGCTGAGGAATAAAAACAAAGAAGTTTGTCTGTGCACTAATTTTTCTGAGAGACTGAGCAGACACACAATTGTAAGGAATCTTCAGGATCCAACTGAAGATCCCCTTCTTTCCCTGAACCTGAGTTCTGCAGAAAGCCTATTTCTAGTGAAATGTATGCTCAGCCTCTTTTCCTGCAAAGGACAGGACAAAGGAGAGCTAGAGACACAACACTTTCTCTTACCAGGGGTCAGTGGAGCCTGAATCACTGCAATCACTGTGAATTGTGCAGAAGGCCTTTACCTCAAAGGGTTAGTGGAACTCTCCTTGTCTCACTCCTGGTGCATCAGCCTTAGGATAAAGGGACATTAGGTTCTTGGGTTGTGTGCCTGGCCATGACTTCTAGGCCATTGCAGTTCATGACTGGAAAGAATACAGAAATGCAGGAAAAGTCTGAATATTTATGTAACATTTTATTCTGTGAATTGGTAGTGTTGAATTGAAAGATTAGAAAACAGCCAAAGGAATTGGGTTGTCAGTCAGACAAGTGTCTGACTAATACAGTTCTGATTTAGCTGCCTCTCTGTGTGAGAATAAAAATGGTCTTTACAACTAACCTATGCCACTTCCCTGAGCCCAGTCTGCTCTGGACGAGGCTGGCTTGTCAAGTTAGATGATAAGGACAGTGCTCCTGCAGGAAACCCGTGTCTTTCTTTTTTGGCTGGCACAAGCGCCCTGGCAGCAGCTTCAGGCAAAATTGTTTCCCAGCTCATGAAGCAGAAGAAGCTTCCTATTAATTCTTGGTAGACCAAGATAAAAATGATGTTGGGTTTCAGTGGCACAAGGAGACCTGGGTTGCTCAGAAGTGCCTGACTTTTTTTTTTTAGTGTTATTTTTCACCTGCAGTGGGAGACTGATCCAGAATATGCCTTCTGCCGCAGGGCACTCAGGAATGTTGGCTCTGTATCCCTCATCCTTACAACGGTGCCTATTCCATGGCTCACTCAGGCTCACAGCCTGGGGTAATCGCAGCTATATAATTCTGCTGGCACAGGCCTTCATAGTGTTACTGGCTCTTTGGGCTTGTGTTCTGAGTCCAAAACTGTATCTTCTTCTGGTGCAACCTGGGGCACGTGCCTCTGCAGCAGCTCCTACACAAGAGAGCTGGTGGGAGCAGCTGGGCTCAGGCTGCTGGTGGGGATGCTCAGGGATGCCCAGCTGCAGCCCTGCTCACTAAGGCAATGATGCTGTGCCATTTTGTAGCTGATTAATCCAAACAGCTCCTTCCTCAGTATGGGAGTGGTATTAATGTAAATATGGCTAACTGGACCAGATGCTGCCCTGAGTTAAAGGTTTCTGTCTCTCAAGATCTTGTAGTGTGGGATCCTGAGGGACTGGAATGCTTATAAACCTTGCATGCTACAGAGGGAATTGCACTGTCCTCACATCAGGCCTGAGGCTCCAGCATTGTTTCATGATCAGAGAGAGAGAAACTTTCTCCTTATCAAAGCAAATGTGTATAAAGGTTGAATTTTCTCAGCATGGAAGAAATTAAATCCTTAAACACAGGGTTCTTAGTGCATTTTGTGTAGGTTTTTACCTTGCCTAATTCCTAAATTACAATTTAATGGTTATAACTTGGGCATTCAAACATTTTGAAAAAGATGCAAGTAATAATTTAAAATATTTTCTAGAACTTATTTCTAGTTTTTAAATTAAAATGTATTTATGTGGATTTGCCTGGGATTCAGAACTCATTTTTAAATTTACATTTGGCATCTTTGCTTCAAGCATTAGAATGTACTTTTTTCAATCTGCTTGATTCTCACTAAAATGTCTATGTGTAATATCACTTGCTGTGCTCTATATGAAATCTAATAACACACAAAGCCACCAACAGCATTCTGTTGCAAAGGACAACCTTTATGACTTTGCATTTTATTAAAACAGTAATCAATATTGGACTTGAGTTGTTTAGAGGTTATTGATGCAGTTGAATGCCATTTAACTAAAACTTGAGGAAGAAGGAGGTGACTTTGCATTCTAAACTCTTGTATTCAATGTTCTTTTGTGTAGAGCTCAGTTGTTAGATTAATTGTTGAGAATATGTGTAAACATTTCAGAAATATGCACTTATAAGCTTGCAATATTTCACCCTCTCCAGTTTTATTTAGGAGGGCTTCAGTCCATCCTGAATATGTCTTGCCAGACATGGCTTTTGTGTTATGAAATACCCTATTCAGAGGCTGTTGTAAACTAATGAGTAATCAATGTATTTGTGAGAATACAGTATGCAAATGCATAAGCATTATTTATTAGTGCTTGTAGGGCCAAAAATGCTATAGTATAAGCATGCCTAAAGCCAGTATCTCCTGAGTATAAATTTCAGCAGAAATTCTTGAATGATAAATTTTGTATTTATCAAATGCAATAGTACAAGCTGTAATAGTTTCAAACTACAAGAGGGTCAATTTAGATTAGATATAAGGAATAAAGTTTTTATGATGAGGGTTGTGAAACACTGGAGCAGATTGCCCAGAGAGGTGGTGGATGCCACCCTGACCCCAGTCATGGTCAGGCCAGATGGGACTCTGAGCAACCTGATCTTGTTGGAGATGTCCCTGCTCATTGCAGGAGGGCTGGACTAGGTGACCTTTAAAAGTTTCTTCCAACCCAAACTATTTTGCCATTCTTTGAATCTATGATATAACAATGAGTTTGAGATTTATATAATGTTCAAGTACTTTCTTGCACTTCCTTTCTAGTCTGCTATGAGAGCACCTGTAAACCTTTTAAAGGAGTGTTGAAATCTTTTATTTCATGAAGGATGATGAATGACATAGCTATTGGCATTTTCCCTTCTCCCAATAGTTTGCTGTCAATTTTTTTCTCTAATTTCAAAACAATATTATGGAGAGACAAAAGAAACTAGGCACAGCACTGGCTGTCATTTGCATGTGGACATGAAATGTCTTAGGCAGGATTCTCTCAAAATCCCTCTACCTTCCATTCTGGATATTTAACTAATAGGATTCACATTCTTTCTCGGACAAGGAAAACTAAATATTTTGAGTTAAGTTATCAAACTTTTCAATTGTTTGCTTGGTTTTTGGGGTGCAGTGCAATGAGTTTGTTAAGCCCTTCAGACTCCAACTTACCATCTAAACCAGGTGTATTCATATCTGGATAAAGTCAAAGAACTATTTCTTGCATGTGGGTAGAATGAGACTCTTATTAATTGAACCCCATTGTGCTAAGATAAGCCTTAAAAAAAGCACTGTAGCACAGCAGTCCTTTCTGCCTATGAGAATGATGAACATGTTACTACCTTAAATTGCTAAAAAGATGTGTCATGTTCTATGGAATAAAACAGAATTTACTTTCTCATTTACTACTGAAAGTAAAAATTGTATGCTGAATGGATTTCTTACTAAAAGTAACAAGTATGTCGTCTCAGTTGGTCATGAACCACAAGGAATTTGGTGTAGACAGGCTCCAGACCCACCGGTGTTTTCAGCAGCTGATCACCACATTTTCCTTTCCTTAGCAGCAAAAATGCCTTCTCCATCCTCCATCCAGCAGCCATGCTACGGACTGGAGGGAAGAGCAGGTGAAAGGAGGTGGTAGAGAAACCACATGTGACACGGTGGGCTTGATGTGTTTGGGAAACCTTTGTTGTTATGGAAAAAAGCTGGGAATGCTCCTCTCTTGAAGCTTGGCTGCTGGATCAAGCTGGCCAGATGCATCCCAACACCAGGGACATCTTTGTGACACCAGAGAGCTGCACAGAAAGCCATCACTGTGCTCTGGGGGCAAGGGAATGAGGATCTGCTGGAAGTGGTGGTGAGGGAGAGTGGGGAAATCAAAATGAGCCTCACATTTGGAGCAGGGCTTGTTTAGTCAGTGGCAGTGACAACAATAACCTCATCTTCTGCCTGCATGGATGGAGCTCAGTGGTAAATCCAGTGATGCAGTGCTTTGTTTCTTCTCTTGTGAATTTATGGCATGACATCAGGCAGGGTAACTAATTTATTTTCCCCCAAAGAATCTTTCTTTTTCATCCTTTGGATGTAACAATATTGCCTCTCAGGGTCTGGGAGCTGAACCTGAGTAGGTGATGAAGTTAAAGGCCTGAAACCTGGCAGGACAGGGCAGCAGCAGCATTTCATGGGGGCATAGGGGAAGACAGTAATTTTGGGGCATCAGTTTAAGAATAAGTGAAAGCACCTACAGTGGGTCAGAATTGCATTGATGGTGGGCAATGCCTTGGTCCCTTGCTGTTCAAGATCAGCCTTGCTGAAAAGAATAGATAAAAGTTTGCTGAAGGTTGTTGTGGTACTTGCTGTAGTCTACAGTTTACTATGGTATTTTTATTGGTGGTGTTGGTTTTTCTCCTTGCTTGTTGAAGAATAGGAAGAGGCACCATGTAAAAGTTTGTCTGTTTTGAAATACAGATTCTGTGAGCGTGGTATCTGCCCTCAGTCTCTCGATGAGAGACCTGTTTGGCACTGAAGCCATTGCTGTAACAAACAGCCAGCAGGGAATGCAGTTAGCAGGGACAGATGTTGATCCATACAGCAAGGACAGATGTTGATCCATACAGGCAGCAGATGTCACAGGCACCGTGGTCTAGTGCCTGGATCATATGGAGGTCTCTCTTCTCAGGTGGATTAGGAAGTGCAATCCTCAAAACTAAATATCCATCAAAGGCAACGTATTTACTTCCCATTCACCTGATATCCACTGATCCAGTCTTCCTCAGGATGAAGAAGGAATCCCTGTCTATCTGCTCACTGTAGACAGTAGCAGACTGGGAAGGGACTTTTACCAATGTATTCTGAAGGATGTCAGTCTCATCTGCTGCTATTTTTTCAGATTTTTCCAAGTTTGTATTTTCCTAGTAAAGTCTGGTTTTCTTTCAAGCAGGAAGCTATCTGTCATTTTTGAATGCCCAGAAAATAAACTTTGGTTTATTATGTGCTCTTACAATTCCCAAATGCCTAACTGCTAATCCTTGAAGAACTCAGAAGATTTTCCAAGGCTTTTTCTCCTCTAGCAAAAAATAGTCGAAGGTGGTTGGATAGCTTAAAGAATGTCAGGCAAGGACAAATGGATGAACTGGCAAACAGCAGAGTATGAGACTGCCTCCTGTGCTTAGGAAACACTTAATCAGCTAAATATGACCTGTAACTACTGAGCCTGAAAAAAATTATTGTTCAACAAACTGAAAAAAAATTTAAAAGTGCCTTTTTTTCCCTATTTTTATCAGATATTTTCTGTCTGCTTACTAACTTACATGAAAGCCATGGCAAAATTCAAATTAGGTTTTCATAAAGGTGTAATGGATCCCTATGAGCTTTTAGTGCAGATAAGAGGCATATAGAAAAAACAAACCCATGAACATTGTTTGACTGACATGAATCCCTGGGAATACAAAGTTAGAATCAATGCTATTTGCCTAAAGATGAATCTCCCCATAAAGTTTAAGCATTCTTTGATTCACAGCATGTCAACTGCCTAAACAATTTCTTTTAACTCAGAGCTTTGATAGTGGAAGATGTTACAAGTACCATGAGGTAATTTTCTAGGGCCAGGTTCCTGCCATTTGATCTTCCAGCTCTGAGTTGAGCTCCTCAGGGTTCAGAAATCTTTTGGACAAAATGATGAGCTTTCAATTCATGCACCGAGCTGAAACTTCTTGCATAGTGCAGAGTCTCTAATTTTGTAGAGTGTTGTGCTTAGATATTTTGGCAAATTTATTTGAATATTAATTATTTATATAGCTCCAGAATGTAAAGTGATTCATTTTTTCCAAAAAATAATTGGTGTTGTAGTGTGAGAGCAAACACATCGCTGTGCTGCCTGTGAGTCTGTGTAACAAATTAAGTCCTGTCACAAGCAAGCCAGCAATTGCTGCTTGCTCCCGCTGGGGGGTACCTCCATTTTTATACTTACAGGTTTTAGTATAGAAAAATAACTCTTTTAATCTTATTTTACGGTGTAATGCATGCGACATTTCAGTTATTCACTTAATAGTTACCATGCTACAGTCGTCTCTCTGTGTGAGAATTCACAGGAGTAGAGGAAAGGAATGCAGTGCTGTGGAATTTCTCTGTCACTGTGTTCATGTTCCACTGCTGGTGGCTTCTGTGGGAGGATTAGCAGAGTGACTGTTCCTTCTGGTGTTTTTTTGCACAGTTTTGCTGGGTTTTGAGTCTTTCTCCGAGGCATGAAAATATGGACTAAACTGGGCAAGGGAGTTCAGCACTGCAGAACGGCAGCTCCTTACTGTATTTGAGAATGTGACACAAAAATCCCTCTGGAAGCTTTGTGCTGAACTTCGAGGTTGAGGAGAAGTAGTTATGTGTAACATTAAACTTGTGTAACATGATCACTTGATCATAGTGATCAGATTCCCAAATTGTGCTTTCAGATTCTTGCTGATGATACTGATCAGTGTAGGCTAGATTAGCGATTGAGAGGGAAATCCATAATTATGAAACTTTGACATTTGAGTGGGCATATGTGATCCTCAGACGTGCTGCTTGATAACAGAGCTTGACATTAACTTTTGTTATTTTGTTTACTTTTTAAATTATTCACCCTGAGGCCTCTATGTACAGAATGTGTCATCACTGAGGTAACTGGAGATACAGGTGTACAGCTGCCCTGAGGAGATGGAGTTGAGGTTTATTTCCCAGTTTCTTGCTTCTTATAGTCCGCATTACCACACTAATCAGATCATTCTTCTGAAATGGATATCTCTTTTGTTACTCTATTAGGCAGTACTTTAGCAAAAAAAAAAAAAATTGTTTTAACATTTTCTCTTGAAGAGTGAATTGACTGAAGCTGATAACCATTTCTCTACCAGCTGACTGCAAATTCTTGGGAGTTCTTTGAGTATAGACATATTTACTAACATAAACCAAACTCCTCCATCTGATTCCCACTTTTTCCAGATGTGGCTGCAGAACTGGTAAGGTCATTCAAGGGTGCCAGATTTCATTAAAATCTTTATTGATGCTCCATATGAAACTTAACTAAATTTTTGTATATTTTTCAATAGGTCTGACACTTCCGGTCCTATCAAAATTCACTGAACAAAGCTTGTTACGTCTTCCTAGCATTTCATTATTCCTCATACACATCTGGGCATCCCTGGAATGAAGAGATAAACAAAACCCAGAATATTTTGGGTTTTTTTTTTTTTTGTATGTATTGAACTAAATTTCTTTGTGTACTTCTGATATATAAGCAATAGTACAAATAAATTCTGTTAAACTGTGTTTTCTGTTTGGTTGTTAAATGAAAAAAATATAAGTGGAGATGTTTGCTAGTTTCCCCCTGAGGGATGCTTTTGCTTTGTTAACATTAAGGTTTTATTGTGCTCTGATCAGCTGTTACTTTGATTGTTTTGCCAATGTTTTTACAGCATAACCCAGAACAAAATATCTTTAAAGTAACTTCTCTTTTAATTATCAAGTTTGTCTCATGGCCACGACAAGCTTCCTTTGTTGCAGAAGAAACATATTTTTAGTTCAGTTTGCCAGTGCAGCATATGGGAAATTCTATGATAGCTGTTCTTCGCAGTAATCTTCCAATTTTGGTTGCATCCCTGGCTATGACTGGAGGCTTGACCTCCTGTGGCTGTCTGGACCAGAGATGGTAATCTTCCCAGGATATGGGTGAAAATGAGAAGTGTGGTCTTTCTAGTCCATGAAATTGTTCATTCATGCAGGAAACCATGGGCTGTTGAAACTGCCATGGGGACATTTGACCTGGAGTTGTCCTTCAGGTTCTGAAGCTGTTCCAAATTTTTCTTCCATCTAGTTGTTGCCAGTAAATGTCAGAAAGCACTGCATTTTTGGGCACTTTTGCAGTAAAGCAAGGTAAACCTTTTGTTTAGAGGTAGTGGAGTCCAGGGCATAAGACACAGAGGTGCTCCACCAAGGTGAGGGGCTTCTCTCTAGTTTCTGAAAATGGAAGTTCTTCTTCACAGTCACGGAAGTAGCCCTCAAAATTTATGAGTTAGTGGAAACTTGTTCCAACTGAGGTCTGTAAATGTTTTGTACTGTTCAAGGAGAGTCCATTGGTTCCGCTGCCCACCATTTCCCTTGTCTTCTTTCCAAAGCAAACAGGTGTAGAATTTGGGAAAGGGTATACAGTACCCATCTGGGGCTTAATGCAGATAGGAGCACTACAACCTCAGATACACAGCAAAGGGATGGAAGCAGCTAAATCCAGGGTAGATGGGTAAGTGCAGCTGCATAGTGAATACCTGGTTTTACTTCAGCCCAAGGCCATCCTGTGTGCATGGAGCTTCAACCACTCCGTTATAGTGTTTGTCCACTGGCTGCACTTAGTGCAGCAGCAGCATTTTAGGTTTGCTTGTTTGACTTGGGAGGGTATTAGTCTGCCTGTGCCCTCTTCCAGCGCCTGGTTCTAGTTTGGCAGATCCCTTGTTGCCAGGCAGCATCTGCTGAGAGTAATTTATTTCACATCTCAGGATAAGTGAAAATACTAATTCTTCTAGGTGCAGTGTTAAATGTAAATGCATTCATTAGTGATGTACAGCCCACATTGGCACTCAGCCTCAGGGAGCCAAACCTTCAGAAGGGCCCCAGCTGAAGGGCTCTCCCCTTGATACTTTATCAAAGGTAAATAATCCGAGATTTGCTAGTTGCTGAACATGCTGTGTAAATATTAATTAATTGAATAGAGGTTTAAATGTGATCTCCGTTTTTAATCTTTGCAAATCACTCTTAATCCATCCTGTTTACACTTCCATGTTCTGAGCAGAAGCAGTTCTTATTAATCAATACATCCATTTGCTGTTTTACCATGGTAGAAGGCAAGGTTTTGCTGCCTGTGTGCTTCAGGCATGGGGATCCCAGGAGTCCGCATCAGGAGTCTGGAAGCTAAAGGAGCCTCACATTTAAGCAGATTAACAGTGATTTCTTCAGTCTGGCAGCAGGTGCTTGTAACTGACTCTATGCTGTGCAAGATGATACTTCATCAAATAAATGCACTGACAAAGTTAATTAGTTACATTTTTCTTTTGCAATTTACCTCTATGATGACATCCTGGTATTGAAAAGTGCTCCAAAAATGATCGTTTGTGCTGTAGCTGGTGGATTTTATGAAAATGTGAAAATGAGCTCTTGGAAAGTGAATATGAAGACTAAATATTTGATTTTACTTTATTGGTTGGTGCTGACAATATAAATGCTATTTAAAGCTTCTGGAGATTTTGACCAAGCTGGCAAATTTTAGCAGTCTGTCAGCTGTCTTCATTTAATGATGTCTCCTGCTCTTGTAGTGAAGACATGAATGCATGGAAACCACTGAACTGTGGTCATTAGAAGAATGACCATTGTTTCGTGTATTGCTTGTGATGTTCTGTTATGTTCTGCTCTTCAGAGTGCTTATCTCTTATTCTGAGAAATTATATAAAAACATTTGGGCTGAAGCAGTGTCAGAGAATGAAGTTAAGGTGCTCATCCATCTGTCAGGTATCGTTTCCATCAAAAACAACACACTGAGCATTTATTTCATAGCTGCCAAAATGCTTGGCAAGGATTTCAACAGAAACATCTGCATATTCACAAGACTTTAGGCCATCTTTCTAGAGATGAGGGACCCTGTCAGCTCAGGGAATGAGACAGATAGCTAATGTCTATCTATGCAAAAATCCTCACCAATGAAACAGAGTGTTCTTTTACTTTCTGCCCCAAATGCTAGAGATAGCATTCATTGAAACACTTAAAAACAATGAAAATATATGGCAGTACTTATAAACACAATTGTAGCATTATAAGATTACACTTTATGTTGCTTGTCTTTTGCTGAGAGAGTATAAAATATTTTAAAAAATATTTAGAAATGTCTTCAGTTTCGATGGAAGAGATAGTACAAATCTACAGAGACAGGACAATAGGTTCATTTTCTTTAGAAGTCTGAAAGCTTATACTAATAGTAAAAGCTTATACTAATAATCAGCAGCATCTGAACTGTTGAAGAATTGTGTTGTGCTTTTATCTGCAGCTAAAATCAGATGTGCCATTTTACCATTGTGAAATCTGAATTTTATGTGTGTTGCCGAAAAAGGCTCTGATGCTGCAAGGCTGAGAGGTTATTCCTTGACATAATAGCATAATTTTGATGCAGTTAATGTCAAATGTTAATAGATTTTAGGGTCTCTTGTATGCTTTACTTTTTTCCCCCTTTGTTCCGGAGGCAGGAAACAGCTACACTAATTAATGCCGTTACTAACTGAGAATAAGAGGACTCATTGAAAGTTGGGTCCTGAGTCCTGAGCTGTCTCAGGATTATTCAAATATTCTGTGCAGAAAACTTCAGCACTATTGAGGTGGGAGTTTTTTTAGATAGTGCTGTTCTGGAAGGCATCTATGCCAAAGTATCTCATGTGTCACTGGCATTCTCATTCAAAAGCAATAATTGGGACGAGAACCTGAACAGGGCTTGGCTGTGGCATCAGTGTGGTAGATCAGTTTCTGCCCTCCAAAATGAGAGGCATGTCTTCAGATGAAAATTGTTCTACCCCTCTCCTCAGATGATGGAAGGAGATAGGTAGGCAGTTCCAAAATGTGGCTGAGACTGGCTGAATCACCTGTTTTGAAGTTCATGCTTCACTCTGGTGGTTATCTGGAGATAAGGGAATCTAGCTGTGTTAATCATCAAGGATGCAGTCACACCTTTCTGTTTGCAGTGGGGCATTACACTTACATTCAAAATCTGGACTTTCTCTTTTTTTTTTCTGTTCTTGATTGGCAAGATATTACTGTTCATGGGGGAAAAACTGATTGGGGAGAGAGTGAGAATGGCACTGAATATCTACCAGTTCCATGTGAGAAATAAGGTGGTCTCTGTGGTGAATCTCAGCAGCTTGTTACTTACTCTGAGAAGCATCCTCAGGTGGACAGCTTCCCACTGCTTTGTTTTTTAACCTGGTGGCCACATCCTCCCCATTTATCCCCACTGCCTTCATCCCTTGCAAAACTACTGTGACAGGGTAAACCACAATTAGCAGAAGCACAGACCCATCATTACATTTCCATCAGACTGTCCAAATAGTAATTTTAAAACAGGAAGTCCTTGAGTTGTTGCCTAACTGCATTCTTTAGGAAAGAAACAAACAGGCAGGGGTTAAAATCTAGATGACTGATGGTACCATCTTGACAAGCTTTGTAAAAACACTTTATGGCAGGTGTGTTCCTGCCTCTCCTGAGACAGGAGAAGGTCAACAATCAGGAAGAAATAATGGGGCTTTTCCAAAACAAGCTGCAAATTTTGTTTTGTAATTTCAATATTTAAGAGAAAAAAAAATGTAGGTCAATTTCTTTGGTTATGATTGTTACCTCCATGTGCCATTGCTGCTCAGTACTAAAATACTGAGTCAAGAGCTTGCAATTTAAGTGAATGCTTTCTCAGTAAAATTGAGCATTTATCTATCCACTATTTTTTTTTCAAAAGTCTTCATTTACAGATATGTCACTTATCATCATATGACTATAATTATCTGTTTATTTAGTTGGAATGAAGGATAGATTATTTTCTACCAGAGGAAGTGATTTTGTTTTTTCTTTTTGTACGTTCAATTAAAAGTATTTAGGAATGTCAAGCAGCCTATCAAGTCTGTGTGATACTCAGATACTCTAATGCCTGTGGATGCATGCTTTATACCAAATTGCTCCAGAATTTGCAATAGTAATGAAAGGAAAATTATACAAGGGTACTAATGAGGGGACCAGGTGGGACAGACTAGTCTTTTCTGAGCTTGCCATCTGAGAAGGTATTGTATTAACTATAATCATGGGTCTAAATTTCCTATTGGCCTATGCATATATTCTCTCTGAACATAAGTGAAAGAGATTTTTTTTCATGTTTTTTTTCAGTGATGAATTTTCTCCAAGACTAAAACCCAGCAAGGAAAGCAATCCAGAGTAGAACAATAGAATGTCTTGACCACTTGGCAGAGCTCTGTAATCAGTAGGTAGAATGTTATTTTCCTTTGGAGTGTGGGTGTGGAAAAGGGTAAACTACTTCGTTTTTCCATTGTGATAAATTTTCGGGAAGACCTGAGCTCCTGGAACTTCTGTTTTTCACAGTCACTTTTTGGGAGTTATGGTAAACTTGGCAATCGGGAAGTGGAGTCATCCTTTCTGACTTATGATGATGAAGTGCAAATATCAGCTCTTCATGCTCCTGAAGGTCGTATGACTTGCTGTGAATTGCTGTGAAAGCTGGTTTCTCAGACCAAAAAGAATAAACAGAGTGTTTGCAACTGAAAGGCCACTAGGTTCACAGGATATTTAAGCTCAATACAGAGTAAAAATTGCTGCAGTCATGTCATGTCTCTTCCGCAATTCTATGCCTCACGTGGTCTCTTAATACTTTGATTTTATCAGCTCTGAGAGGCGTGACAATATTTATTTTTCTCTTATTAGTATAGACATCATAATTCCTACTTATCTTCTGGTTAATTTCTTAGGTTCAAACAAAGTTTCTAACTTGAAGAAAAATGGAGGAAGCCTGCAATGATGATTTGGTATCCATGCAGGGTATGAGAGAGTCACAGTCAGCACTGGTATACCAGTATGAAACATTCATCAAGAAGTCCTCATATATAACTACTTCAGTTGTTCCTGATGTTTGGAACGAGAAATAAGGCATTATATCAGCTAAGATCTGCAAGATAAATGTGGAGTTCTTAATGGTTACTAGCACACAGCTCAAAACCTGACAACCAAACCTCTTCTACCAGTCTCAAATATACAGCTCTCTTTAGTGGGGGCAGAGAGGTTCAGTGGCCACTTGATCACTGTGTAAGTGTCTGGCATTTCCTTCTATTCAAGGAAAATTGCATGGTACATATTTACTCTTGAGAATCCATCAAGAGGCTTGTGTAAGCCAACAGTGTATGTTCATGTCAAATATTTCACCCATAATTCTTATTTTTTCATTCCAAGACTTGCTTAAGAGTTGCATAAAGTGGATATGTGTGGGTGTGTAGGGGAGAGAAAGGTTTTCCTAGCTGAGACCCACACATCTGGAGTTCTCTCTCCATAGTCATCATCTGGCCAAGTAAATATCCTGCGTGGGATCCTTCAGAGAAAGACTCAAAGATCTCTTCCTCTTCTCTTTGTCATGTTTTCCCTATAATTGCTGTTTTGTGTGGTTTTCATGTCAGGGAAAAAGGGGACAGTGTTTTGTCCCCAGAGTGCCTTTCAGGTGCCACTCTGAAGTCTGCTGATGTAATTATTTTTGTACTACACAGTTTGATTAGTTGTAGATGAAGTTCTAACCAATAGTTACCAAAGAAAGAGGAGTTTAACAAAAAGGGTTGCTGTTAACTATTTGAAGGAAACTACAATACTCTGAACCTTCACTAGGTTCTACATGGCCATCTCAGCAATGTCTCACATCCTGGCTCCCTAAAAATGTCTGGAGAGTGTCACCTGGTCTTGTGTTGTCCCCCACTTCTGCTGGCATAAACCTGGAGTCCTGTGGCTGAAGTCACTGCCTGTTTGTGCAGTCTGTGCTGTTTAGATTATTTTTCTACAGCCCACCTGTGTATATTTGTTTTTAATAGGACTACAATGAGAAAAAAGCCTTATTCTCCTAATGTTTTCCAGACTGTTTGGTGAATTACTTGGGGTTCAGCCACTGACCTGGGGGTGTCTTGGTTGTTTTCCCTTTAGTGATTAAGTGACAAGGTGAGTTCGTATTGCCGGAAGCATAGCTGCAACACAGGGAATGGACTGAGACAGACTAAGAGTTTTGTTTTGCAGACAGGCCAGACTTATTTTTGGTGGCTTTGGCTTGGTCATGTTTCAGAAACCTCATTCCATAAGGGTTTTTTCCTGCCTTCGAAACCTCAGTTGTTTTTACAATAGCAATAACAAATTATAAATGTCTCCATCTGTAAGAGAAGTAACTCAATCAAATTGAAAGGCTCATGTTACCCAAGACATAGGGAACAGTGTGCTTGAGTGCTCTGCAAACATTGTCCAGAAACATTGCCCTTAGGCCCTGTGGAGATTTCTGGACAGCAGAGTACCTGTGAGTACAGAATTTCACAAAATAGCTGTCTTTGCAGGTAGTGCTAGAAGTAGGATTGATTCTAGGCTGGCTTTTAGGCTGCTGTTCTTGGTTGCCTTGCAGGTGGATAGGTAGCTTAAATATAAACCTGACATGTCACCTGGCATGGCAGAAAGGGTGAACAGTTGACAGTACCACCATTTAGAATTTGTTTCCAAAACCAGTCCACAACTAATTCTCTAGTTCTATAGTTTCTTTCTTGCATGTTGTTGTCTGGCTAGTCCCTGTCTGAACCTAAGTTATATGGTATAGAGTGACTTAAGCCTTTAATAGCTTGTTCTCTCAACTTTACATTAACTTGCACTGAAACCCCATTTGTATATGGGGCAGAAGGGGACTTACAGACACCTCCCCCTCCGTTGATTTGCAGAATGTGACTCACGTATCTTAATGAACAGAACCCTTCCAGTGGCTTTACAAACAAAGGCATTCAGACTTAAAACCTGCCAATACAATGTTCCTTTAAAATTAAAAAGAAATTATTTGATTTTGGCTATGATTGTTGTAGAAATGATAAACACAAGAAAGTATTGGTGGGGAAGGAAGAGACACAAGGTATATTTCATAATAGAACACTTAAAAATACAGCAAAGGATGCTTAAATTTGGAGCTGTTTTCATTGTATTTTACTGTCTAATGAATCAGAAATAAAATGTGTAATTTTATTGGAAATATAAAGTAAATCCAGATGTTTACGTTCAGTAGTGTCACCAGTGTCCACAAGGAGCATGTTATCCTATTAGATTTATTCCTCTGAACAAAACCAAACAGCTCATGCTGAGTAAGACTGGAGCTTCCGTTCAAACAGCAGTGGTAAGGCTGTGGGACTGGAATCTCCTGTATGAAGGGAAAATTTTAACACTAATACACATAAAGTCTGTGAAAACATCATACACTGGGCTCTTTGTACTCTAGAAATATGCAATGATCTGTTTTTAATATTTTTTGCTTTGAGAATTTTGGTGTATTGCGTTTGCAACTGCACTAAAAATTTATATTAAATCTAAAAAGGCACTAAAACATTCTCTAGAAAAAGTTTTCACTTGTGATTCTATTTGGATGGGGTTATTTTTTTTTTTTTTAACTCGATGAGGGTCCTCAAAACTGGAGGCATCTGTCAAAAGGGAGTGGGTTCTTTACTGGTAGGGAAGACTGAGATGATTGAATCTGGAGCTTCACTATATAAATGCTCCCACTATCTTATATGGGCCAGACTTTCATTCTGTGGGAAGATATTCACCCAGAGCATGTTTGCAGTGACTGAGTTCTTTCTGTGACGTATCCTGGCCATAGGCCTGACACTGAGGAGTGGCTCTCTGGTTGTCTAATGGCATGCCAGTTCTGAAAAGGAGAAATGAGAGTTCTCCTTCTTTCAGAGTCTCCCTCTGGAGAAAGCACTGGCAGGGAGATCTGAGACGGCCTAGTATGAGTTTAAGTCTTATTGAAAATGTGGTGTTTTATATTTAAGCAAACTGAGCACCATGTATTAAAGGAGGAATTTATCAGTAAAAGAAGCTTCATAGTCCTGAGCCCCTGTGACGACCAAGTGAAGACATCCAGTATAAGTCACTACTTGTAACTTTTGCTTCCTCTGACTCCTGTGATTATTTTTTGGGGGTCTGTGTGTGTGAAAGTCAGTGGCAGTTAAACTGTTTGAAACATTACAGTAAGTGAGGTCATTGGGGCAGGAATAGAGGTGTGGGGATTGTTCAGATAGTCTTTTTCCATTCCTGTCAACAATTTTAGTTTGGTTCCTTGATTGTGGGCATTGATGCAATTTTCGTTTAGATCATCATATCCTATTTTTCATTCTGAGGCAAAACTGAGAATCAGCCCTCCCAAGACCGCTGTGATCCCAGAGTGGCTATGTACTGCTATGTCTGATGCAGTAATGAAAACTGGATATATTTATCCTGTATTATCGACTAAATCAGTATTGTATATGTATTCGTATACATTGATACATAATGTCCACAGTGAAATACTTTTCACCCAGAAGAATGTCAGTAAGTCCCCCCAAAAAATATAAATTCCCTCATTGAGACAAGAAGCTCTTCAATAGCCAGACAAATTAAAATAAACCTGTAACAGGGGAAATAACCCTGTAAGGTCAGATGAGTGTCTTGAAAGACTTTGCAAGCTCTTCTCCTCCTGATGGGCCCTGAGTGAGGAGCTGGCATAGTGGGGCTAGAGGAGACAACTGTGTCCTCCAGTGGCCATGAGCAGAGAGAAGGGTTGAGATGTTGAGGTGTGTCTGGGTGACTCAGGACTCACAGGAAGCTCTTGCAAAGCTGCCAGAGGTTCTCTTATTCCCATTCCCTTCATAATCCTAGACCCCATTTACAGCAGAGTGTGCTACATCTGCTGGCAGGATTTTCATGAACATTTCTTTTGTGTACTTTGTACAGTGTTCCATGAAAATTAACTCTCATAGATACTTGCATTAGTTGTGTAAAGGGCATTGCCCTAACTTTAGAGGTGATAATCAAAACACAAGAAAATTAAAGTCAAAGCTCTTTGGTAACTTGGAATGTCTGATCTGAAAAGCTTTTAAAATCTGAATGTTAAAATCCCACATGTACTATATGACATGTTCAAAGCATGCCTCCCTCTCCACATCTTCGTTTGCAGCTCTGTAAGTAGAGAATTTCAAAGCCAGATTGATGGGTGTCCTGTGAGTGTCTGGAATTAGCACTTTTGAAATTTCTGTCGTGCGTGAATGTCCCACATCCCATGGGGGCTGTGTCAGAGATGGCCACATCATTTTCTTTTCCAGCACCAGTACTCAGCTGCTCAAGGGAAGATCACTCAACCTCAGCGTGATTTTCCCTATAGCTGCATCTTCTGACTCCTCATCATTCTTATTCCAGGGAACAAGTAGAATCACTAGAATCTGCCTGGATTTCATAGTGATTGTGCATTCCTTTTACCCCTGTGACTGTAATCCCATCGCAGCAGACCCCACATCTTGCTGGAAAGCACTGAGTATGATTTTTAAAAAGGAGTAGTTTTCTTTTTCTTGTTAAATCAGGAAGAAAGGCTTGTCCCACTTGTTAGGAATTATAGAATTTGAGTCAATCTAAACTGCAAAAATATGCAGGTCAAGGAAGAACTCAATAATGAAGATGTAGCTTGTCTTTTGGTAATCAAGGAAAGATGCTGGTTATAGAGAGATGCTAGCTAAATTACTAGCTACATAGCATGGCTCTTTGCCTTACAGTTTCACACAAAACTTGTCCCTGTTTAGCACCTAGAAAATGCTGTAGTCAAGTCAAGACCGTCAAAGGGTATTTCTCTTACTGCACCAGCAGCACTATGAAAAAAGTGGAATTAAGTAATAGCAGAACAGAAGGATGCAGAAAACTTACAGGGATCCAAAGAGAGTCTGAACAAGAGCTCCAGCACCTTTATTGTAGAGATAAGGTGGATTAAAAAGATGTGTTATAAAGATGTACTTCTTGCAATTTAATTACTTTCTTTTGGTAGTGTGATGAACAAAACATTGGTGTTTTGATGTTTAGAGACATATAGTCCCTTGTTTTCAGGTATTTTTGTACAAGAAGTCTCATTCTAAGTTTAGTCTTGGTCTACATGTAAGATACTGATCAGTAGCACTTCTTCTACTGCTGGCTTTTGCCCAAATCAAACATTTCTTACTTGACAGATTACACAAGAAAAAGAAGATGACTATCTCCTTCATTGGTAAACAGAAGCCACGTTTCTTTCACTCAACATGTACTTCACTACCCCTGTTTTTCTTGTAGTATTGAAGGGATTGATAATGTTGTTTCCCCTGTGCCCCCTACATCCCAAGATTCCTTCTGCTGTGGTCAGGTTCTTTCCTGCCTTCTTTTGGAAAACAGGATTGTGATTTCATCATATTGGGTAATGAAGTTTAAACTAGTGCAGGAAGAGGTTGTACAAAATAATATTTTTTTTTTATTTCTGTAATAAGCTTCATAATCTGAGAGTAAAAAGTAGATGTTATTGATCTAAAAATCTGCAAAACAATCTACATATTTTTTATTTAAAAATTAAGTATGTTTACCCTAAAACTAATAGTTTGGTATGTAGATTTGCTGCATATAGCTTTTTTTTTTTTTTCAAATGGATTTTTGTAATCTTGTGGAATAGTTCAAAGTATGTGGTGAAAAAGATCTATGTTTGCATACTTCATCTATGTAGATATTTTTGTTTTGGTTGGTTGGGGTTTTCTTTGTTTGTTTGTTTGTTTCCCATAAAAGGAAGGCTTCTGTATTGTATTGAACAATAAATTGCATTTTTCTAACTCTCATGCAAGTAGTGGCCAACACTTTCTTAAGCTGTCTGAGAAGGCCCACTATAAAATGTGGAGTGGCCTCAGGTGAGGCTGGTCACAACTATTTGTGGTGTGTTAGAGCACTCAGTGTCTGGCAGACCAGGGCTATCTTGTAATGCACCCCAAAATGTTTAAAGGAAATGGATTCACAGCTTTCCTTTGTTATCCTGCATGCTCCTTCCTCCATAATGGACACACAAATGTATGAAAACAGCACAGGTAAGACATTCTTTTAATGTACTGAATTCTTATCAAAAGCCCTCCTTCCCATAAGCTACATTTCAGAGATCTTTGTGGTGCATTTTTATTAAAGTGTCCTTCCTGCATGCTGCTAACATCCTCCTTGAACATCACTAGTATGAAAAAACAGATATAGATAAGGTGTTTCATTATGAGTTGAAGATGACTTATGAAAGCAAAATTTCTACAGTGTGCAGAGCACCAGCTGAGCAAAGGCCAAGCTTCTTGGTTAGTTTGGATGTTTCTTGTTTCTTAAGAACCCCTTAAAATTCATGAGGGAGGTGTGCGTGCAGAGGAAAAAGTAGAATTCCTGTCGTCTTAGAGTGAGCTGGTGTAAGGAAAGAGGAAGAGCCTGGATTCCTATATCTGAAGATATCCTGACAAGAATGAAGGGGAGAGTGTTCTATGCCATAAAGCTAAGACATTCAATGTGATCCTGAGCTGCTGCTGCAATGTGTCACAGAGGGGATGAGAGAGACTCCTGTTTCTCATGGTAAGATGCTGGAAGTTGAGGTGTGAGCAGCTGAAGTGGAAAAACCTGGACTCACTAATGGATAAGTTCTCTCCATGAATCAGGTCAAAATCTTCTGTAAACAGGTTCACCTTTTTGTAGATGTGAGCTAAGCAGTTTTATGGATTACTTTTTGTTCTTAAAATGTTAGCTTTGTAAGAAACCCTATGTGACATATTCTTATCTTTTTGGTATCTGACCTGCTTATCATTGTGTAGTCAAAGCTGTACAATGAGTCTAAAATAACATTGGTGTTTAACTGATCCATGCATGCTTCAGTTTACATCCTGTATTCAGGGTGCTGCAAAGTCATGAGCCTGATAGAAACCTGTGAGTAAGCACTCAGAATAGAACTGGTATAAAAAAGCAGTGTAGAGCTGGAAAAAGATGTCAGGAAGGAGTACTGAGAAACTCTTGGGGAAGGGAAAAAGATCTTAATGGAGAACCTACACAAATGTCTGGATTCTTTACCTGAATGAAAGTTAGAATTGTCTTTTTTCTGTGCTCATAAGTGTTAAACCACAGTTATTTATCTTTTTCATCTGTGAAGTTTTGCTAGTTTATTACTTCAAGTGAGTTGACTCTACAGTTGGATCAGCACCTGACTGGCAATGAGTTGTATAATATGTTGTGTTCATTTTTTTCCAACTTCTCTTTTTTTCCTCCCTTCTATTGTGAAATTCTCAAAGCATAGTTGTCAAAAGCAGAGATTCATGCTGAGAACAGGGATTGCCAATCTAGAAACTCTCTAATATATTGTAAGATTGCCATTTATACTCTGAACAGGAAATCTTACAGAAATTTACTCTGTTCCTTTCTTAACCGTGGTTTCCAAGGCCCTTGTGATATTTGTTGTGCTTGTAAGGGCAGCACAAACCAGCTCTCTTCTCTCACCTTGGGTACCTTAAAAATGGTGCCAGCTGCCTCATTGCAGAGTCCTACAAGGAGACAGAAAGTTGCTGTGCAGAGAAAGTGCTGTAATTAGCCTGCTGTCCTGCAATGACTAACTGTCTGAAAATCCTTCCCTGGGAAATACTGTTCTGCTGGCATCAGAAGACCCACACTATATGGGTAGTACTCATGGTGATTTCGGTCCTCCTGATTTGACTCTAGGAGTCTCCAGACCCTGCTCAACTTAAAGGAAAAGTAATAGAAAAAGCCTGTGCTGTCAACACTTCACGTGTAGGACAACCTCCCTGATTCTGTGAGGTCTGTGTGACATGAGGAGCGTGCAGTGGCACCAACAGTGCATGGTTTAATGCTTGCTTGTGTCTTTGTTTTACTGGCTTTTATCTTGAGATTCCAAAAACAAGCCCTGCTGCCAGTGATGTCCTGTTTCTCATTCTACCCTCTTTCTCTGTTTTGTGTTTTAACCTGTGCAGCATCCTTTTTTCCTGGTGGCTCTGGGCATCTGGCCCTGCATATCAGGTGGCCTTAGCAGAGTTAAAGTAACCTGTGTGTTGTAGAGCAAACACGTTTGAAGTTTCAGTTTGGTGAATAGTTTCTGCAACGGAAAGTCAAATACTTAATGCTCTCACATTTGTTCTCCCAGAGAGTAGAAGTTTTTCCTTGAAGTGTTATGATAAAACTCTTGAAATTAGAAAAATTGCTTCATTCTGAAAAACACATAAAAAGGATGAGTTGTCAAAAAAAATTGGAATTCTTTACACTGGCCTGCTTTTAATCTCTATTTCTTGCATTAAAAATGCTGCCTAAAATAATTCTGATGGGTCTTCTGAAAGCATAGTCACATTTTCTGAGTCTCCCATCTTAATATGTACTACAGAGCATTGCAATTAATTGCAAATAGAATATTTGTAGCAGGGAATGGCAGAGGATCTCTCTTCAGATGGTCTTTGGTTTTTCTTCCTTATTCAGCATTTAGAGTTGAGTGATATTTTTTTAAGCTTCTTGAACAGATTTACATGCTTAAGAAAAAGTTATTTGTAGGTAAACACTGTTTTCTGCTGAATAAGTTCTTTCTCCTTCCCTCTTAACTATTGTTTCCGTTTCATTTAAAATAAGCTGTCTCTCTTCCAGTCACACTGCTGGACTGTGAAGTGGGTACATGTAGAAGTATTTTAACCAGAAGACACAAATATGTTTTGTTTTACACATGTTCAGTGCATGTTGTTTGCATCTGATTGAAGGCCTAGAACCTTATAATTCTGTTAGTTGAAACCTTCCTTTTGACTCTGTGTCAATAGTTTGGAAATATTGGTCGAGTGTTGCTTACTACTGCAGAGTTAAATAACTCGCTTTGGGATTTTTCTGTTTGTAAGAACTCTTTCCATGATATGAAGCAATCAATTTTGTATCTCCCTAGCTCTCTCATCATAGTGTTTTTCCATGTGACTTCAACCTTTTAAACTGTCATTCACTGAAGCTGAATGGGAGTCATGAAATATGGTAAATCCCAGATGTGCACATTGCTGGCTGCTTTGTGTTGAAGCATTGCCCTCCAGATTTGCACTAGCAGTGTTACATGCAAGAATGAAAACTCTGAAAAGCCCTGTTCTTGGTGCACATGACTGACAGGCACAATAGAGTTAGCACATAACCCCCATGCATGTGCTCCTCAGGGAGGAAAGAATATCAGTTTTGGATCTTTTTTTACTGTGGTGTTACGAGATTAGCTGACATTTGGAACTGATGGAATTGTTTTCTGTTGTATGGTTTCTGTGTAAACACATATAACAATGTCTGTAAGAAGGTAAGTCCCTGTGCCTTATGAAAGGAGGTAACTTGTAAACCATGTTTTTTAAAGAATTTCTTTTCCTTGAAATCTAAAGAATGACTTCTTGGTGTGGCACTTATGCTAGGTGAAAAAGTTGCTTCAGTTTGTGAAGAAATTGGAATCTGCAGAAATAGTACTTAGCATATTCACAAATTGTATTTATTAACAGCATAGCCTAAAGGAATGCCAATTTAATGCAAAAGATGTCTAGTTCAGAATGATAAACTGCAAAAGTCTGGCTTAAAATGGTAGATAGCTTCTTACAGAATAAAACTCTCCTTCTGATTTATTTTTGACATTTCATTTTTTTTATTTTTAGGCATGGAGAAACAGATATTTGCTGTACCAAACTTTATCACGCTGAGCAAAACTTGGGCTTTTATGGTATCATGATGGTGTATGAGACTGTGTATTCAAGTGTGGTAACCTGAGTTTTTTCTTCTCTTGCCATGTGAATCCATCTTATCCCTTAAGTGATGATCAGCTGGATTATCAAAATAATGCTATCTGCTAGATAGTACAAATGGCTTTCTTATCAATCTCTTTACATTAGAAAAGGTAATTTCAGTTTTAAGGTTGCTTTAACCATATAGGCTGATACTCCTTGTTAGGCTGAAAACCAGTACCAGGCATTTTGAGAAGGAAACCACAGCTTTGATAATTGATTTCAATAAAAGTGTAGGAACATGAAGCTGTGTTCTGCAGTCTCAGCAGAGGGTGAGGAGCACTTAAGTGCTTGAATAGCTGCTTTGTAATTGCACCTTGTTAAATCTGTGTAACCTTTACCTGAGCTATGCATCAATGCCTTGCCCACACACTTGTGCTCTTCATATTTCTAGCAAGTACTTGAGTGTGTGTCCTCTCAGCACAGGCACAGGTGAACAGTAATTCAATTCTGTTTTGAAATTTCTCTGATTGAGCATTCATGGGGCAAATTGATATAACTGGAATCCCCCTCCATCTGTTAACTTGGTGCCTCTGTCCTGACAGGGTTGATTGATTGCAGGACTGTGCCCTGATCAGGTGAGTGGAAATTGAGCTGACAAAGCAGTGGTTTCCCCCTGCTGACAGGGAGGTTTATTAGTCAGAATTGTAATGAGCTCCAGTGATGAAAAAGGATGGCAGTAAATAGCAGTTTTTTTTCCTGCTGTACTTTTCTGTCTAGAGCTATCTCAATACTCACATGTAAAAGAAAATAGGTTGTTTGTCTTAAAGTCACATTTCAGATCACCTTTATTGTTAGGGTGCTTTTCAGCTTCACTATGGGCAGAAGCTGATCACCTATCCTTTTTTCCTGGGGCATTGCAAACTACTTGCATAAAAGCATTTTATTTTTATGCAACTAGTGCATGCAAAGGCCTTTTTATTTAAAAAAGTGATAGCATTATTTTTTGCTTATGACAGTAATATGTATTCTGTCAGTTTGGAGTCATATTGGAAGCTGGTGCAGCAATTAGCACTCAAAAGACAAAAAAGGGAAATATCAGTATTTGTGACTGAAAATAGGAGTCTCTGAGTTTAACTACTTTAGCATGTATTCTGGTTATCATTACTTATTTTTTTTTCCAGAATAAAAATGAATGTCAGGGGCTAATGAAATCCCTGTTAACTAACTTTTCTCAGATCTGAACCTGTATAAGCTCTCCATTTGCCTAGGCAGACCAGCCAAGGCCTTAACTTTAACTACATTTAGAAATGCAAAATATGAGTTTTATAGTGCAAATGTTCTTATTTCCAGAAGAACTGAGGCAGGTTCTTCTGTTGCCGCTAGCATGGCAGGGAAATAAGATTCCTAGGCAAGTTAAGTGTTTTCATGGAGTAAGAGTATTTTCATGGAGTGTTCCCTTTATGCATAAGAAAATCAGAAAGGCTCAAGATGTTCAGACTGAACCTGGATGTTTTTCAGAGCTTTTTCTGGTAGCTGGAATGAAACAGTAATGTTCAATTCCATTTGCCTCGGTATGATTCTGATTTGTGAGGATGTACGAAAAATAAGGAGTCAAACATGATGGTATTACAGCTCCTAAAGTTAAGTATGCAGGAGATTAGTGTCCCTCCAGACAGGGAGGAACTGACCCATTCTCTCTGAGAGCTCTAATTAGAGCAGCCAGTAATAGAATCAGCACTGCTTCTTCACTGAGACAGTCAAGTTGTGCTGTTGGTCAAGGCAGCAGAGTAACTTTGTCAGCTCACAGAGTGTGGTCAGGTGCCATTCAGAGAGGATTTTCTCACCTGCCTAGCAGGTTTGAGGATGTGTGTTGAGAGTTGAGGTTGCTGGTGCTTCAAGCCTAGTGATTTACAGGCTGGTAAGGAGTTGCACTCTGAAATATGACTGAACATCACCTTGCTTTTCGCTTCTTCAGGAGCCAGTTATGAATCCAACATCCCTTGGGCTGAAAGGGGGAAAACACCCTGAAAACCCCAGAAAAACAGCCTTGTAAATGCCATTTCTGAAGAGGGAAGGAGAGAAAACAGACAGATGCACTTTGTTGACCCTTCATTCTCTTCCCCCACGCTCTCCGCCCACAACAGCTTAGATCATTAAGCTCCTGTATAATTAAAACTTGGTCCAAGTCACACTAATTCTGTTTACTGGCCACAGTGAAGGATATAAATACCTAATCACTTCCTTACACAGAGGCTGCTTCCTGCTGGTGGTTTGCAGTTGTGAAGGACTCGGTCCCTCAGCAAGTTCCTTGTACAGCTGCTTCCCTGTGTGAAGCAGCCTTACTCCAAAGTGGTCCCCTGCCACAGCACATTTCTTTCCACAGATTCCTCCTCCTGTTTTTGCAAAGGGAGTAATGTCACTTTCTATAAACAAACAGCATAGAAAGGCTATTGTCAATGCACATAATGACTGGAATTAAATTCACGGAATTAAATTAAAAAGGGAAGAAGAGACTGTCTTTTGAGGTTTTCTGAAGCGACTGCTGTTCCAATGGTCAGTTGAAACCACAGCACAGAAGTCCTTACAGATGAAAAGGTCCTGAGCATATATCCACTGAAGTCATAGCAATGGTTAATTGACAGCATCATGATTAATACAAAGTGTTCACAACATGGAATTCCAAATGTCCCTCAGTCACCCTCAGAGCATGCAGAAGTTAAACAAGGTGCTGCCTGCAGTAGTATTTCATGGGCATGTTAGATCCATCCAACACCATTCTCTCTCTCTCTGTAGGAAGGAATTACTGCCTGAGGGGAAAGCAGGGAAGAGGGAGAACCTTCCTAATTCACGTCACCATGTTCTTGTGAAGCTGTCATAGGTGACAGCTTAAAATAAGTAGTTACTCCTGAGCTGCAGTAGGGTAGACATGGCTCTGACTCACTGAGGAGGGAGAGATGTACTAACAGTCACACAACCTGCTTGGACACTGCATGTGGAAGAAGTCTCAAAATTAGATGGAGGGTTTCCTTGAGACACTGCGAACCCGGACCTGTAATTCTTCATGGCCTTGGGCTCAGAAAATCCAAGAAGTTACTGCATGAGCTACTGCTTCTTCTGTCAAAGGAGAAAAGGCAGAACTGCAAATCAATTTTGTGGTTCAAGTGAAACTAAATGAATGCACTGCAACCACAGCCCTTTGACTTCACTAACAGTTTCAGAAATACCTCCTCTTCTGCCGAGGGTTTAGAGCAAATTATTTGTCTTTTCTCTCTCTTTATTTATGAAAGCTGAGTGCTGCTATAATCAAATAAGGTTGGACTGTATTTTGCTTATGTTTTATCTATGCAACTGCACAAAGTACCTAATGGTGAAAGATTCTAAAGGAAGACCTTTAAAACTCTTTAATAAAATAATTTCCAAGTGGTAGTGACTAATCTAGTGTTTAAGTAATAATCAAGGAGTGACACAAAATACACCAGTCCTGTCAGGATGTACAGGGCTTATTGTGCTTTGGTGTTTGAAGTGAGTCTATTTTAATACTTTTTCAAGCCATGTGTGGAAGAGAGTAATAGTTACACACTTGGTCTGTGGCCTTTAATATGTACTCATGGTCCCACTGGATCTTTTGCAAAGCAGTTTCAGTTACATGTTATTAGCATAAAAGTAACTTTAAAGTAGTAGCCATATTAATAACACCTTGAAATTTATAAAAAATTATCTGGGATACAACTAAAGACAGACCTATTTGAACCAGACCTGTGTGAAGAAGAAGCAGTTTAACGAATATGAATTTAAAACATGTATCTGTTTTGGCTTTATTTATTTTCTGCATCATATTTATACTCTACAAGTCTCTTTGCCTTTAATGTCTGGCTAATATTGCCTTGTTGTAGAATTAATGGTTCTAATAATTTTACTTGAATGTGGACTGCTTAGTAAGCATTTCAATTCATTTGTCTTATTCTCCTGTATTCTATGCATGTTGCCCTGCCTATTCCTTTATTACCTTCTACTAGAGTACTTAATATCTATCATGATTTTTCTTCCCACCTTGTTGAGGCAGAAGTGTAATGGATTGCCTTGTGTGTGGCTTTTTCCCATTTATTTTTAATTACTACAGTGCAGTTTTATAGAAGAAACAAAACAAAGAATTGCAGATGAGGTTTTTGTCAGATATTTATTTAAGAGACTGAATGTGAGACTTTGTCTTCTACACAACCAGCACTTCTTCCTCCCTGGCCCCCTCCTTCCTCTCCCTAGGAGATACTCATGGCAGTCAGAAAGGGAGGGTGATCTCTTCCAGCTGTCAACCAGAAGCTGTGGATGAGGGTTTTTTAAATAAGGCTGCTGATGGTGTGACTGTCATTTCACCTACCTCGGCTTCAGTTTCAACAAGCCTTCTCTCATCTTGTAATAGGTCTTCTCCAAATACTGAATCACTAGGTGTAGGAGTAATGCTCCATCAACAAAGAGCTGTGTGTCATCTGAGTGTTGATATGCATTATCTGGCCAATTTATCTCAGTGTTTAGCATTGGAAAATGCATGTTTGCAGGGTGCAGTGGATCTAAGGCAGAGATACAATTCATTAGCATAAGAGAGAGTTTAAGCCCTTCTAGTATGTTTCCACATGACTTCTGCTTAGTAGAGTGTGATGATGCAGAGTAGGCCAGAAGACAGAAATGTTGCCTTGTTTGCAATCCAGCATGGTGAGAAATTACCACTAAATTACCACTTTTTTTTTAATATATCAGGTAGGAATAATTGCTTATATATTGCATAATAAAATTTCCATAGCTTCACGAAAAAAATAAATCTGCCTTTTCGAAGCCTTCTGACTCAGCCTTAGGCATGGTGTCACCACTGTTATCTCCATAATTAACCATTGTTTAACAACTGTCTTTGTAATGACAGTCATTAGCTTTCTTGGTGCATTTCCTTCTCATTTCACAACTTTCACATTCTACATTTGGTTGTCTTAATGTTGTGTTTAGTGGAAATAGGAGACAAAATGATTGTATATGAATAACAAGATTTTTCAAGCTGCATGCAAAGAAAGAGAGAAAAGGGAAAGGAAGAGAGAGAAATTATTTCCTGACTATTAAAAAATGCTTTCATTATTATAGCATACAAAACCTCAAAAAAAGATGGATAAATGATGTTTCTGAGACCTTAACAGCATAACAGGTTTAGTATAAAACTAGACTCAAAGAGAGATTTCTAGATAAGAAGTGGAGACTTTGTGGGCTTAAAATGAAACTAAAATCTTTCTCTCATTTTATTTAGATTCTCTGGTAGTTTAGAGTGCCCTGCATGTGTAATACAGGTTAGAAATGAGAACATGCTTGCAGAGCTAGTTTTTGAAAAGCTGATTTAATTTTAATTATATTTCTTAGCAAAATAAGAAATTTCTTCTGAAGATGGAAGAGTGAACTCTAGCCTGAAGTCTTAGCACCGCAAACTGTCTGGCACATTTCTTTGGGTATTTTACTTGTTGCTTGTGTAATTATCTGAGATTTATATACTGTGCATACAGAGGTCACTGTAACTTCTGAATTCTGCAAACTGCACGGGTACTTCAGTTGGGCTAGTTCTCCAGTTGTTATGGTGCCACTATCCAAATGGATCAGGCTAGCATGGTATGATATGATGCAAAGCCTATGGCAGGCTTTGCAATATTCGTTGCTCATCCTCCTTGCCAAGGCTGGATGATTTACTTTGCAGGTCACCCTATTGCTCTTGGCTAACTTTCAAACTCAGTATTATCTAATCAACAAATCACTGCTGTTCCAGCAGTTCAACTCAAACAAACAAACAAAAAAGAATTTAAATGAACAAAAGAAAAAAAAATTGCCCAGTTGAATGAATAATTGAAGATGGAGTTTGGTCCAGAGAGAGAGGTATTTCAATCTGGGGAATAAGACCAGAAGAAGTAATGGCAGCTGCATAAATAATTGATAAAGTCTCAGCACCCGTTCTTTTGTTGCTGAGACTGAGTGAAATAAAGACGTAGTGCTTTTCCCCTCACTCCTCCTATGGACTGCAGTGATTTATGCTTTAGGCAGCTACCTGCATAACTGTGACATGAGAGGAGAAATTCCTACAGGTGACTGCAATGGAAAGACAGTGCTTGGCTTATCTGTCTTTGATTTGGAAGACAGGTGATGTTCACTGGTGCTATTGCAGAGAGGAGAGTGTGTATTTTCACTGTATTTCTTTAGGAAGGTGGATCTCTGACCTTCATATTAGAATCACTGTGTATTGTTCAATCAAAATCTGTCTTGTCTCTGCTGCTTTTTCTTGGGAAGGCAGAGGTGATTGATGTTGTGAGGTCAGCAGTCACCACTATATAGCAGTTACTACTGTCCATATTTCTATTGCAAGATCTTCCTTAAGAGGACCGAAAGAGTAATGCTAAGAAATTGTTTCTGCTCACTGTATCTGAGACTGACAGTGCAGGTATGTCTAATAAACAGGAGTTTTGAGCTGCTGCTTAAATAATGCAGTTATACAATCAAAACTATTGCTATCAATTTGATTATTGGTTATTCCTTTATTTCTGAGAATGGAGGTAGCTTTGACTCCCTTATGTCTGGTCTGATAAAGAAGAGGTACGAAGGAGAAGTAAATCTTGGCATTTTCTAGGGGTGTCCATGTACATTAAGATTGTGTTTTGGTTTGTTTCCTTAGGCTGGAAAATTTGCTATTCAAACCCCCAAAGACACAAAGTTAATTTATTTAACAGTCATTTGTAGCCTTGTCTAGTGTGTGCCTCGTGGCGGTAAAGCCATCTAAGTCACCTATGGCTACAGTTGTCTTGATTCAGGTAGGTAGCACCATTTTTCCCCACCACTTATGTACAAAAACCAGTTTTATTTGTTCAGAAAAATATTCTCCATGAAATTCTGATGGGCTCTTGTTTTTGCAATAGTGCAGCTAAGACCAAACCTAACAGATGACTGGGAAAAAAATGGGGGAGGAAGAAGTGCAGCATAGTGGCTAATAAGTGATACAACAATATGATTGTTGACTTTCCCAACTGCTGATGCCCCATTTTTACAAACACTTTGTAAAGTACATGCTAGAGCATTAATTTTGAGTTCATTTCACTTTTAATAGTAAACTTTCAAATGTCAACCTCAAAGGTCAAAAGTAGAGTCAGAATATGGATGAAGATGCCTTTGATACTCTGCAATACCATGCTTTTCAGAAAATATGTGGGGAGACATCATCATTGTCATAAGAAGTGTTGGTTTTTAGCTGTAACAGGTTAATTAGAGGAGACATCCTCTGCTGTGTGTATAGGGGTGGTCATACACCTCTGTCTTGCACCTGAAGAAGCGTCCATGAGACTATTGCCATCAAGTTGCTTAAGAAAACCTTTTCAAATCAATCAGTGTGTGAAAGTTAAAACATTTGTCATTGGGTTAGCACTGTCTAGTGGTGGAAAAACTGCCTGCAGATTTAAGGCTTACCACAAGACAGGGTATGTTGGACTGAGGTATAAGAACTGTTTCCTGTGTGAGGATTAGATAGCTTAAATCAGTTCATTAACTCACAGTGAAGGTCTACTATCTAAAATTTCTCTCAGTGATGGAATGATGACAAATTTTTTGAGTAATCACAGCACATGTTTCCAGGGTTCTGTCCCAGCAGGACTCCACTGTGTAGGAAGTTAGCTTTGCATTTGCAGGGGTCCATACACTCATTAGAATCCTAAACTTATAATCTTCTTAATTACTGGCGGAAAATACATTTTTAAAAAACCTGTTTTCTTGGTTCTGTGGCTTTCTAAGACAAGTCAGTGTGCAGTGATAACCATAAGCCAGCCATCTTGCAAATTCATCTCAGAAAAGTTAATGTGGTAACAATCACTGTTTATATGGTGTTATTCGTACCTCAGTGATACATACAATAGGGTGTGTTTAGACTGGAAAAAAAAATTAGCATCTAAAGTGCTGTCTGTGTTTTATGGAAAGAAAGAGGAATAAAACCCTTGAGTCAAAGCCTCTTTGTTTATGTAGGAACCCTCAACTTCCACCATGAACATGAGTTGGCACAGCATTTCTTACCCTTCAATACTCTTAAAAATGTAGAAATGGTCAGGAGACCAGAACTGTTTAATTAGGCTTCTTGTATAAATCTAGGGTTGAGGATACTTGAAAATAGTTTGACACCCAGACTACTGACCAGTACCGGTTTTGTGAAAAAGCTACTCTTTAAACTGTTTTGCTGCTGATACCTTGGTGTTCAGGGTGCAATAACCAAGGCAGGCTGTAAAGCCTTGCAGAAGGTCCTCATGATACTGAACAGTTATTGAAATTCTATGTAGACAGATAAGAGGTGATGCTCAAGGGGTACATGGAGGGAACAACTCCCATCTTGCACACAAGGCACTGTTTGTCCTCCCATGTTTCTGAGGAATGGCACATAGACAGGGCCAGGCTGGATGGAGCCCTGAGCAACCTGGTCTAGGAAAAGGTGTCCCTATCCATGGCAGGGGGGTTGGAACTAGATAATAAGTTCCCTTCCAACTCAAACCATCCTATGATTCTATGATTTTGTTGTAGTCACTTGTATTACTGTCAGCTCAATGCACAGTAGAGTCCAGAACAGACAGCCCTGGACCAGTGCATAAATTCAGAGTATACCTATATCTGGCACGTTGTGTACTCTTACGATATTGCTCCTCATCCTGTACTTCTCTTTTCCACTTAATCCTCCACCAAGCCAACCTCCAAAAGAGATAATAAAATGGAAGGAAAAAAGGTCAGAGGTATGCAATGACTTCTGGATAAAAATCGGCTCAATGGACTTCAACTCTTCAGGCTGGAAGGGAGAGAAGCAGATCCCACATGTAATATTTGAAATGTCACAGGTAATGTGAGTGGGGTTGGATTGCTTAGGGACCCTTCTGATGCAGAAATAGGGAATATTCAATGAAACTGGCAGAGCTCAGGTTTGAAACTTCTTGTCAAGCAGTAGAAAAGCCTATCATAGGATGTTATTTTGATACATGTTTTTATATATGTATCAAATTATATTTTGTTATATACGAACATACTATGTTTTATGTATGTTCAAGGGGAAACTGGACAAATTTGTGGAAAATAATTATATCCTCTATTATTAAGTATTGATTATCAGTTGTTCAGCAAGTTTGTCTGAACTGAGTCACTGGACAGTGCATGCATGTTACATGAAAAGATTGCTGCCCACTCATTCTCATTTTACACTTTCTCATAGCTGTATGCCTTTTGTCAATGCCAAGGAATGGCAAGTACTGGGACAAGTCCTGGCTTCCCAGTGCAACTGTCCCTGTCTTCTGAGAGGCCTCTGCACCTCAGCCTTGTGTTATCAGGTCCTCTTTCCAAAAGCAGGTGAGATTATTAGAGAAGGCAGGTAAGAGGAATCACCAATAAGTCTAACTGATGATTTGGCACATCTGCTACTGAGCTAGCAGATGTACGTGGTATTTTGAGTTGGCTTCCTGCTGGAGAAGTAACAAGCGATGTAATCCACTGTGCTCTGTCCCTTCCAGTCCCTTCTTACCTAGACTGCAGCCTTCAAGGGAAATCATTACAGCAGATTTACAGATCGCTGTTTTATTCCTTCAGTAATCCAAGCAATACCCACTGTTTTGCAATAGGCAAGGTATGCAAGTGTGCCCCTAGGGCAGACTCTTTCTGCCAACCCCCTAATGTATATGAATGTGTATGTGTATATATACGCACGCACAGACACAATTTATGTACCAGAAGGCCATAGATCCACCTCTTAAGTCAGAGTCTAAATTAAGAACTCCTCCTAAAACTTCATATTTTGTCATCTGCCAAGAAAATATCTTCAAGTGTTTTAATTCAGCCTGTTTTTCTTGCAGGCATAGCCAGGCTCACTAAGACATAAAAGCTTCTGGTAAGGTTCTGAATTAGATTTATGCAACCTGCTGTGAAGGGACATCCACATGTGAGGACTGGTCCTCTCCTCAGTACCTTTGGTATACTCAGTAGTGGATTTGAAATGTCTGACTATCCATTGCCTGTGTGGTGGGTGTTTAGGCTCAAAGCTGAACACACTGCTGCAAACACTCTTCCCCAGAGGCTGCAGCAGTAGGTGGAGTCTACAGTGGGCTCAGCAACACAGGGGCAAACTGATCTTTTTAGCTTGGCATTAAGATATGCCTTGGGATTCATCAGACGGTCAAGGAATTTGTCAGATTGTTTTTGTGTCCAGAGAAATATGTTATATCTGTAAAGGAGATATTTCACAAATGCAGTCTGTAAAGATTCTCACATTCCCAGTAGGGAACAAGATATTAGATAATTAAATTGCATCATTGAGGGGATGCAGTGCTTTATGTAGTGTGTGGACTGCATGGATTAAAATGAAATAAATTGCTGTTGAAGTTAATTTGGTTTTTACACCAAAGTACTGTAAATATATAGCTAGTATTTAACTATTTTTCCCTTTAAAAATGCTTAACTCATTTTCCATTGCGATTTTGAGCAAGTAGAGAAATCTTGTGTCATAAAAACAAATGTTATTTTTTATGAGATCTGAGTATGAAAAGGATCTTTTAATTTAAAAAAAAACCCAAGTTTTGCTTCGGTATGCAGAAATACCTTAATTCCATCACAGGTAAAACAAAGTAATGAACCATTTTCTTTAAGTTTATATTGCTTGTTGAATTGCCATTTTCAAACCCAGTGAATAATGTTTTTGTGCCCTCATGTGATCAAAAAGTGAAGTAATTGATGGAGAGGTTGCATTTTTGTGCTAATGATCTATCACAAATGGTGCCAAAGCCTCAAAGGGCAAGTTTTTCATTGTCAGTAAAATGTCTCAGTAAGAGGCACCAGAGAGCAAAGAGAAGGTTAAAGGATCATTGAGCTAATTCTTCTAGAGTGGCACCACCCTTCAAGAAGAGAGGAATATGGTGGGAATTGCCTTCTAGTCAACCTGCCAGAGGTTTGTCTCCCATCCTTGTTTCCCCCTTTTCTAGGCAGTTTAAATATGCACACATTGCTTTCTTTCTTCCAGTTTCCCCCCAATTTTCCTGCTCCAAATGAAGCATTAAAACCCCAATACCCTACCAAATACCTAAATTTTAAATGAGGAAGTTGCTTTCAAGTTCTCTCACAGTTATCTCCATATCTTTGTTTTCTGCATGACACAGTAGTAGTCTTTTATAACCCAGGGAAGATTTCTTTACTGCCCTTCCCATACTCTCTAGCAGCCAGGAAAAGAAAAATTAAGCTTCTAAATGTTTTTCTGTTATCCTGCTACCACGTGGCTGCAGCTTTTTTTAGCCTCAGCCATCACGTCACCTGGCCCTTTTCATGCACCGTGTTTAGGCTGGGTCAGTGCTCTTTTAGCCTTTCTTACAGAAAACCTGCCCCACCACTTTCTGTTTAAAATGTTGGACTCTGTAAAAAGTACTCCCCAGATTCTGATGTACAAACCTAGAGTCCTTTGAAGTTTAGAGGAAACAGTATGTTTCTGCAGAAATGTCACAGCTAACTTTCTGGATGCTTGTAGGTCTCTGTGTTAGTGCTTCTCACTGAGAGGAGAAAGAAGCTGCTTTCCTGGGGATCCTTTTTTACAGCTGGTTCCTGTGGATTGTAAGGCCAACATCTGCAATCCTGAAATAGCCATGTGGTGGTAGTCAGTGCTGTGGCCGCTGTCTTTGCAGCTGGTCTGTATAAAATAGCCATAATGATTCTCTTTTCCTTGCAGCTAATGTGGCATAATACTTAGAAGCTATGATTTCTCTCTTCCTCTGGCATATCGTAAACTTCCAGATTTTGAGCTGGCTGGAGGAGGATTTTCTTTGGAAAGATAAGTATAGGCTAGTGAGCTTCATATAGCTGGGCAAAAGATAGTGCTAAATATATATTTGATAGACAAAAAGGAGAACCAGTAATTTGTATCTTGATGAAAAAGAAAAACTACGTGCGCTTAAACTGCTGAAATTGGGGTGAGGTTTCTGTAACCTCCATGGTAAAGCACCAAAACTCAGCATGAAGGTATTAATTCTAAGGGACAGACAAGTTGCTAATGAGCACTGCAAGCAGAGCAGATGCCTGTCTGGTCTTCATACTATCCAGTGGAAAACTAGATGTTTTAAATTGACCCATCAGAGTCATATTTAATTACATCCTTCTATAGTAATTTCCATGTAAATTTGATGTTATCTGCTTGGCCTTTTCCTTGAGATAGGAACACATGAAGAGAGAGAAGAAAAGGTTTTTATTAACTTTTCCCCCTCAGAATCTCCAAAGGAGTTTTGAAAATGGCTTTGATGTCAGGACTTTGTGTGCCGTTAACATCTGAAAGAGGCTGCAGGATGGTGATTCCTTTATTCATGAGACTTGTTTTGGCTCTACAAACTTTTTTTTTTTTTTTTTTTTCCCCTGAGACTGATAGTCCCCAGTGGCCTTAAGCAGCCTCACCTGGGGTGGCCCATGACCTCATTTTCAGTTCATCTCCAGCTCTTCTGCTGGAGCTGCTCTACAAGGGTCTGTGGCACTCCTGCCCTGTCATGGACAGTGCTGCTCCTTACCTGTGCACTGATGTGCTACCCCAGCCTTGACCTGTCCCCAGGGACATGTCTGGAGTCCAGAGCCAGGGCTGCCCACCAGCCTGCCCTGCTCCCTGGCTGGGGCCATGAGGTGGCCCTGGTGCTCTGGTCCCAAGGCAGCAGCCAGTCCTCAATGTGCTCCAAAACGCTTTGTGGGTAAAGCAACAAAAATTTCTGAGCTGATCAGCACTCTGATAATGGGAAATTTGTAGGTAGGAAATCACAACTCACATCCTCTTGTACAGGTCAAGCTGTTGCTTCATTAGTATTGATGTGTGCATGGTGAATAATGAGCAGTAAGTTTTTTTAAAAAAACTTCACAAAATACAAGTTAATTACATAATTCAGGGTCACTGTGTTTGCTTACGTGTGTATGAAGATTAGAAAATCTGGAGTGAAGATCATCATGCTCTAACAAGTTATCACAGCTATTTAGGGCTTAGACTTCTTTAGATTGTGGCTTTGATAGCTGCTTTGTAAAGATCTCATAGTATTCAGGGTGCAGAGGACAGGAAACACTAAACTGAGGGTTCTGCCTGCCTTTCTCTGGAGTTTCAGCATGGTAGGTTAGAGCACCTGTGCTTGGGTTGCCTTTGATTTTCAGGGCCTCCCTTCCAAAAGGATTTGAGAAGTTTGAGATCTAATTTTCTTAGATTCCAGAAATTGTTCCTGCAGGTCAGAACCCACTATTGCATTGACGCCACTTTGTTAAAGTCATGTTGGTGCCTGGGCTCCTTCATTTCAAAGGAGATCCTACTGTTGCACTGCAGTCTAGTCTCCATCTAAAAGACAGCCTTCAACTTTGCAGCCTGTGCTCCCCATACTGGATCATAAACAGAATAATCATCATAACAACAACAGTAATAATCTGAAAGTCCACGTGTTGGTTCATGACTGCAGGTAGAGTTTGGGGCTGAATTTTAGCAGGATGGCCTCAAGGTGTGATGATACCCCAAGGCTGCAGCTCTGTGTTTATAAATTCGTGGCTCAAATCTGTGTGTGTGTCTGTGACTACAGCTCTTGCACTGAGAATGGTTCCCTTACAGCAGCAGAGGTCAGTGTCTGGACTGACTTGCAAGGTAGCACAGGCTTGATTGGACTTTGTAACTAACTTTTCTCTTAGTAGCATTTTGCCTTGGCAGGAGCCTTCTGCAGATAATTTGGGGTTAATTCTCTAACTGTATACTTTACATATTTCAGCTATCTTGTTCAGCTCAAGTGGCCTAACCTGACCTTCCCAAATAAAAATAAAACAAAACACTTTAGTGCCACTGAGTTTCACATAAGGGGACGATGGTGCCTGTCTGCTCACTGTTGGTGCTTGTGGCAGGGAGCCAGGCAGGGCACAGCCCCCAGTCTGTGGGCAGGGGCTGAGGTTCAGGCCAGCCTCCTTCATCCTCTCCCATGTTTGCACTCACTGGAACCAGCACACAAATGCCGCCAAAGCCCAGGGTTTGCTGGATGCTTGAGCAGCTGCTCCTGTGAAAAACAGGTGTTTCTATTTGGTGTTACTCCAACAATTGTTATTTTAGTCTGTGTCCATGGTACTGGTGTTTCTATCAGTTGTTATCTCTGGCAGTCACTGGAGCAGCTAAATGCTTGATAGGCTGATATAGTAGTTAATATTATTATAGCTGTAGTGTGTAGTTATTTCTCTCCTCCCAAATCATGCTGTACATACTGGAAGATAATCAAGAGAAGCTTGGTTTTGTTGTTTTAGTTTGGTTTAAATTTCTAATCATTTATCATTGATATGACTTAAGAAACAAGTTACTCATCTGTGCTACTTTTCAGCAGTACTGACTTGTCCTAAAATAAGCTGTAATTGTAAAACATCATCACTGAATGAGCTGCTTCCCTGGACTTGTTTTCCTCTTAAATACTGTTTCCCATTATTTTTTTCCTCTCTGAGTAACTGACTTCCAGAAAAAAAAAAAAAAAAGTTGATGTTTACTTTTCTGTTCCTGTTACCATCTTTTTTGGTGAGTTTATAATTTTTTTTTTCAAATGAACCTACATAAAGCACTAATTGAGTAAAAAACATTTTGGATCATAAACAGCCAGAGTGACCAGTGCTACTCGTTTCTTGTTTTTTTCCAGAATTTTATTTGGCAGGCAAGATCAGTGTCTGTGGGAGGAAATAAACTGACTTAAATTTGGGGAAATACAGGATGGAGCTTGAAAGGGTGTGTGCTCAAAGATGTGTGCACATGTGTCACACTTGCAAATTGGGTAATTGCATATTGAGTTTCCTGTCTGTATACATGTGTGGGAGCAAATATACGGTTTGTCTGCCATAAGAGGGATCCATGCACTGAAGCCATCCCCATTTTCAGGCTGTTTTGAACTCAGTGCACTGGAAGAACTTACAGGGTGGTATGAGCCATGGCGGTGACTCAGAAATTCAGCCCCAGTTTTACGTCTGTCTACCAAATCCTGGTAATAGTTGTGATGTTAAATATGTTTTGGCATATACTGGTGTCAATTAAGAATATGCTGGTGGCTCTTAAGGGCCTGTTATCCTCAGGCCTCAGGAGAGCTTGGCTAACAGCAGCCTTACTCCACTTGAGTTTTAAACACCAGTACATCCTCGGTGCTACCTTGGTGTCCTCCTTGTGGAAAAATACCCCTTACTGCTAGGTTTTAGTTGTTGATACTGCCACTTGGACAGCTTGATATAAAGCTTCTAGCGTAGGAGCTGAATGGAAAAAGAAAGAGAGGGCACATACAGGTCAGCATTCAGTGACAGTGGTGAAAGACATAGAAAAATGATGAGGTTTTCTTGTAAACAGTTTGTATTGGTAGCTAGTGAAAGGAATAAATTTAATGCTGGTTTTCATGTTTCTATTCTGTATCCCCAGCTTCCCACATGGTGATGCTCATCTTCCATTTGGAGTCCTTCTGATTATAACTATGAAAAATAAGCTATTTCTGATACACCAATAAATATGCTTGCTCACTAGTCCTGGAAAACAACTCCTTGCAATTATGATTGTGGTGACTGCACATAATGAATGACAGAGGTAGTGGTAAAAAGTTTTTCTGTCATAACCAACCTTTTATAAATGCAAAATTTCAAAACAAGCACCACACTGTTGACAGTTTGCATTTGAGATACTTCAAAACACGTAATACAAGTTAAAACTTATTCCTGTCATGAAAACGCATAATATGGCCACCCAGGCATGTGTTGTTCTTCATTTTTCCTATTGTAATGAAGGTTTAGAAATGAGTATTTTTATTCTAAGGTACAAACATCCTTTCCTGTAAGTTATGGAATTAACTAATAATAAGGTAAACACCCTGATACTCCTCTGAGGGCTGTGAGGTCTTTGAAAAGCCAGAGACCACTCAAAACTGCAGGTGTGGAATGAATAACTTTCTGGAGGGGTTTCCAAACTTCTTGCACAGATTTTGGCAAGCCAATTGTCTGACTCTAACATTGTAATTTTTAAGAGAAATTAAGGATTAATTTATTTAAGGATTGGTGTGGGGCACTAGAATGGTGTACAAATAATGTCATTGTCACTAGTTCAGATATGTCTGTTGTTGCCTGCTATGTGCTGGTGAGGTTTGGTATGGGCCCTGGAGGGTTGGGCATTGGGTTGGGTCTCTGTTCAGACTCAGGACATCTGTCTAGGACTCTGCCATGCAAGGACTTAGGCTCTGCTCTTCAAGTCTTAAACATACACTGTGAGAGGTCTACTCCTACAATCTGATGCTTTATTTCCCATGGGAAGTGATAGAGAAGTGATAGCAAGGGGGATAGGGAATGGAGATGCTTTTGTGTGTTTTGGGGTTTTTTTCCTAAATTAGTTTAAGCACTTCAAGAAAGAGTTAAGAAGTTACCATGCCCAAGGCCTGGCTCAAGGTTATCGCTGGTATTCTTGAATATGCTCAGTTCATAGCTCTGCCACTTAGGTCAGCCAGACAAGGGAGTCACAGCGAGATTTGAGTTGGGAGGGACCTTTAAGATGATCTAGTTCCAACACCTCTGCCATGGGCAGAGACACCTTCCAGTGCACCTTGCTGCTCACACATGAGTAGCCTCTGCTTCCTGGTTAGGTGTCCTGTAGTTCTTGGAGTGTGCTAAAACAGAAGGAAAGTGACTGTAAGGAATGTCTGCTAGTCCTTCCTCATTCCTCTTCACAAGTACCTTACACTCTTTTTCTATTTCTATGAAAATGTTGTGGTAGTAGTCCAGTGACTAAATTCAGCTGGTCTGGTCCCTCTGAGCCTTAAAATCACCTCATCAACATGGATTGATCTTCCTTTTAACCAAAAGCTGCCTGTGATATTGTCCCTGGTCTTGCTGAGGCACAATGATACCCTTATGAAGGATCATGAAATGACGAAGGAGGAAGAAGTTACCTAAAATAATCAGTCTGCCTACACTGTATGCTGTACTCAAATTATCTCTGTGCAGATGTGAGTGTGTTGCTCTATAGTGAGGCACTGTTTGAAATTCTGGATGGGATCAAAGGAAATTGTCTTTCTGGGCACAAAAATGTTCTTCTGGCTCGGTAAGTGTGCTTTTCAGCTGAGCAAGAGTAAGGAGGTAAGATAATGAAGCAATCGTTCTGGGAATGAAACCCAAGGACCAGATCCTGATCCATATGGACAGTCCTAGGCACATCCAGAGCTGCACTACTTCCTCTGACACTTGAAACTCCTTTAGGATCTGTCAGTTTCAAAAGTGGGAGATCTGAGCCTCATCTAGTCAGGAAAGATCCTGTGATGTCTGGAAATGCAACTGCTCAATCACATGTGATGCTTCTTGCAATGTATACTGCCATCATCTTTAAGTTCTCTTTAAGTTTATAATGCCATTATCTTTTAGTTTCTGGCTTACTGCCTGGAACTAAAGCCTGCTTTTTCAGTGGGTCAAAACTTGAGTGTAGCCAGTGTTCTAGGCTGGCTGTTAGTTGCCTCTGTTGCAAGTCCTCAGGCTTAGAAGTATTTTTAAGGCAATTTCTGTTTTAAGGCAAGGCTTAAAATTTATTTAAGCCCCAAATAAATTGTCTGCCTTTTCCTTAAATTCACTGTAGTGGGATGGTGACAAAACAGTAACAGTGAGTGAGTCTGCTTGTAGTTCTAAGCATGCATATATATGTATATATATACACATACACACATGACTGGAATATGTTCATGTATACATATGCATGTATAAGTGTTTTGAAGTATAGGTGTGCAGACTTTTCTGATTTAAAGCCAGACAGACTTTAAATTTATGTTTGGGGAACTGGTAACAGGAGAACAGAGATGCAAGGGAGTACAGTGAAACTCTAATATTTCATAGATAAAATCATAGAATAACCTGATTTGGAAGGGACCCACAAAGATTATTGAATCCAGCTCTTAGCCCTGCACAGGACAGTGCCAAGATGTCACAGCATGTGCCTCAGAATGTTCTTGAACTCTGTCGGGCTTGGTGCTGTGACCAAGTCCCTGGGGAGCCTGTTCCAGTGCTCAACCACCCTCTGGGTGAAAAACCTTTTCCTGATCTATCCTAAGCCTCAACCAAGCTTCAGGCCATTTCCTTGAGTCCTGTCACTGGTCACAAGAGAGAAGAGATCAGTACCTGCCCCTTTGCTTCCCCTCATGAGGATATTAAAGACTGCAATGAGATCTCCCCTCAGTCTCCTCCTCTCCAGGCTGAACAGAACAAGTGCCCTCAGCTGCCCCTCATACAGCTTTCCTTCCAAGACCTTTCATCTTTCTCATGGCTCTCCTTTGGACACTCTAACAGCTCAGTGTCTTTTTAGTATCAGGGCACCCAAAACTGCACACAGTGCTCAAGATCAGGCTTCACCAGAGCAAAGCAGGACAATCAGCCCTTGCCTGGCTGGCCATGCTGTGCCTGAGGCCCCCCAGGACAGGGTTTACCCTCCTGGCTGCCAGGGCACTGCTGACTCATGTTCAACTTGCCATTGACCAGGGCCCCCATGTCCCTTTCCACAGTGCTGCTGTCCAGCAGCTCATTCCCAGCTCTATAAACACGTCCAGGGTTGCCCCATCCCAGGTGCAGAATCCAGCACTTGAACTTTTAAAACTTTGTCTGGTTGGTGATTGCTCATCTATCTAATTTGTTGAGGTCTCCTTGCCCTCGAGGGAGTTGACATCTCCTCCCAATTTAGTGTCATTAGCAAACTTACTTAGTGTTCCTTCCAGTCCTTCCAAGTTATTAATGAAAATGTTGAAAAGGACAGGGCTGAAGACAGAGGCCTGCAGAACCCTGCTAGTGACCACGTGTCAGTCATCCTGTACCTGACCCTTGAGCCAGTTGCTCATACATTGCATGATGTGTTTTTCCAGCTGAATGCTGGACATTTGGTGCAGAAGGATCCTGTGAGAGGTGGTATCAAAAGCTTTGCTGAAGTCTGAAAGTATTACATCTACTGGCTGAAAACCACAGACTGAGACCAGCCCATTGACACGGTTCTCTTGCAGGTCTGGAGAATCTGTTGTTTTGGGGCAGTGTAACAGCATGCTTTTTGGGAATCTAACTTTAGCTCACATTGGCAGTGTCTGTTATGGAACCAAATCTCTTGGCTAGAAAAACAAAATGTCACCTAAAATGTTGGGTTTCGGTTTTTTCTTTTTTTTTTCTGTGACAGAATTTTCCATTCTGTCGCTTCTCTTTAAGCCTTTCAATATTTATGGAAAGTTTTCCCTAATCTGTTTCTTGAGCCTGATGAAAGATAGGAGGAAACCTGATCAGTGGATGAAAGAGTCAGGATAAAAAATACTTCTTATTAGAGAAGGCAAGTAATGAGACTTAACAAGTGTCTACTGTGTGGAGTTTGTAAGGGAGGAGTTTGTCTCAGGCAGTGACAGACTCTGTGTTCAGGCCAAAAAGTTTATTGAAAGAAAAACCATTAAATGCAAATGACTGACTGGTGTGCATCAGATGGCTGTACTGCACACACTCTCACCATATGTCTCTGAGTGGAAAAATGGCAATAGAGTATGTTAATTTTGCTACTGGATTTCTGAGGAGCTGGGGAATATTTTAATGTGCCAGGACCATGATACAAGTATAGTGGTAGGTGACTTGGAAAATATATACCAGTTGCACCACTTGGAGAGGAGGTGACAATAGAAAAACATGAGCAGAGTGGCAACTGTTATGTTTCTTCCTCATTATGTAAAGAAAGAAAACTGGGTCTGAGGTTCCTTAATATCATGCTGGTAGATTTTCTTATTTGTCATGATCACAATGCACTACCTACAAAGTCAGAATTTATCAGCAGGAAATATTTTCTTCCCTCTCTCAAATTCTGAATGAGAACACTTCAGTATTTAACTCTGTCCTTAGGTTAGTTTGCACTAGTGTGATTATTGCTAAGGAACTGAAGAGTTTTTATTAGCTTCCTGGCCTACAGGCTGGAAATACTTTTTCTGCACTGATGTTGAAGAAAAATTAAAGTAGGATATGAACATTGTCTAAAAACTTTATGAGACTGTTCTGGATTTGGTTGAAGAGTTTTGAGGTCTGTCTTCACTCTCTTGGCAAGGGTGAGGAAGAAATATTTTCTTGTACAGAACCTTATCCCTTCCTGGGAAGCCCAGGCACAGTGCTCCAAGCAGGTGGTCACTTGGCTTAGAGTACATCTGTTAGTGTTTAAAGTTGGCCCTCTTGATAAGGCTGTTGATAGTGACCATCCAAGTGGGTTAGGCTCCCTGGGAACTGTTGGTGTGTTTCTCTGATAATCTACTTTAGCTGATTGGTTTTCCTGAAACACAGTTAATCAAAATCCAAACATTTTCAGGTGTAGTATTGTTTCTGCTTCTACCTCTCCTATGTAACAAAATGCAGGGCTTTTTTATTTTTTTTCCTTTTCCAATTTGCAGTGCTTCATGGTTGACATCAAAGCCTTTGCAGTAAACTATATGGTTAGTTGCCAGTTTGAAGTCTGTCACTTCAGAAATTTAGGATATCAATTTATTTTTAAACAGGTACCAGTAACATATTGTAGTTCTTACTTTCCAGCAAACCTTATGGGGTACATGAATTACAGTGAGTGGTGGTGGAGAGAAGAGGGTCTAGTCCTGCACAGCCATTGAAGAGGCTAAAATTTATCTTAACAGTCAATGGCTTTGGGAGTGGAAGCACTTTTTTGAAGTTGCAGGGGACACCTGGGTCCAGTAGCCCAACAGAGGGGACACTGCCACACTTTTACCCTTGGTTGCAACCAGTGCTCGGGCTGAGTGTGTATTTGCAGTAAGGGAATGTGCACGCACATACATACCCTGCACGTGTACAACAGGCATAAACCTGCCTGACCATGCAGGTCAACACAGACAGGCACACAGATGGCACTAGTGACCTCATCCTGTTCCCCTCGTTGCCTAAATAAGATGAAGGTCTTTCAGTGTGAAACATTAATACCTAATTATATGTCTCTCTCTCTTTTCTCTCTCTCTCCATATACATACCCCATGTAGTATATATAATCAATATATTAATTATATGTTATGTCACTAATATGTATTAACTGCTAATAATTATAGTGCTATGGCCAATAATTACCATTAATGATTACTGGTATAATTAAATGTATATAATTATATATGCACATATTTGTGTACTCCATGGATCTCTCCAGCAGCAGGACTTAGGCATGCAGACTAACAGGTAGCTGTCCCTGGCCCCTTCTTTGGGAAGACAGGACAGACTCTGCTGGACAGGTGCAGGACAGGGCCAGACAGGTGTCCTGAGAAGCTGCCTGCTGATGTGTGATCAGCCCTTTTGATTCCCTTATGCATTCTTTCATGCTTCCTCCATCCCTCTCAAAAGCCTAGAGTAAGTCCTGTGTAATCCCAAATGCTCTTCCCTTGCATCCCATAATGTGTCCTGTACCCCTAGGCAGAGCCTGAAACAAACTCTGGGGAGGTGCTCCTGTTGTCCCCTCTTGATGGGTCAATGTCTGGGCAGTGGGGCTGAGGTTCTCCTGGGACTTGTAGAGATGGGCCTTCGATGGGCTGAGGTCTCCTAGGATGAGCTTGGGAGTAGCTGGGCAGGGGATTATTTGGGGTCCCCACTGCCATTATCCCCGTGTGTGTGTGTACACGCTTTTTACCAAAACCTAGGGCTGGGTGTAGAACATGCACAACTCCTTCTCTGTTGAGCCAGCACAAGGCTTTGCATCAGAAGGTGCATCTTCTTTGCTTCTGTCTTGATCAGGTTAATTAAGAATAACTTTTGTATTCAAGATCCACAAGGTTTTAGAGGGCTCAGAGAAGCCTGAAATGAGAAGGAAAAAAAAAAAAAGGGGGAAGGAAAAAAAAGGGTTGATATGGGGGAAGTGGAAGGATGGACACGTAACTGTATTAATTATAGTCTCTTTTTTTGAAAATACTTCCACAGCCTGAACACAAGAGATATAACATAAAGCACCACAACCTGGGCTGATCTGCAGCTCCTCAAGACCTGTGCAAGGACTAACCCTGTCCACATCCCAGAGTTCTTATGCAAGGCAGCTGCTCCTACACACTCCTCCCAGTTCATGCCTCTCTTTGTTCTTTGTGTAGGGACTGAATCCCATCAAGAATAAGACTGTCATTGCTGCTGTATGAGCATGTGGAAGAAGAGAAATGTAGCTTTTCTTGGCTATGTTATGGAGCACATTTTATGTCAGAATTGTTAAGAGCCTTGTTAACTCTTCATTCCTATAATGTTTGGCTGCAAATACAGTTGCACAAATATTCAATTAAAAACATTTAATGAATTTGTAAGGCAAAATAATAACATGTTTGAGACAAACCAGATGTAAAATTTTGCTCATTGACACATGCAATCTTTGCAGGTAAGATCACAGTATGGCTTCCCATCCTCTTTGGGATGATTGCCCCCATCACTTCATTAAATGAGTAACATTTAATGAACAGCCACTAATATTTTGGTTTTTGTTGAAAAGTCCTAACTTCACTGCAGTCTAGACCAAGCTAATTTTACTTTGGCTTTTTAGAAGGTTAGCAGATTTTTACATGTTTCTTAAATAGTTTCTTTATGTAGTACTTCTGAGTTAGGTAAGGTGGGTGGAAAATGGAGGTGGTCAGAGAAGCCAAGAAGAGAGGTAAAACAGATTCTCACAATTTACTGTTTTTCTTAAATGCTGCTACCATACTTACTGAGGATTATGAGCCTTGAAAAATCCTTCTACAACTCCTTCTGCCCCGTCTGGGAACTGTTAACGCTTCTTAGGCACTGAGGAAACCTGTTAAATTTAAATTATGAAACACCTGAGGTATGGTCTTCCCAGTAGATTATGATTTGTCTTGCTCAACTGGTATGAAAATTTTCAAGTGGCAAAACTATTCTCCCTAAAAACCTGGTACAAATTTAGCAAACTGTTTAAAGGAAGGCTTGCATACAACCTCCTCTCATATTTTTCTTCTTTATCTAATTTCATATGCAAATTTACCAGCGAGTGACATGCTCAAGTGCTCTCCGGCTGTGTTTTTCTCACTCTTTATGGAAAACAGTATACTCATATATAAGTGAAAAGACTATTCTATTTGTTCTGTTTGGGATTATTATTGTGAAAAAGAGAAAATGGTTCATAGGAAGCACATATCAGAACTAAGGGTGGATTTGTCAATCAAAAATCATAAATCTATAAGATTATTCACTAGGGTTAGCAGAATCCTGTAAGGAAATCAGCTGAATTCCTGTCTTCTTCCTTCTCCTCTGTCAAGACTTAATCCTGCCTTAGATGGAAGCTATTTTTTCCAGTAATGGATAGGTACTTTAGTGTGGCAAAGCCGATAAACAAATGTACCACATGGAAAAGATTATGTGATTGAAAGACTTGGATAAGTCTCCGAAGGGAAGAAGGAATCATGGTGGGAAAAGTATAGATGGAAAGGAAAGCGGTTCAGCGAGCACACACGTACTGCTGCAGCCTGGCCAGAGAAGTTCGATGTGCACCTCCTTTGCACGACATCTGGGCTAGAGCGGGCAACCAAGGAAGGATAATATCGATGGCAAAACTAGGAAGGGACCGAGTGTTAAACACACCTTAGGGCTCCCCTAAGCTCATTGAAGGGCGTTTATTGCCCTCTAGTGTTTCTCGCTGCTCCTGGCTGCAGGGTGCTGCATCAGGGGAGCGGGAGGAAGGGCATCATCCCCATGTGGCTACAGCCGGAGCGTTTGCGGGCACCAGGTGTACAAGGGACCGAGGAAGTCACCTGTTTGTATTACTCTTCTTCACGTGTCGTCATGGATGTGACTAAACAGAAACTGAGCATGAAGCCAAATGCAAGGTGTGTCAAGCTTGCTGTAAGAAAGACTAAAACCCCAATTTCTGGCTTATGTAATGGGCTTATGTAAATTCATAGCAGCTAAATGAGTGCAAGCTCTCAGATGTAATCAATCCTTCTTACAGCAACAGCTGAGTATGTACTGAAGTACACAGCAAAACTATGTGGGAAAGTTTACTAAGTGATGCCTGATTTAATTTGGCTTCTAGCTGGCATCAAAACCTGAGGTAAAGCAGGCAATGAATTGATTTCACTGAAAATTCTGCGTGACTGGGAAGTGAGGGGTGTTACAAAGCCTTTCATTCTGCAGGGCTGGTTTAGTTCAAGACACTTGAAGTTTTTTAGCATCCAGGTGAGTGATGTCTCCTGCATTTTCCTTAGCTTCTCTGTTCTCCCATCAAAGAGAGAACGTAGTACGCAAACAGATTAACAAAAACTTCTTATGGGGCTGAAATACCAATATGAAAACTTGAAAAGTCCCCTATGCACAGAAATTGAAAGAGATCTGAGCTACTAAAGTGGATGATGAGGCTAGGCCCAGCTCAGTGCTGAGAACTGAAAATGTTTATAGGGTGCTAGCAGAAGTTACATTGCAGTGTGTATCATGTGCTTTTCTTCCACCCACAGTCAAATATTCCTTTGACAAATCTTGCTCATTCATAATCCTTGGAAAAATCCACACATATGTGAATATGCATTAGCTGTTTTTTTGGTGACCTGCCACTTGAGATGCTGTGCTGGACTAGAGGATGTCTCGTTCAGGCAAGAAGACATATGTCCTCTTTCTTCTTTACCTCATTCATGCAATGGTAACCAGCTACAAGGGGTCCTGGGGTGCATACTACTGGCCAAACTCTATACATCTGATGATATGTGTTTTGACTCTAAACATAGTGTTCCAGATCAAATTTTGTATATGATCAGAAAAAGACTACTTTTTTGTCTTGTAGTTAGGGACAGTGGGTGGGGATCACTAAGATATGTCCAAAAAGGCCAGTTTCACACAAACTAAAGGTTTAAAATCCAAGAAATGCATCAAGTTCAGATACTTACTGGGTTTTGATCAAACTTCACTTAAAAAAAGAAAATAAAATTTGTCCCTTGCATATCACTTTTCTCATTGTCATATTGATATATACCATCCTCTTGAGCTATTATTTTTGTTGAAGAGGAGAGTTAAAAATAAAATTCTACCTGTGAGCCAGAGTTAGTATTTATAGTGTTTTAGCATCAGTCTTTTGATTTCTCCAAGTGGGTCTTAAACTGGCTCCAAAGACATTCAGATAACAAAGATTCTCGTGCCCAAAAGAAAATATGTTTATCAAAGAGATGTGATGGGAATCTGTGACAGTCAGTCTAGACAGCTCCTGAGCTACTGCTGTGTCAGTGACTGTGCTGATGAGGAAGCAGCAGCACTCCTAGCAGTCACATTCAGTGGTGACCTCAGGGACATTGAGTAGTAGCTCCTGACAGGGGGGTACATCTTGGGCAGCTGGGTAGATTTTTACTAAGTATAAAATGATCTTTTTGAAATAGTGGAGAAAAATGTGTAAGGATGGTCTGCATTACCTGAGCATGAAGGTTATTCTCTCTCAGAGACTGCTCAGCAGATTTTACCAGTGCTGCTTACAAGTCTGGTTTCTGATGAATAAATAACAGATCCAAAGTGATGATGCAGGGGTCTTATGTGCTATCAGATCTGGAATTCAGGATGCAAAGTGGATTTATAATTTTAGGGCCATGGGCACATAACCCTTTTGGTACACTAGAAATTAGAGATTTGGTAACCTGTGACACTTACAGATCTCAAAGTGAGCAGAACATCAAATCTGGAAGCTGAAATGGACCTTTCCTCAAATGTAATGGCCATCCCTTCCTGAACACTTCATGCTATGTAGGAAGACCTTTTCTTTTTTAGCACTTTGACTACTTTAGCTACAGGAATCAGATGTGTAACTGAATCTGGACTGCATCCAGTGCTACATGTAGACTAAGGATACCAGATTAATTTGCTTTTGTAGCTGTCAATCAAGCTGTTAATACAGAAAACTTTGGATGAAAGACTAAGGAAGATATTAGTGGAACAAACATGCAATTATTATTTATTTTCAGTGTATTCTTAATGAGAAAAATCCTTGTGAAAGAAGTGGGTTTTTTGTCCTAGACACAGTTTTTGTCACCCTTTGAGAGAGGTGTAAGCACTACATCCTTAACTCTAATAGCAAAAGAATAATGAACTTACTAAATGACTGCAGGAGATTCATGTTCAGGTGTTCAGAGTCTGTGCAAAATAGACACAATAAAATAATGAAATCTAAGTCCTCTTTTTGTTGTGAGTTTTGTGGCTTTTTGTAGGTTTCTTTTGAGTTTTGTATGCTTTTGGGGTGGGTTTGGTTTTTTTTTTTTTGGTTGGTTTTGGTTTTTTTTTTAAGTACTTGCTTTCACTGAAAGATAATTGCTATCTCCCCACCTATATGAACACTGATGAAATTCTCAATTCTTACAGTAGTGAGAGTGTTGTGATGAAAGTATGTGATAAAAGTGCAGGGAACAGAGGCAATGGCAGATCCTGCCTCCAGGTATTCCTTAGGCAGCAATCTGCAATGGACAAATAACTTCAAGGTGAGAGATTCTGTCACATGGGCTTCAATTAGAGAGATTCTGTCACATTAACTTAAATTTATCTTATTGAGACTTTTCTGCTAAGGTTTATCTTGTTTTCAAAACTCTCCTTGTTCCAGAACTGTAAATAATTTTTTTTTGTCACAGATGAGCTCTCTTTCTGCATAACCAATGGATAAATAACTCATACATGGTTCTTTAGAAATTTCTCTTCACTCTTAATCCAGTACTGTATTAGCCTGTCATATGCAGTTAAGTTAATAAAGTGTTATTTGACTTGTGGCTCAAGTTTCAAGTCTGACCAGCTTTGCTTTTCCTTAGAATGACAGTGTATTTTAATAAATCTTTGATGTGCAATTCTACAAGTACTTAGAGGAATAAATAAAGAAAAAATACTATATTCTACTTGCATCCCACTGGGAATGGAAATTTCTTCTTGGTAATGAAAGACTAAAAGTGAAAGCCAACACAAGCATTTTCCAAAGCTTGAATTTCTTTTGTGATGTTTTGTGATTTTTTTGTTGTTGTTTGTTGGGGTTGGTTTTTTTATTTTTTTTCTGTCCTGCCCTGCCATCTGTAGAAGTAGTGAGCCAAACAACAAGAAAATTCTTTAAGGTACAGTAGAAAATTTTTGGCCAGGAAAGTATACTGATCAATAAATAGAGATACCAAATACGTTGTTCATGCAAGGTGTATTGGCAATAATGGGGCCATCACAGTTCAGTAGGGCTGCTCTCATTGGTAAAGGTTATTTTTGAGCAAACACTGAGAGGCTACTTATGCTTTTACTTTTCTGATTATGACATGTGGTTCAGTTCTAATCCCAGCATTTCAAACTCTTCTTCTTGAAGACTTATGTGGGCACTAAAACACTTTTGGCTTACAGTCAAACATAAAAGGTAGCTCACTTCATAGCAGCCATAAGGATTGCACTACATGTGTGAACACCAGCATATGTTTCATTTTAATGAAAAATATCTGGCAACTGCCTGTTGGATCAAGATGATGTTTTGGTGGGGAGGAATAGATATTTTCAAGGCAATTCATCTTCTCAAGAGGAACATTGTGATATAATGGTCTGCTGACTGCATGGTGGCCTTCCCCTCTTAGGTGGCATTTTATTCTTGGCCCAGACATGATAACAGAGCAGAATATTGCACAGAGGGGAAACTGCCCATGTACTAATGATTACAAAACCCATCTGTTTGTTGTGCTTCTTTACCTTTGGTCGTGTGGAGACTTACAGACCTCTGAATTCTTGTGAACTGTATTAAATCATTGTTCCATGTCTCAGAAGTGCTATCTTTTCTAACGGAGGTTTGGAAAGTTGTTTTAGACTTTGTTAGGACATCCTGGCCGCTTGCCAGTTCACAGAAGCGCTATAGCTGTCCAGTCAGTCTGCTGTTCCCCAAGTGCCAAGAGGACAAGCTTTGCTTGGGTGGGAAGACAGAGCTGATAACACTTACAGTTTGTGTACAGCAATCCATATGTTGAAATTCAAGAGTGATTTGCAGAATATATTTTTAAAGAAAATGGCTGTGTAGTTATAAATTGTACAAACCAAGCACTTTTTTTTATGTTGACAATTTCGTTGTTGGAGATGTTTCTTTTGGAAATGGTAGAGCTACAGAGTCCTGCAAGAATGATGAGATTAGATTAATAGAATCTCTTAAAATAATTTTATGTTAAGAAAAAAATTTTAAAATAAGAACTTTGAATTCTGTGTTACATTTCCTTCTGCAGTGGTGTAGTTATAACAAAAGGCTGTTGGTTTAAACATAAAAATCACAGGATCATTGTGCCAGTTGAATATTTATCTTCATTTATTCTGTAATTTTGCCTTTAGTTGCTTTGGAGGCACTTGTAAGATCTATAGAGTTTATTTAGTGAGAGAGTATCAGTAATTGCAGTGCTACTTAATGTAATGATGTTTTTGCTCAGTAATGCATTGTATTGAAATAGTGAGGATTTATTCTAGGTAACACTCATGCCAGCCCCAGTAACACAAATGGTGCTGCCAAATAAATTTGACTGAAGTAAATCCTTTGTTCTGATCTCATTATTTCAGTTTTTTCTTTTAAATGCAAGGATATAATTGCTTTTTTTAAAAAAAACATGAATTGATAATTTTTTGCAGGAGTACTTTAACAAGCGTAAAGCAAAGTGGTGTGTGTGGTTTTTAAGAGGCAATAATGAGTTCTTCAAGACAGTATAGCTATAGCATCCTTTTTAAAAGAAAAAATCTGAAATCTACTTCAGTAGGCTCTTGCAGAGTACTGAGCTGTCACAAGGCATAAGTAATGTTTATGAAGATGTATGTTTTTTCCCCAGACAGCTGTGCAAGTGGACAGGAGCTGTGTGAAAGCACTTAAGAGGAAGTAGGAATGAAGCATGGGACAGAGTTATGGGTAGGAGGTAAAGATGATGTTCCCATGTAAACAAAGAAAATTGCCTGGCTGTTGTCAAGGTTTGTCTTGTGACTCACACAAATACGAGCCATTATAGGTGTGAATAAGCTAAACTGCTCTATTAGATTCACAGTCTTTAACAAAAACCTGACATGTGGTTTCAGTGGAATAATTTTCACTGGAACACATTACAGTTGGGATATAAATTTAGTACTGGACAAGTTATCTGGTAAGGGAAAATGGTATCTAGTAAGAGAGGTTTGGAATTGATGAGTGACATCATGCTGAGCAATTAAACTAGCTGCACAGCTGTGCTGATGTCACACAGCTGACTGCTTTTATATTTATGTCTGGGCTATTAAAGCGCAATACCACCAGAAACCACAGGGTCTGGCTGAAGGTTTTTCAGATAAAATGATGAGAAAAGACTTCGATGTTTATTGAAGCTGTCATGTGTGGTGCTTTCCAAGGAACACAGCAACAATTTCCCTGTTTCACCATTTTAAAAGCACTGAAGTACCAAAGGTCTAATTCCTGGCAACTGGCTTTGTCATGCAGAGGTGACACAGGACAAGTAATGTAATGAAAGGGTTTAGCTGGGGTGTTTGCAATATTGCCTGATTTATGAAAATGGGCCTCTTAAATTAGAGAGAATGAGAGGAAAAAAGACTGGACTGTCACGCACACAGCTGTGGGTTGGAGCAGTTGTTGAGCTGAGGCTGAAGTGACATGAATGAGACCCACAAGGATTGTGTTTACATACTTCACCAGAGCAGGTCCTGTTTTCATGAATTCAGGAAGAGCCATGATGTTGGATATTACTTGGAATATAATCTATTGTGGAAATATGAAGGGGTTTTGCCTGTACTAGGCATCACTTGAATGTTCATAAAACTGCTGTCCACATTCCTCATATTTGGTGTTTCCTGCAGCAATCTTGCCCAGGCAGCTGAATTCTGCCTCTTGGCTCTTCAGTGAAGGTACTGATGTGGGAACCCCAGGAGAATGAGGGAGAATTTATGTGTTCTGTTTTTATGAGAGAAGGATGTGTCCAGGGATCACTCTGCAGCTGGTCTTTTAAAATATAACTATTTCTTCTTGGTTTTAAAAGGCTAATTAGTTAAATTCTGTACTGGTGCTTTTGCAGTGTTGCATTCTTCTAGAGACAGTGCTAGAGAAATGACTGAATGTAGAAATATCAATGTTATTGATAATTTTCTCCCCAAACAGAGTCTTTCTGACACACTACTTATCCTGTCTTTCATCTCCACAAGAAACAAAATCTGTCAATAACCATGTATGAAACATTTTTTGATAGGGCAAAGAAATCCCCTCTCTCTCTTGCTACAAGAGATACAACACATCTTGTGCTCAGCATGGAGTGGGAGTGTCCTGTGAGCTGTGTAGATTTCATGAACAATGATTACCCATGTTGTCTAAGAAACTGCAGAGAGTGCTCTGGGAAAGCTGATTGCCTACAGCTCTGCTTACAGGGGAAATGCTGAACAATTTTGGCAGGAGGGAAGGTGAAACTGATTTCCATGGGAAAACATAAACAAAGAAGGCTATAACTTCCCCTTCCAAATATCTTACTGGCCACAGTACAATATAGGTTTCCCCAAGAAGGTAAAGCTGTCATAAATCCAGTGTTGTTTTAGGACTGTGAATGACATCTTGATTTACCTTGCAGTTGTTTTGAGACTTGCTGTACCATGCCCTAGAGACCATGCTTGTTGGTAGAGCTTTTTAACTTGGTGTGGTGTTTGCTCTCACCCTCTGTGAGCCTCTGAGGGTTGGAAGCTCTGAGTATAGGTGATACCCTCCGATGGTTAGAGCTGCTCTGGAGGACTCTGCTGAGCAGAGTTGCCCCATGGAGAAGAGGAAACCTTCCCTCAGCACCTGAACAGAAGGGGAAGCTGACTTTTGGGAGGCAATTCCTTTAAGTTGCTGGAGAACCTTTAAGTTGAGGTTGCATTTGCAGCTCAGAAAGCCAGACTTGTCCTGGGCTGCATCCAAAGCAGTGTGGCCAGCAGGTCAAGGGAGGTGATTCTGCTGCTCTACTCTGCTCTGCTCTGCTCTGCTCTGGTGAAAAGGTAGCTAGAGTCCTGTGTACAGGTGAAGAGTTCTCTGTTGAGGAATACCTTCAGTGAAGGTAGCTTAGGGTGCAGCTGCAGGATGAGCTCTGGGTGAGAGGCCCAGGCAAGAAACTGTGAGGAGCAGCCAACCCTTTGCATTACAGAGGGCCCAGGGACCTGGGGCCCATCCAGGTGACACTCAGAAACATAACTGGAGAGAAAGGCTGAGGAGGAAGAGCTGAAACTTTTGCACCCTTAGACTGTGAGGATACAAAAGATATGGGGTCCTTCATTTGGGTTCTTTGCCTCCTTGGAGGCACCAGCTTGGACTTTTTCTATGTTACTGCGTTGTGATTAAATTGCTTTATAGAATGAGACATCTCAGGCTGTGCTATGGGGTATGAAATCTGGGGTAAAACTGATAAGGAAGGCTGGTCTGACTGTGTGGGTGGGGTGTGTAGGGAGTCGTGTGGGCACCGTTCAGCTCACTGGAACACCCTCTGTGAAGGGACTTTGGTCCCAGCAGTGAAAGACACCAGCCTTGGGAGTGACTGCCAGAGTCTGGTGAATGGCCAGACTGGGAAGCTTCCTTAGCATGCCCAGCACAGGAAGGACATGGACCTGCTCGAGTGAGTTCAGAGAAAGACCATGAAGATGATTAGAGGCATGGAGCACCTCTCCTGTGAGGAAAGGCTGAGAGAACTGGGATTGTTCATTCTGGAGAAGAGAAGGCCCTGTTCAAGGGAGAGTTTATTGTGACTTTTCCATACCTGAAGAAGTCCAAGAAAGATGGGAACACATATTTTAGCTGGGCCTGTTGTGACAAGAGAAGGGATGATGGTTTTAAAATGAAGGATGGTCAGTTTAGATTGGATGTGAGAGATAAATTTTATAGTATGCGAGTGGTGTGGCACTGAACATGTTGCCCAAGGAGGTGGTGGATGCCACCCTCTGCCTGACACTCAAGCTCAGGGTGGACAGGGCTCTGAAAAACCTAATCTAGTTGAAGATGTCTGCGTTCATTGCAACAGGAATTGAACTAGATGACCTTCCAACTTCAAACTATTCCATGATTCGAATTACAGTGATGTTTGGAAGGGGAGATACAGGCTGCCTCTTCTGATTGTGTCTAGTATAAGGTAATGCTGTGGCTGGAGGAGGGGGAAGGAAATCCTGGAAAGAAATGAAGGGTTGGCCAGGCTACCTCTTTTGTGATGGTGGGGTTTTTAGAATCTCATGTGCCCCAATGCCATTTTAAAGAGCTTAGATTCTGCAAGATGCTGTTGTGTAAAAAGTAGTCCAGTAAGGGAAGAACTGACTGGTAGGGCTATGTGCTCATCCCAGCTAGTGGGAGAAGCTATTACAAAGATTAAAAACATTAACCCAAATAGGAATACAATAATGCAAATTTGGAAGCATGTGGAGTTCTTGCTGTTCCTGAGAAACTCAACTGGTTTGAGGGAGCAGCCTGGTGCTAATGTGGAATCCTTTGTGTATTTCACAAGCCTGATTCAGGACAGGAGGCATTGGTTCATAGATGAGGTACAGAGGTAGATTGGAAAGAGGCTGAACCAAGATAAAACTTGCTAGCTTTGAATATGAAGGCCGGTTGCATATTTTTGCATCTGGATACATAATTTAAAGGTAAAAGGGTAATGCAAAAATGACATGGTGATACCAGTTGCAGAAAGCCTCAGTGGTGCATTGTGCTGAAAGGAATTCCCTGCATTTACTCACAAGAAGTGGCTTATCTTGACGTCTTAAATCTACATGACTCCCATGGATTTATTTTCTGTGGGAGCATTCAGTTGTTTCAAATAGCTAGGTTGTCAAATGCCTATCCCCTTGGCTAGTGCCATGGTTGCAGAGGGCAAATCATTACTTTTTCTCCTTCTGTGGTAACTGGTCTGTTCTTTTGGTTTGCTTTTCAAAGTCAGTGTCATAGCACTAACCCATGGCTTTGTCCATATGATGGATAGAAAACACTTCAGGCATGATCTGATATATTGTATGTTACTGCACAGCCTTGGCAGATGCTCACTAATCACTTTCCAAAATGTTTATTGAACTTATCCAAATGCTACCAAAAACAAAAAAAAAATCTTGCTGAATATTGTTCTCTGGACGATTTTTTGTGGCTCTGGTTGACTTTCATCTGTACTTTTTAACAAATAAAGGAAAAAGAGGAGTTCAGTTGTATAGAGAATGAAGCAGTAAATGTCATTCTCTTTTTCTTTCCCCTCGTGTTTATAGACATAGGAATGTTCAGAGAACACAACTTGTCTCCAATCCTCTTGCTGCCCTATAACATTTTAGTGGTCATTTGACTTTCTTTTGGCAAAAGTAATGGATCTCTCCTTGATCCTTTGTCAAAATTTTTGTATTACAAAGTCCATGACAGAATGAATTAAATATTACTGTTATTTTGATGTGGTAAAGATTACTTTCATTTTCAATGAAGACAAAAGAGACAAAGGAACCCCTTCTAGAGACAGAGCCTAACCTTTGCAGGCATCCCAAACATTGCAGATGGTATAAAATAATACCTGAGGTAACCTGTAGTGCTAGATAAACTGCTGACAATAAAATTGTAAGCCCGGGCTAAGCAGCAGTTAAAGATATGGGAGTGATTAGATAGACAACAGGGATTTTTTTTTCTATTATTATGGACATGCCTGTTGTTTATTAGAACTGGCAACTAGGATGCTATGAAGCATTTTTGCTTAGGATTATCTCTTGGCTAAGGTTTGGTAGAATGGGGCAAGTAGAATCATACAATAATTTATGTCTATGGAATTGAAGGCAAAAGTTCATGATCTTAGCCTACATGGTGACCCCACTTGTGACAGTTTCCATGTGTGTTGATCCCTCATCTGCTAGGCACAAAGCAGATGTTTGGAGAAGCAAAGTGCACAAATAGTTCCTGTGTGCTGTGATTAGGTGTTTAAGTTGCCTGGGGCTAGCCATGTATCTGAATGGCTAATTTAAGTGAGGTACAGTCAAAAACTAATTACAGCTGAATTTGATGTTCTTCTGGTTTATATGATAAACTGATGTGTTTTTTGGACATAAATAATCCCTATAGGCTGAAAATTTTAAAGGTGTAATGAAAATTTTTTCCATATATTCATAACTATGTGTGTTTGCAATATTGAAAGGGATTTTTGCCTGGAAACTTCCATGCCTGAAAAGGACAAAATTATCTTCAGGGTATTTTGGAGTAAGAGAAGCCTGTCATTAAAAGATAGAAAAATATACAACATTTGAGGAAGACTGCTTATACTAAGACAGTGTTGTGCAAAAAAAGGGTTTACAGGCTTGAATCCCAGTTTTAGTTGACAGCTGTTTAATTAAAAGAATGGTTTCTGAGGGAGGTTTGTACTTGCATTCTTACTTTAATTACAGCCTTATTTTGCCTAGGCGGTGTGAAAATTTTTAAAAACAAATCTACTGTAAATTAAGTACAAGATTAGATGTCGTGGTTTGGGTGCGTGTTTCCTGGCCAATGCACCAATAAATGTGATGGTTTGGGTTATGCCTTCTCGTACAGGCTACTAATAAATGTGATGGTTTCACATTCACTGAATTCATTCACTAAATATGAGATAGGATTTTGGAAGAAAAAGGCAAAACAGGCTCAACTTAAA
>VWYP01019654.1:236804-284476 GCA_013400435.1 Pycnonotus jocosus
GGGGGCAGCGGGGCCTGGACCGGGCCTGTCCAGACTCACAGAGTGATGGTAGCTCCTTGCCGGCCAGAAGTCAAAGAGACTCTTTGAACTCTGAGCTGAGATTTTATGGGTATCACCCAAAAGTCCCATCCTGTTTTTTAAGTGGCCAAACCACATGCCAATTAAAAAAGCTAACCCCTGATAGGTCTTGGAGTCTTGGCAGGGATAAACCATACTCTTTTCCACTAAAAAACCAAGCTGTGGCTCAAACCACAACATTAGACATCAATGTCCCATATAACTTCACGGAATCAAGAAACTGTTGAGGTTGGAAGGGACCTCTGGAGATCATCTAGTCCAACCTCCTTGCTTAAAGCAGGTCAATAAGATCAAATTTATCAAGGAAAAGTACAACTGGATTTTAAATACAACCAAGAATGGAGACTCTACAGCCTCTCTGGGCAGCCTACTCCAGTGCTTGACCACCACCAAAGAAGTTCTCGTTTAAGTGGATCTTCTGATATTTCACTTTGTTCTCATTGTGTCTTCTCTGCTTGCTGCATACCTCTGAAGAGAGTCCATTTTTATTTTTCTTTTCCCCTCCTCTTCAGGTATTTATAGACACTGATATGATAGGCTGACCCAACCGGTTGCCAGGTGCTCACCAGGCCACTCCATCATTCCCCTCCTCAGCTGGGCAGGGGAGAAAAAGATATAATGGAAGACTGATGAGTTGAGATAAGGACAAAGAGAGATCGCTCTCCACTTACCATCATGGGCAAAACAGACTTGACTTGAGGAAGGGAATTTATTACTGATCAAGTCAGAGTGGGATAATGAGAAATAAAATCTTAGAATACCTTCCCTGCACCCCTTGATTATTTCTGGACTAAATTTCACTCCCAATTTCTCTACCTCCACCCCCACAGTGGTGCAGGGGAACAGGGAGTGGAGGCTGCAGTCAGACCATCACACATCTCTACTGCTCCTTTCTCCTCAGGGGGAGGACTCCTCACACTCCTCCACTGCTCCAGCTTAGGGTTCCTTCTGTGTGGTGCAACCCTTCAGGAACAGGCTGTTCCAGTGAGGTCCCCCATGGGATCACAAGCCTTGCCAACAAACCTGGTCCAGCAAGGGCTTCTCACAAGGTCACGGCCTCATTTGGGAACCCACCTGCTGCAGTATATGGCTCCCCATGGGCTACGAGAGAAATACATTTTCTTAATCAAATTATTTTGCTAGGAAAACTTAATCTCATTTCCTGACCTACCTTTGGTAGTTATGTATGAAGATAACTCTTAGAATTCATTATCTGCCTGATACTTGCAGCTTCTCTAGTGTGTTCAATTTTGTCATAGGTACAAGTTGCTTTTGTTCCCTGAATACTCTCTGGCTATTTCTTTGGAAGCTACAATACCCTACATGTAAACCATCTAGATAATGATCTGCATCCTGAATGCTATTACTGTGGGAAGTTGTGCATTTTGCTGTGGTACTTGGTGGGAAAATTACAGAATGTGCAACCAGGCCAGTAAATAAAATCAAAGTATTTCCTTTAGGAAAGTTTATTTTAAAGCTCTTTTAACACTTGATTAGGCTATTGCAGCAACCCATGCAGTTTCCTAATGCAGTCATGCGAAAGCTGTTTGGTTAATAGCTAGTGATTTTCTAGATATCCTATTGGAATCTCCTGAATTGAAATTTAATTAAATGGAGGGAATCTCTGTTTCTAAACAGAAATATTTGAGTGTCTTATTGAGGATGTGGTTTGCAGAAGAACTTACCTTCTCCTGTCCCTACAGGAACTGTATCTTCTTTTCGAATTAGGTACTTAATAGAGAAGATATGGCCATATCACCAAGACTGTCCGAGTTCAAGTGTTTGGACAACACTCTCAGGCACATGGTGTGACTCTTGGGGTGTCCTGTGCAGGGCCAGGGGTTGGAGAGTTGGACTTGATCATTCTGAAAGATTCCTTTCAACTCAGTATATTCCATGATTCCGCGATTCTATGGCTACAATGCCCCTGGCAAAAGAATCAAATACAAAGGGTGTAAAATTGCTTTCCTGTACACTCTAAGATCCTACTGAGATATATGGTATATTTTCCTAGAGAATATATTTGGAAGAAAAAAGTGTCTATAGCCTCTTGTAAGTTTCTTCATTTGGGCAAAGAAGAGTGGTAACATCACTCAATTTGGATAAAGTAACTCAGTCCATAGTATAGTACCTATTACCAGGACATCAGATCCAGCAGCACAGGTTTAGGAAAGGCAGGTCTTGCTAGACCAGATGATCTCCTTTTATGACCAGTGACCCACCCAGAGGCTGAGGAAAAGGCTGTGGATGTTGTCTATCTGGACTTCAGCAAAGGCTTCAATACTGCTGTGTACAGCTGCACTCTTCACTGGGGTAAAAACTGCTTAAATGGCTGGGCCCAGAGAGTTACATCCAGTTGGTGGCCAGCTACCTGTGCTGTTCCCCAGGGATCAGTGTTTGGGACCAGTCCTGCTCAATATGTTTATCAATAATCTGGATGAGATGACAGAGTTGCACCCTCAGTAAATTTCCTGATAACACCAAGGCGAGCGGGAATGTTGATTTGCTAGAGGATAGAAAGGCTGTGAGCAAGGATCTGGACAGGCTGGATTGATGTACTGAGGTCAGTTGTATGAGGTTCAACAAGCTCAACACCAGAGAGACAAGTTCTTCCAATACCCTATGGTATTTAAATTATAATCCAACCCCAAACAGCAGTAGGGAGTGACTGCACTTCATAAATAATATTTTCACCTCTGCTCTTATATCATAATCAACGTGTTCTTTTGAGGTTTCTGTTCAAGTCTTTCAACACCTACCCTGCTATCTTGTCTGAAATGCTTAAGCCTCTGTTGTCAATTTTGTACTGCAGATGGTCTCAAATTCAGCCAAGGGCCATTGTTTTCAAAAGTGAAATAGCTAAAATTTTTCTATGAAGAGCAGTAGGAGGAGACCTATGTTAGTTCTCAGCTCTTCTACACCACTAGAAAGGATATTTCCATATTTGTGGGGTTTCACTTGGGCAGTTGCTCTTCTATGAGATCATCTTATTTCTTCCTGTAGTTACTCACTCCTGACCATGTTGGATTCCAGAAACAGAATGCCAGTATCCAGGCCTAGGGCTGGAGGGAGTTCTGGGGCCACATCTGCTTGTGACAGTGGTTGACCTGTGGGGCATGTGCTGTGTTTGAGGCACTGAGTTGCTAGCTGAGGAAGGAGATGAGCAGGGGAGACACAGTGACAGGGTCTCCACAGAGTGTTTGCAGAGGTGAGGCCCAAACCACAGAGTATAAAGAAGGTGATCCAGGTAGACACCAGGCTTGAATGATAGTGGTGAGTAGTGGCTGCCAAGAAGGGGGAGGCTGGAAGCTTATGGCTCAGCAGCAGGAGAAGGCTCTTTCTTCTCTTTGATTTGCATGTACAATATGGGTACTGTGCTGCAATAGCCAATGCATGAGAACAAAATGCATTGAGTCAGATCAGAGCCAGCTGGGCCTGAAAAGAGCACTGGTACCAAGAGGAAGTGGTGGGCAGTAGTGGTTGGAGATTCATTTTCATGTTGGATAGAAGCACTGAGCTGCCAGTCAGACATGCTGTTACAAGAGCTTTGTAGATTGCTGGGTCCAAGATCTAGAGTGTTTTAGATGACTGCTAGAATTTATTTCTCCCTCAGTGTGCTACCCTTCACTGATTTCCTGCAGGGCATTAATGATGCCACCAAGTGACACCTAGAACAAATTAAAGAGGGACAGTGAAGCTCTGAAGGCAAAGATGAAGGATATGAGAGCTCATGTTGTCTTGTTGTCAGCCTCAAGGTTGAAAGGGAAAACTCGTGTAGAAATGGATGCCTCTTGTAAATTACCAAGTGGTGATGTGGCTGGAGTTGCAAAAGGTGCTTTGGCTTTTGTGGCTTGTTGGGAATGGGGAGACAGGGAGACCTTATAGACATGCTTGCTTAGAAGGAAACCCTGAAAATATGAAACCTGAAAGTGGAATAGAACTGAAGGCAGCTTTTGAAATGTAAGCAGAGCCTGCAGGAAGAAAGCCACTAGCCAAAGGTGGACTGAACAATACCACACAAAGTAAGACCCAAGGACTCATGGGTGGAGTTCCCTCAAGGTATTAGGGAAAGAATAGGCTAGAGAGTATTTAGAATATATGGTAATCTAGTAGTTTTCATAGGCTATAAGCATATGTAGTAGGAGTGGTGTTCTGTATCGATTGGTTACTATAGGTTAGAATATTCAATAGAGAAAGAGATAAAACTGTAATGCAAGAAGCCCTCGCTCTCTTCTTGCCCTCCCTCTTGGCCCTCTTTGTGCCCTCTTTTTGCCCTCTGTGTGCCCTCTCTTTTTGGCCTCTTTTGCCCTCCCTTCTGCCCTCTGTGAACTTCCCTCTCCCTCTCTTTTTGCCTCTTCTCCTCGGACCCTTCTCTGAGCTGGACCTGAACCTCCCTACAATAAAACTACATGTCTCCAGAGCAACCCTGTCTCCAAAGAGTTCTGTCCCATGCTGCTGCCGTCGATACCCTCTCCCACGATTTAATAGTGGCTGTATTTCCCTTTCCAAGGAATGGCAGGTGGGTCCTTCTGACAAAATGAGGTGAAACCACCCTTAGCTATGGACTTGACAACATAGTGTAAAGGGCTTTAAACCAGACATGGGGTGACAACAGTTTCATAACAGAGAAGGAACAGAAGTTAGGGGTGGCAAATACATGGAGTGAGGTGACTGAAGAGAGCCTCCAGGAAAAGTGAAACAGTTCACAAGAGGCCAACCCCAAGCACTTGCATGGGTGCATGCAAAGTGTAGAAACAAATGAGACACAGGACCTTGGTGTGTTGGTGCAGAGCTGTGGTGACTCTGGAGTAACTGAGACACTGGAATAGGCACTGTGACTGCCCACAGGCTGTCTGGGAAGAATGGTTTGGAAGGGAAGGAGTGGCAATTGCTTTCAATGAAGGAGTGCTCAAAAAACCATATGTGAGATTCTGGAGTGAAAGATGTGGCAGTCTGGGACGCAGACTTGTACCTGACTGCCATTGGATACTGACCCTTCAGGATGAAAACCAGACAAGTTTTTATCCTTTGCTAATAACTGGATGCTTTAACTGCCAAAGGTAATAATGGCAGTAAGGCTTGTAGACCACAGCAATAACATAGTTGCTTATGAAAACATAGAACCTCATGTGCCTCAGGTGCCACATTCAGGTTCTTAACTGTGTTGTACTTTCCATTTACATCTTGCCCGTGCCTGGCTCTCTGAAGGGTCGTGAGGAGAATCCAGCTGTAGGGTTGGGATTGAAGTGCGGTTGTCAGCAACACTTCACGTGGGTTATCTAAAATAGATACATTCTGATTTCACACCTTCTTGGTTATGTCTCTTTGTGAAGCAGGAAAGTGTTAATACAGCAGATTCCTGTTGCCAAGTCAGTGTAGGAGTTGAAATGGGATCAGAAATCTCTTGGTTACTTCCCCTTATTTTCATTCCTACAGAGTTTATATAGGTGAATCTGCTTCATGAGCTGGTGCTGGTAAAGTACAGCTGGCTCTATATGAATAGAGGTCATAGTGCCAAAAAGCCATCCTGCTTCACATTAGGTTTTTTCCCCCACTCCTTCTGGAAAAAGGAGGAAATTTCCAAGCAGAAGGGATATTTGCAGAATGTTTTGTAGTTTATGTTATACCTTCCTTTCTGGAATATTATAAAAATGTGTCTAGCAGGTGCAGACATTAAATCAAAAGGTAAAAATTTAAAGAAAATCTCTAGTAACTAGTAAATATGTATTTCAGTTTACTTAACACCTGCTCAAACCTGACAGCTGAAATCAGAATGCCTAATAGGACAAGATGTAATTTTCCTGTCTTTCTCAGCTGAGGTTTGTTGTAGAAATGAGACAAATGATTCAGTCTTTCTCAATCTCACTTGCTTTTAAAGGACCACAACTTACTACTATTGGTAGGAGACTTCAAGTACTGGGATATATTCTTATGGGAAAAACCTGTAATAGATGATTCTGGTACAGGATGCTGAGCGCTTTTCCAAGAATTCTTTTTTAAAAACCCGATTTGCTACAGTCCTGCCACCAAAGTTGAGGTGAAAATATCTTTGAATAAGTTTAGTTATTTGCATGGTCTGCTAGACTGGAAAATTAGTAAGTTTTATAAGCAGTAAAAATATGAGAGAAGCATCAACTTTTACTATGCTATTTGCTAGCATGCTTTTCTGCTTTTGTAGGTGACTGTGTATGTTGGTCTTGCCTTTGGAGTACTTTGTATTCAAAGAAAACTAATCTTTAATTACAAAAAAGCTTTGATGTTGTATAACATAAATTGGCTTCTACAGCCACTAAGAGTGGCAAAGAGTTTTAAAGATCTCTTTGCTTCCTGACTTGCTGATGTATAATTCCAACATGTTTAGGCTTATTTAACTTTGGACTTACACTAGAATTTCATATGCTATTATGAAAATATGTTGTAAAAACAAAGAAAATATTCTGAATTGCTTTCTAAATGAACAGAATTGGCAGGAATTTTACAAGTGAATGAGGACTTGAATCTAGTTGATTAGTAAGATCTTGCCCTGCTAATTAAATCTCTATTTTTAAAGGTATTCTAACCAGTAATTTTTATTTTGTGTCTTTGATATTGCTTCTTAAGGAGAAGGACTGCAGTTTTCTGGAAGGTGGAAGGATGGTTACCTTTCAAATTTGTGCTGGAATCAAAACAGTTGAATTAATACTTGTGATACTATGTTGAAAATGTTACCAGTGGAGGGACTACTTTATTCCACAAAGCAAATAGTAGAGGGTATTTAGACAAGACTTACAGCTGATTTCATAAAACAAGCAAACTACTCTTTGTAATTTTTTTTGGTGATTTTTTTTAAAGCTCATTACTTTCACAGAAATTTATTTTACAGTTAAAAACTTGCAAGAAAACTTTTTCAATAGCTTTTTTTTTTTCCTGAAACATTTTGGTATGAAGGAAAAGTCAAGAAGTTTACTTCCTCTGTAAGTTAGAAGACTTGTAAGTCTACTTCTTAAAAGGCACAAATACGATTCCAAGTATATCCCAAGACAATTCTCCCACAAAAGATGTGAGAAAAGACTGCTAAAAAATGCCAAAGTTTTATTAGTCTAACAGTAAAGAGCTAAAAGCATTGTAAAACTGAAGACTGTTTCCTTACAGTAATGATAAAATAATTTAAAAACTGCAGACCACAATTGCTGCCATATGACTGCCATTCATTATTTGCCTTAAACAGAACTTTAGCGAACCATAAACAAATCTGCACCATTGATTGTATACATACTTGGCAACTCTGTAATTTACATTGTATATTGCATATTTCTATAACCTCTGTAATCACCACAACTGAAGCTTACATTTTATTTTAGAGGGCATGAATATTGGTGGTAAATACATATAGCTGGCTTTATATGTATAATCATAATTTTAGGCATATGTATTATTTTGTACATGACTGTAGTTGATAATCCAGACCACTCAGTAATGTGATTTACTGTTTAGTATATTTTCCTAAATGTTTGTTTGGAGGTGGACTTGTAGGAAACTTGTTTACCAAGGTACTGAGGGGCTAAGGAAGCCAAACATCCACTGTTTAATTTTGTCTCTTTGCAATCATGAAATGTGATAGAACCAACAGGTTCTTCCTGGTGGTGGTAAAGAGTCAGTGTGGGGAAGCTGAGTTATTTTTGTCCTGTGGGCTCTGAAATGAGGCTATTGAAACAGCAGACTGAGTGGTTCAGCCAATTGTTATCTCAGGAAGAAACACTTAGAGGAAATTCAAGGACCACCTTTTAAGGACACCAACCTAGATAGTAAGCAGTTAAGGTGGATAGCAGCAATGATTAAAGTGAAATCTCCTCTGTCTGGGGGGTGGGGGGGATGGGCTATAAGAGAGAGGGAAATCTCATGGGTGGAGAAATAAGATGCTTTTCAAATATCTTCTAATGTGTTCAATGAATCTGAACTTTCTCATGTCTGAGGACTGAAGTCTAGCTCAATGTCCCTGAAATAAAACTGCTATGCAATCTTCTTTTGGATTTGGTTTGTGGTGTATTGTTGTTGTTATTGATGGGGGTTTTTAGGTGTTTTTTTGTTGTTGTTGTTCCGCAGTGAAATGCTCCTTTAGAACTTTTAAGTGGTGGAAAGCTGCCAAATTGTGTATTGCCCAGAGACTACCAGCAGATAGCAGTGTTGTTTCTGTGCTTAATGAGGATGGAATTGATCTTTCGCAAAGTATTTAGCCTTGTATTAAAGGAAAGGGTAATGGAATTGACTTTCTTTTTTATAAAGGCTGGTATGTCTTCGGCTCACATATCTTATTAGAGCAATTAAATTTAATTTTTTTAAAAAAAATCCTGGAAATTACCTTTTAACTGATTTTGATCTTGAAATCAAATATATGGTGTCAGGTGATACCATGACAAGTTTGGATTCGTTTGGTATCCTTTCTGTAGTAATATTGTACCTTTATAATAGCATAATATGAGACGTGGGCCCAATAAATGAAAAACCAAACCACTCTGCACAGTTCAGTCCATATTTTACAAACGTAACTTCAGTTTTGAGTTAAATATCCATTTCTTTTACCCTTGGTCTAAGCATTTGTCTCGTTGTCGGGGTTGGCACTCAGCACTGGAGTGTGACTTCTAAAAATTTTTATGTCTGCAGGGTGCAAGAGTCATAACCTGTGAACTGTTCATAATTTTTTTAGTAGTGCAATTTTTGACTGCATGTTGCAAAATTAACTGTGATGTCACCTTGCCAAAGACTAATGCATAAGTTCCAAGACTGAATAAAGGAACTAAAATATTACTGGCCATGCAGTTATCTTTGGACAGTCTCCAGGCTGAAGATGTTTTTTCATTGTAAACTACTAGAAGTCTCAGTGTGAGACCGTTTCTTTGGACCCACCACAGGGACCTCATGAGTGCCAAACCTAGAGGGGGAGGAAAATTATTGTCAAATACTCAAGGAAACCCAGCAAGTGTGGTCTCATCACCACATAAATCCCCATGTAAGTCAGTTTTGCTGCATGGTTTCTTTGTTAAGGCCTCTCTTTAAAGCTGCAGTGTCAAAAATTTGAAGCCAAAAGAAAAATGTATGAAAGATTGCCTTGGGCAAGTGGATTTTCAACTCTGAGTGCAAGTGTAGTACATCCCTGTTCAAACAGATGAACACTTTATAATTAACTTGATTATTTTCTCATTTAAGAGTAGCTGGTTTACTCCTGATTTTTCAAAGTATATATTTACAAAGATGTATTAGCATGCAGGTTGTTCATCAGTAGCTACTGGCACTAAAATGCCATTGTTGCACGAAAATAGAAAGAGGGCCAAATGATAGATGAAGTGTTTTGTTTTATATGTGCTACAAGGATCAGAACCTCTGAAACTCTGCCTGTATCTGCAATGTAAACAAAACATTCCTCCCAAGGAACTGACTTAAAGATGATGAGTGGGTATCTTACAGTGGCCAGCAGGTGCTTACTGTCTTGTTTGTGAGAGTACCAAAAAGTGCACATGCCCCTCCTCCCCAGTCCCATTTCAGACTGAATTTTGATAGTTCTGCCTCATCTCTTAATGTGCCACCTATTACCTTTCCAAAGCACCAGTTTCTTTGGCCAGACTGGGGAAGCTCAATCGTATTTATAGTCATGCTTGCATTCTTAAACCATTCCCTGGAGTCACACTCTAGAAGATATAGAATACATGTTTAAATGTATTCTTTTAAATAAAATAACATTTTAACTATTTTTCCCCCAACTCATATCTCTGCACTTAGCAAGTGTAGTTTTCTCAGTGTATCATTATGAGGTGTTGTGTGTGTACTGCATGTTGAACTAAATTTGTCAATCTTTCAATCAGAGCATTATTATTGAATTACAGATAATTAATATTGGATGAAAGTGTGCATATAGGAAACTTCACCTGGGCTAGTACAATCCTCTCAGTTCTTCCTCTCTTCAAGTCTTTCTCATTTATCCTGGAAAAAGAGAAGAGAAAAACTGTTGTGACAGCAGCAGTTAACTTAAAATTTTTATTTGCAGGCAGTTTCAAGTGATGCCACACTTTTTTTCTGTTTCTAGCTATACTTTCTCCAGTGTGGTGTGGGAGTGACTTTCCAGAAGAAAGGGAAAGAGGGATAATGAGTGCTATGCTGAAGTTCTTGCTAAATATGTGATGGCCTCTTCATTGGGAAGAGAATTTTACTTGCCTGAAAATTAAGACATGTACATTGCAGCAAAGGGAATCTGGCATGGTATCTCCCAAAACATCTGCCAAGTCCCATGGTAGAAAACTTAAGGAAAGAAAGCACTCGGAGAAAGGCACTGTTAATGCTGTGTGCAAAATCTTTTCTAACTGACCTAAAAGTGAAGAAGCCAGCAGTGGTAAGTGCTGTAAGACTGCTGATACAGTAGGAATGGCAGAAGCACTCAATGTGTTTGAAAAGGGGAGAATAGAAGAGCATCCTGTAGTAGCTGGCAACCTCCTATTTTTCTCTTGAAATGAAAAAATGAGAACGGTGGTAGGCTGGTACAGAGAGCTTGTTGATGCAACTTGGACATGGAATATTTAGCCATAATATTAAAAAACTTCTAAACTTTCTACCCCCTGCCCCAAATAACCCAACCCCCTCTGCTAAGAAAATCCCCCAAACCCAACACCTTAGTCTGATGAGACTCTTCAGTGAGCATAACTTCTTGCTTAGACACCTGTCTGTTGGTTTGGGACAGCAGTGCTGTGGCCTTCTGGGCTGCAGCAAACTTTACATTATCCTGTCCATGGAAGCCTTTTGGTGACTCTCAGATGTGGCTTTTGTGTATTCCTTGCTTTTTGACTGTAACACAGGCTGCTTTGATGAAGTCTCACTTTTTGCTTCTCTTCTCCTAAATACCCCCTTCCCTGTTCTTCTGAACACCAGACTTCCCTAGAAGTCTGGAAACCTCCCCTGTCCAAGAGAATTGGACCATAAAATTCTCATATACAGCTCCTAGATTTTGAAAACAGCCTCTGAAGCTTCTGAATCTTCCAAAGCAGATCACCCCAAGAAATTACTGGCTGGTAACCAGTTGTGTTTGAAGCAGCAAAGTGGCTGGCACAATAGATCTTTAACAAGAGTTTTCTAGATCTTTAATGATGAGGGAATGAGTCTGATCCTGATAATTATTAGCTGGTAAGGATCTGCTTAAAGCCCCTGAATGGAATAGAGAACAGATGTTCTTGTTGGCTTGTACAATGCCTGGTGGGATGTTGCATCTTACTGTGCTGGGAGTCAGTCTAAATAGACGTGGTGATTCAGTGGAGGTCCTGAGGACCTTCTGTTACTTTTAGGCTCCCAAGATCGATTAAAGGTGACTTATTAGCCAAAAAGTAAGTTCACATACATAGTAGAAAAAGGATACAGTAGGGTGCAGCAACTGGAAACTAAAACCATACTGCTGCAGACTGAAAAGACTCTCTTTAGTAGTGGAAGAAATTAACCTTTGGAAAAAGTGATGAAAGAGTACTGGTGACTTCTGTACCAACAGAGCTGCTCATTCAAGGCTGCTCGTCTTTCAGACAGGATTTTTCTGATTTTCAAGATTAAGCCTTATGACCCATATTTAGACATTTTGTTGGACTGACCTTCTCTGGGCTTAATGCATGAACACTAATGTCTCGAGTCTCTGCTCTGTACGTCAGCTGCAGTTCTGCTTTTGATCCTGCTAATGTTGCTCATGGCTCCTGAGCACAGTGCTGATGGAGAAAATTGGCCTACCATTTCTAAAATTTATGGTACTGGTTGAATTTTGAACGGACATTTGACACTCCAAAAGTGAAATTTGGAAAGGTGTGCTCTTTTTTTCTACAACATGGATTCTATATTTGTTGGCTTCAAACATAATTGGAGGCAAACTACTGAAGCCAATGCTTTCTTGTTGTATTTTTGATGAGGAAAATGATGACAGTCTTAAGGGCTGGGATCAGGATATCGTATGTTTTTAAAGACCTCTAATTAAAGAAATGGTAAAAATGGTCTAAAAAGAGAATGCTTGTCTGGTGAAAGAAATTTTTAGCAAGATCAGTGATTTAAAACAAACTATCTCTGGAAAAAAAATTTATACAAGGGTTTAACATTAGGTTTTTTTGCAGCTGACAGGACGGTTTCTTTGTCCCTCTTGGAGATCTCACTTTTTTTTCCAGTTCTCTTCCACTCTTCCACCTCACACGCACACCTTTGCTTGGTTTTACTGATATTTATCCAGTAGCCAGTTTGTGTAATACGGCACACAAGCACTTCTGGCAGAAAGTAGCTGGTAGGTATGGCTGCTGTCATTTGCATTTTTGAAGACTGTTTTCAGTCTTTCTCTACTATAAGAGATAACCCTTTTATGATAGTGATGGATAGGAATATTAGAAAAAATTACATTTTAAAAATGGGAAATTATTATGTACAAGTGACAATAATTGTCACTTCTCTGGCCTCCGGTATTTCTCAAAAATTATGAAAAGTCGAATAAGTTTTCTTGAAACTACTGGTTTGTGATACTTTCAGCTGAAAATCTAGAAGTGGTTTAGCCTTGAAAAATATGAAAAGTTGAAAGCAGAACTGATGGAAATCATAATTAACCTTCCAGTTTGCCTAGCCTAAATTTGTAATACTAGCAAATTTTTTAATGATCATTCTTAAACTAAATGGAGTTTCTGCATTATCTGTGGGTAAGTGCTTTTCTTTCTTCTGAAACATAATTTTAGACTGGACTGAGTTGAAGTTGGCATTTTTCCCTATGCTCCCCATGATATCAAAGTGCACCATATATTTTAACTTTTTAGTAGCTTCTGCCAATGAAAACATAAGTTATAATTAATAGTCCCAGCAGTTTTGCTGCCAAGGGTTCCTGGCCACAATTCTTAGTTTGTTTTATGCTGCAGATGCCTACTTCTGAACCTTGTTAACAATTTTTTTTTTCATTGCCAATGTACCAATGATTAAAGGCTACTGCTGGACAAAGAATGAGCCCTATTAAAAAAAAAAAAAAGGCATGGCTATGAAAAAGTTAATTTAATTCTGAAAAAACATTTTTGAGATAGCAAAACAGGAGCTAAGGACAAAAAAGGAGCTAAGATCCTTGTTGAGGTTAAAGCACCATCTTACATATCAGTCAATTAATTTTTCTAAAGTATTTTTTTCTGTAGAGTTCCATCTTGCATGTGGAGTGTGTTCTGATGCTGAAAAATGACCCTACACAATAAATGTAGGGGTTAGCAGGTTGAGGTATTATCTCTTTGCTCTCAGGAGCATCATGTAATTAATTGCCCTAATAACATCAGCCCTATAAGAATAGTAAAACCTCTTCCACAGTGATATGATACTTTTCAATTATTCAAATATATATGTGTTTCTAAATATATGATCTGATTTCTGACTGTAAAGGTAGTTTGAGAAACTGAACTTTAATACAGAACCTTTAGGAAAAGGTAATTTTTCTTGCCAAAAAATTAGGTCTGGTCTTCCTGGAATTTTTTTCATTCTCTGTTTGTGGGGTTAGACCACACAGAATGGTTTTATATTATTGACAACCGAAATTGGCTGATGAACTTGCTTTTGCTGAATTTGATGTTAGACAAGTGTTTTCATATCATGTAGAAATGTTTAATTTTTTTTCCCTGCATTGCCCTCATGGTAGTTTTGCTAATGTAACATAAGCTGGATATTGGTGTGGCAAGACTCTGATGTCTCATTCAGCTCTTTGCTTTTCTTTCAAAGAAGCTTTGGTTCTGCTTATATCATTTTTTGTGACTGAGCCTTCTGTGGAAAGTGCAGTGTGGGTGGTTCAAACACTGTATCTGATCAGATGCTGTTTACATAGGGCATCTGATTAATGAGCACATGTCTGAGTGGGATTAATTCTGTAATAAGTGCCTTGGACAGACACAAATCTAAGGAATGGATTCAGGCCATCTTCTTCTGTCGTCTTATTCTGTGGTACTTAGTGACTGAGCTGAGTAAAATTTCAAATGGAAACTTCAGAGTTGAAAAACCTATGTGTAACTGATGTCTTTTCTAGTATTGTCATTTCTATACTTTACTTTTTCAGAACAATAATGATTTGAAGAAAGCTAATTAAATATTTTAGTGCTATTTACTTAGTGCAGCATTCTGTGGGTGTGGGTACTTGAGATGTCTCAGCAGGCAGTGCCTAAATGTCACTGAAATTTAGCTTTTTCTCATTTTTAAACATGAACCTCCTCCTTCCTTCCTGTCTTTTTTTGTCCACCTGGTAATAAACTACTTTTATAGTATCTAATTTTTCCTCGTATACATTTTGTATTTATTATACTTCTCTATACTGTGTCAGTCTTATCAAAAGATGGTCGGAAGTGCTCATGTAATTTGAGAATCTCTCTATGCTTTATTAATTATTTTAATAAATTCTATGATAGGCTTAGCTCTTAGGAGGGTGATGTTTCCTATTTTTAGAAACACTGTTGTATTTAATGAGTCATAGTACTGTCATCTTAGCTATTTCTTTAAATTTTGCATTTAAAGGGAAAAAAAATCTTCATAGAAATAAAATTCCCAGAACAGAGTTTGTTAAATGATCCAAACTGAACTTTTGCTGCCAGGACAAGTTTGCATCTAACTTGAATCTCAGGAGTCCTTTTTGCTGTATCAGAGGTGTTGGTTTGAGTGCCTGGCAAGGTAGCCTGTGGGTCAATGACTTGTTCTTGTCACTACCATACAATTGAATTACAGGAGTCTCTTGTTTAGCAATCAAATGGAGTGTGAATTAAACAAACATTTCTAATTTGCTGACTCTGTGATACCAAGAGAACCAGCCATACTGCTATGACAATTCCATCAGCAGGGCATTCCATCTGTCCTGAGAAGTAAAAGAAGAGCAGTGGAACAGCTGGCCAGCTGCAAAAGATGGTTTGAAAAACATTCTTCATCTTGGTCTGTTATGATTTATAAAGCTTGAGGATAGTAATTGCTTGCAACTTTGGCAAACTCATTCTGTGCTTGCACTCCCCGCTGGACCTGCACCAGTGGAGAACCAAGAACCAGTGGGATTAGAGGGGCTGAAGTTGTCAGTGCTATGTTTGACCTCATACCTTAGCATGGTTGTGCTGGCTCATGTGCAATAGCAGTAAAACTGGTAGTGTAAGACAGTGTAGGGAGCCTGCATTGAAACCTGAACCTGCCAGGTAGAAGGTAAATCCCTGTATGCTGCAGTGTATTTCCAAATGTGGGAACTCTGGTGGACGGTAGTTTTGTGTGGTCCATTTTGGTCCATTTTATTATTATTGTCATTAAGTATATGTATCTTCCTCTAAATAGGAATTAAAGTTAACATTGCTGCAAATGTAGTGGTGTTTGTGCTATAACATAAGCATAAGATATGGGAGGACAGTAGGATGTAGGTTACTCCCTGGGGTTAATTTTGGCTTAAAAACATAGCTAGAGAAGAAATCTTGATAGAATAATGGAGAAGTTCCTGCTTTTAACTATCCTCAAATGGATCTAGGGGTCTTAACCTGCTGCAGGAAGAGCCTCTGCTGATAGAATGCCATGAAGGTCCGCCTTCAGCAGTGAAGGCTTTCAAGAGTTAATTTTTGGCCTCTGAGGCAGCTATGGAAGGTGCTTCAGGACTGCTGAGCAGCGGAACAGAGGGTCCTCCTGTTGGTATCAAGAACAAGTGAACAACAACTGCTTTTTCCTATCAAAATTTGGTCAGTAAAAACCAGGTGTTTGAGATCTTGACAGCTTTTTCTTTGCTAGAATATTATTTTGATCAAATAAGCAGTAAGAAATAAGGGGGGGTTTGTCTTCTCTGTTCAGGAAATAGGAAAATAAAAAGGTAGTGAAAGAGCAAACATATTGACTTGCATTGTAAAACACTGAAACCACTTGGAACCATAAGCTTTCATTCTTCCCATGACTTCTTGCTATAATTCTTTTCCAGTTTAGAGGTTTACCTACAAACATGCATCCAGCAGGACTGTGCAACTCTATAGGCAAGAGAGCTGGCAATAATTGTGTATAGAGAAATCTGTGTTTGTGTGGAAGAACTGATGGGTCATGCCATGCTGTGAAAAGTTACAGTGGAAAATCAAAACCTGACTGTCTTTAAACAGAAATGTAATCTATTTGCTCTCTGCAAGAGCTCACTAGATTTCACAGGTGGACAGTGATATTTCTTTGCTAGTATTCATTGCTGTAGTCTGCCATCCAATAAGAGCTGATGTAGTCCACACTCAACTCGGTATCACTGCAGCTTTCTAACAAACTACAGTGCAAGTGTGCATATTTTAAAACTCTTGAGTATCTCTTGCACTTGCTGCTGTGTATAGGCTTAAACTGCATTCTCAAAAGCTTCAGCCTACAGCAGATACTATGCCAGAAAACTTTAGAAGAAGACAGTCACTTTCTCACCCACAAGTTAGTACCCATAATTATTTTTTGCGACAAAATGTATTATAAAATTAACATTTAACCAAAAAACCCACTAGTATCTGGCTTCTCTTTCCCACAGAGAATCACAGAATTATTTGCCTTAAAAAATATCTCTGTAGGTCACCTAGTCCAATCTCCTGCCTGGAGCAGGGTGAATTCATGGAATCACATGATACTCTAAATTGGAAGGGACCCACGAGGATCACCACATCCAACTCTTAAGTAAATGGCCCGTAAAGGGATTAAATCCATAACCTTGGTGTTATTAGCACTATGCACTAACCAACTGAGCTAGATGAAGCTACCAGCACATCATGGAAAGGTTATTTAGCTACCACTCTGTGACCAGAAATTTTGAATTTCCAGCTCTGAGCTGCTTTAGTGACAGCATGCTAAATTAGTCACTGAATAGTAGCAGCAAGTAGATACTTTATCAACTTTATAAAGTTGCAGGTAATATTCAAAAATAAAATACTCAAATGAAAGCCCTGGAAAATACTTTTGCTTTGGTTCCATGAGTATGTGCTTTCTCTGAGAGGACACAACGTACAGGTGCAAGTAGCGCTGAATAAGTAGAACACTGTGTGGCAGCCCCTAACTGGCAGAGCTCTCTTGGACAGAAATTATGCCCCTACTGAATATGGTGAGTTGTTTTTCAAGCTCTTTCTGAAGCCAGTATATGGAAAAAACTGCAAGCCTTATGTTGGAAAGCTTTTGGCTTTTTCCTTTTTGAGTATGAGATCTTATTGTGACTTTGGAAAGACATGCCTCTGCCACTAACTCTGGTGGTCTGAAAGAGAGGACACACTGTCAATTTCTGCAAAGCTGCTTTGCACTATGTCAAGTAGATGGCAGGGTGTGGTGAATGCAAAAAATCAGAAAAACAAAACAAAAGGCAGGCTTAGGAAATTGTTTAGTTGAAGTAAGAGCTCCACTAATTATATCCAAGGCTACACAGAGTGAGCCCGACACTGGGTACATTTTTCAAACTGTTGGAAGGCAAAAAAAAATTAATTGCAGGCCCAGTCACCAGTTGAGGTCATTTATTTAAGGGGAAACTGTGCTATGGTGCTTCTTAGTTTATATGGCTGGGTATGCTTTACATAGCTGGACTTGTAAAGTGATATTTATTATGTTCTTAAAAGGAGACCATACTCCAAAGAGGTAAAATTGAAATTCTCTTGTGGAAGGTGGTGGCTCTCTTACTGAAAGCAAGTATTCTGATTTCCTTTGCTGCTGTGCATTCTAGTGGCATTTTGAAAGCTGTTCAGTTCAATAATATGGGTGTTGCATATGAGCTCCTCTTTTGGTCTAATAATGTGAAAGACAGAACAAAATGTGGTTTGCTAGAAGCATTGCAACTTGTGGAATGGTACAGACAGAATGTTGGGCTGCTCTTTTTTTTTTTTTTTTCTTGTGCAACATTAGCAAATTCATCTTGTAATGACAGCAAGCAGAGAGTGAACCTGCCTTTACATGTGGGCTAATGATCCTTGCTGTCTTTTCTTATTTAGGTCTCTGAGTCCTGGGATGAATTACAGCAAAGCTGAAGCAACCAGCCATAGTTACGTTGATCTTTGGTAAAGGAAGCAGCTTGTTTGAGGCAAACCATTTATTTTTGCTTGGCATGTTCTGCAGTCATAAACCTTAGGCAGCAGTATCAGTTTAAGTAAACTGGTGCAAAGTTTTTGGAATATAATGAAAATTGATTTTTTGTGTGCTGGTGTAAGAAGTCTTGATGGAAGGGACTACTTCAAACTCACCACTTGTACTGGAATTGGAATATGTCAGGATTGTAGATTATAAAATTTGAACTGCAAACAGTAAATACAGACTCTGTTACTGTGACCTCAACTACTGGAGCCAGAGAACTGTCAGGATTCTATAGAGAAAGCCCATGGAAAGACAAGAACAGGGCAGGAGTATCCTGTCCACTGTCACAGCTCCCTTTCAGCAATGAGGTCACAGTCATGTTTGTGGCTATGTATGGGGCTAGTGGATATTGGCTATTACAAAATCTTTACTGAAGCTGAGACAGGAAAGAAGGATCCTGCACAGTAGGATAATACTTAAGTAGTAGACCTTAAATAAGCATTTGGGAATGTGGTGTTGTTATGTATTTCAGGCTTGGTTTGAAGTTTCTCATCTCTTATTCTGCAAAGTGAATTTTGAAATAGAGAAGTTCCTCACAGCAATAAAATTTGGGGTTTATCTATGGTGTTATTTTTGAGGATATATGATATATGGTTCTGACTTCTCAGCAGCTCAAAGGTGTGTTTGTTTTGGTAGCAATTTGCTTACAGTGTTATATGATGGTGCAATGACAGGAATTGGTTGGTCTATCAGTACAAGCCTTTTAGGACTGAGATCATATTCCACCGAATGTTAATTTATGTTTTTTGGAAAAGTACATGAAGCCAAAATTGCTATTTACAACATCTGGAGAGAATATTTACTGCACTTGGTTCAATCCATTCATCTGTTGGGATAGAGCTCATTGAGGGGAAAGGAGAAGAAGGTGGAGAGCAGCACAGGAACATTTCTTTTCCTCTCCGAACTTCCTCTTCTCTGTTAAAGAAGTTTGACATTTCAGTGTAGAGCTGATTAAATTATTCCCAGAGATTTAACATCTGTATCACTGAACCAGCTCAAGTGATTGGAGCAAAGAGGCTGAACAAAAAACCCTAACGTAACTCTCTAGTGCTTATTTCACACAATATGTTACTGGGAGATTGGGGAGAAAGTTATAGAAATCTCTGTATTCACTGTATATCTTTATTTTGAATATTGGACAACATTCTTGCTTAGAAAAATAGACAGTGTTATGAGAAACTAATTTAGTAATTGTTTACTGATTGTCGTCAAGTGCGGGTGCTTTAAAATTACTGTGGGAAGTGAAGGGGATGAAATAGAAATGTTCTTGTTTTGTTAAAAAGGGGGTTTTCAGTACTTTGTATTTTTATTTTCAAAGCAGTTATTGCCATTAATTTTCACCATAAATAGTTTAATAAATGGCTTTTTTCTGCAAAAGGGAACTGAGATGGGCTGTTAATGATTGTTGAAAAATACATTTTAATAAAAGTAAAAATTAGGCTAATTAAAAGCAGAGACTTAAAGAAAAAAGCCTTGAAGCTACTAACCCTTTTATAAAAGTTCAATCTTATTTGAATGCTCCTGTATAATGAATGACTTTTTTGTTGTAAAAGGCAACTGTAAAAGCATAGCTGGAAAGCAGGAGGTAATATATATAGACAGTTATCCAGATGGAATGGCAAGATTTGTTTATCACTTCATAAATGTATCAGATTTTAAACATATATTTTATGTTATCTACACTTGTGATGGGTCTGTGCTGATCTATCTGGGGATGGAAGCTCCTAATTCATCGCAGCTTTTTGAGAGGTCCTCAACTACCATGGCAGGTACGCCACTCCAGGGAAAATGAAGATTTTTCTTTCCTCATTTATTTTGTGTACTTTAGGGAGTAGAAAGCATTCCCTTTCCTTTCGATAAATCTCTTTAAGTATGACAGAGTAAGAAAATGAAGTCTGAAAAGCAAGAATGAACAGAGCATCAGGATAAATTCTCTGTAACTGAATATTAAAGTTTGTAGTTTTTGTGGGTGGTGTTTGGTTGGTTGGTTTTGGTTTTCTTTGGTCTGGGAGGGGATTTGTTTGGGTTTTTTTCCTACTAGAGAGCTGGGCACACTATTCTAGATGTGCTCTAGATAGAAACTGCTCTAGATATTTTCTAGATAGAAAATAGAAGGGAATAAACAATTCCATTACCCTGCTAGCATGCATTGTGGTATGTAGGTGATTTTCTTCACTGCAAGAGAGGGCACACTCCTGACTGTTTTTGACTTGCTGTTTATCAACACACCCAGAATTTCTCTGCATAGATACTCTCTAGCTTGTCAGCCCTTGGCCTCTACTTGTTGTGTAGGGTTATCTCATCCCATGCGCAGGGCTTGATACATGCATCTATTGAATGTCTCAAGCTTTCTTGCCAGCCCATTTTTTGAGCTTTTAGAGGCTCCTGAGTAGCAACTTGCTCCAGTGTACTGAGTGACTCCTATCTGGTATCTTTTTGCTGAGAGTGACCTCTGCCTCCATCCTGGTCATTAATAATGACATCAAGCACTACTGACCATGTATTTATTACTCTCTGAGGGATAGTCCTGCTATGTGGCTGCCCACTGGACTTTGTTCAGTACTCCAGTCAGAGACTTGAGTTTGATTGACTCTCAAGAGTCTTTTGATACCCTTCCTTAAGGTGAATACATAATTTGTCTTTTTTATATTGAGAATATCCTGTGATCACCATGACCTTTCTTTGAGTGTCTATAAATGATGATTGCATCAATACAAAGGTTTTAGGGTCCTCCTTGTCTTCAGAAATATAAATCAGCTTCTGCCACTGTTACGCTGCTGAAGGGCAACAAAAGATGGAGCAACTATTATTGGGTTGTTATTTCAACCAGGAAGAGATGCACGGCAGAAGTAGAAAATTCTGAAGGGCTTTCTGGGTAGAAATTCCAGAACAGAAAAGCCTAACAGCCTAGCTCTGGTGTCATGGGTAATTAAAACACTGTGTGTGAATGCCTGTGAACAAAGATGAGGAAAACTTTGCACGTTGATGAGGTTCTTGGCTTGTTGTTTTTTTAAAAAATATTATTTGTTTATAAGCCCCTCAGTAGTTGCACTGAGTGTTTAAGTAAATGACCAAGCATTTAAAAGCTGTTTTGGTTCTTTGCAATTGCAAGTGTGAAGGAGCCATAGGATGTGTAGGACACTTCTCTGTGTTCCTCTGCATGGTATGGCTTGACTGTCAAAGGGGAGGGGTTCTGGGTGGTTTTTGGAGAATTTGCTTTGGGAAAATGTTGTGCACTGTCCTGTCTGGAAAAAGAGCATGTGGAGCTTTTCAACTACAGTAGGAACTGCACATTCCCAGTGTGTGAGTGTCGGTTAGCTTGGTTTGGCTTAGAAGGGTGTCTGCTGCAATTTGATATTCCATTAAGATTCAGTAGCATATAATGGTTGTATTTCTCTCTGCCTTTGGATTCAGAACACATACAAAGAGACTTAACTCTCTGTATGTGTTGTAATGTCAAGTTTTCAAGCAGTTATTTTGCAAATGATGCTTGAACCATGCTATGGAGAGGTTGTGAGGACAGAACAAGTCATTGTTAATATCTAAGAGCATTTTAGTCTAGTTGACTTACAAGAGCTTGCTGTATCATGTTTCCATTGAAGTTTGAGAACTGAAAAGACTTGCAGGTAGATTTGGTTCTGCAAGATACTAGAAAAATGTGGGGGATCCAACACTTCAAGGAAAAACACAGACAAGTTTTTATTGCAGGCTATGTCACTGTGGCTTACTAAAGTCCTTCCTCAGAAGGGAAGTGTCTGAACTACACCAGTTGGCCATTGTGCTGGCATTTGGGAAGAAGATGCATCAAAATAACATGTTTATAGGCACTTTACTGATCAGCTTAAAATATTCTGTTTGTTTTGTTTGTTTGTTTAAGAAACAACCAAAATAACCTGTCCTTGAATATGTCCGTGTAGGGCATGATTCTGTCCTGAATTGCTACAAGTGATCCAGTCCATCTCTTCAATTTTTAACTCCTGTGAGAAAAGATAAGCTAAAAATGTGGCATGGAGCAGATTAAATCAACATACCGTGACATTATAATGAGTTGAAAATCTGGTGTCAGTCTGCTGGTAAATTTAGGCCAGCAGGAGCTGTACATGGTTCATTGACAAATAATATAATTTAGCCAAGGTGTATATCACGTTACAGCATGGGATCTATGTGCCTTGTGCCAAAAGCAAAATCTAAAGGGAAGCAAAGCTACAAAACTGCTGCTTCCAAAGCACATGCTGGGAAAGCACTCTGTGAGGATTAGGTATGTAATGAGGTGCTTATTCTCTTCAAGGCGGGGGCAGAAACGTAGGAGATGTGCTTATCTTGAATGGAGCCAACTGGCTGCACATTTGTAGTGGGGTCTGGCATGGCCCTTGTCACTGCCACAGAAAAACTCACGGACCCTGGGCCTCTGTTCCTTTGACACAGGTAACAGCAGTGAATACAAACTCCTGCCTCTGTTTATTGTTCTTTTGGTGGTGTTTCCTTGGCTTAAGCAGAGGTTGTGGGCCAGCCAGTTAATACAAGTAACACAGAACTACGCTAGAACATGGTCCTTGCTCTTCAAGGACAAGAGGAGCTGGCATAAGACTCTTAAGAGCCAGAAACCATTAGTCTAATCATTAGGTATAGCACACATTTCTAATGTTTTCACTTGCCTTCCTAGGGAAGGCCTAAGATATTTTGCTTTGAGATATGTCAGGAATACTTCAGTTACTGTACTGTTTTACTCCTGAAACATACATGTACATGTACTAAACTGCGATAAAGTGTGAGTAAAGTACTACGATGAAACATACACTGCATTTTACTTGAGAGGCTGAGTACAGAAGGGTTGTTGATTTATATTTGACCTGTATTAAAGTACATGAAATTTTAGAATCACCCATAGCAGCATACTTTGTAATGGAAATAACATCATCTTTCCAGTTGGCCCTTTTAAAAATTCATTAATCTGTTCTGCTGGTCTTTGTTACTTTGAAACATCTTGCAGAAGGAAATTTTCTTTGCTAACTTAATATACTCAAAGGCAGAACTGAAAATCTTGATACTGACTGAATAAATCCATGACATCTGTGGCAATTTTAAAAATCCTATAGTTGTGGGAAGAATTCCAGGATGAGTAGGACTTCTGAATTTGAAGACAGTGGTTTATGCCCTCTGTCCTTATGTCTAGCAGTTCATGACACAGTGGGGAGAGAACTTTATTCACTGTTAAAATATTTGTCAATGAAATGCTTCTAATCTTCAAATGGCTGTCAGAGGGCTAATTGAAGGTTTGCATTCTTTGTTATTTTGTTGGTTTTTTTGTTTTCTTTTTTTTAAAAGATCTATTTTGTTCTTCTGAAGGCTTAGAAATTATGAAGTTACCGACTTGGTCACTATTACCACAAAAAATCAGTGTGCAGAATACTTGAAGAAGCACACTGTTGTTCAACCTCATGATTCATTCAACAGGGAAACATTGGATTTGGCAAACCTAACTGCCATATTGAAACACTTGAGTGGGAAAATAGACTTTGTCTGTTTCATGTCGGTCCAACATGCCATCTCTTGTGCTGGAGCTAGCATGAAAAATCATTACATCCCAGAGATGTAGCCTCTGGGTAAAAGTAATCAATGGATGAAATGGTAACAGTGCTGACTTCATTATTCAGCCTGAGCCTTTCCCTTCAAGTATGCCTTAGAGATAATACTAACCTGGAAGGAGCTGCTTTTAGTACTATGTAAGAAGAAAATGACTTCTTCAATGTTTTATTAGCTGATATGGAAAAATGTGTAAGAGTTTCTCTACAATTCATCTGCTGTAAGGGAAGTGAGAAGCTGTTTAATAGTAAGGTCCATTTGTTGTATTTTAAAGGGAGGGTTATAAAAAGAGGCTTGTGAGGCAGTAGTCTGACTTTAATTAGGGTTACAATGCTGCTTAGCTGCCTGTGTGTGTATCACAGATGGCTGGGAGGGATTCAGATGTTGAAGAAACTGGATGTCTCAAAGATTGTCCTGCTCATCAGCCACAGACTCAGACTTCTGTTCCTGTTAGTCTAAATGTGCAGTGCTCATTAAAACACACCCACTCTGACCGGTCTTAAGGGTGTTCCTTCTCTGGGATGTGTGGTGGCCGAGGTTCATGGCCAGCTCAGGGATGGCAAAGCTCAGAGACAGCTCCCTGGACGTGATCCCACCTTGTTCTTTAACTGCAGCCCTGGCAGTAGGAACCACAAGTTCCCCCCAGCTGGCTGTGGTGACTGACTCCTGCTCACAACAAAAGGCTGAGACCAGAATTTGCAGGAACTGGGACTGGTGCAGGCAGAGTCCTGCTTGGGGAAAAGCAGTAGGAGAGCTTTGGGGACAGGATTTGAGGAGCAGTATTGATTATCCTGAGATAAATTACTTGTCAGTAGAATTGCCTTGTTTAAAGTTTAGAGCTTGGCATGCTCCAAAGATCCCAGACCCAAGGGGAGGTTAGCAAAGCTTAGGAAGAAGAGTGCTACTAATAGTGAACACAAAGAATGCAGGACTTAGAACTTGACAAGAGCACCCAAGATAAGAAGGTAGTAGCTAAACTAATTCAGCAGCTGTGTCGGAATCTGTTCCAACTGAGTAAAGCATAATTCTCACAGGGGGAGATCACAACCAAATGATCTCTGCTCAAATGAAGGGCCCCAATCATGCACAGTAGCTAATAATGAATTAAATAATATCTTTCACAATTAGCCTTTTTATGAGTAACCAATAATAGGCCAATAAAATTGATTTTTTTATTAGATAGGTGAAACATATTAGATTAACAGTGTATAAATAATAATTATCTTCTCTGCTCAGGGTGCCAGCTTTATGGATTTACTACCTGGTACCCATCCATGTGCAAATATGAAATAAATCATAACCTGTTGTCTTACTGCACACTGGGTGTGAATCCTGATTTTGGGACAAGCCTAAAAGGCCTTTCCCAGTTCAACTGTGTACTTGAAGTGAAGGGGCATGGTTGAACTGATTACAGGGCACACCAACTTTTGGTTTGTGGATCCTGGACAACCTGTCCTGTGTACTTATAACTATCATCATGGTAGGACTGAACTAAAAAACGAGGGTTGCTTTCCCCTGTAGAACACAGAACATGTGCTCAACGTGCACAAGATAAACGGTAAACTGGTAGTGTCCAGAAACATAAATTCTGTAAAAGTAGTGTAATGATTTTCTGAAACCGTATTAAATTGAGATTGGTTCCTAACTTGCATGATTTGGGGCTAGGAGAATACGCTAACTGATGCATGTCTCAGAAATTTGTGGCATTTTTACACATTTGTTTCAAAATAAGTTTTATTTAAGTTTTAGAAATTTTCCTTGCTGTGTGGGATTTATTTTTTATTTTTAGAGAACAGAGCAGTTAAAAATCTATTAAGTAGAATAGAATGCATTGGAGAATACAGATATTCTTGTTTTATTTTTTCTTACTGTCATTTAAGACTTAGACAAAGCTAAACAACTGAAAGAAATATTACTTTAAACAAAATACAGTCTTTTAGTTCTTGGTGTGTTTCTTTTTCAAACAATTTCTATTCAAATAATTCTGTCCTTGTCTGGCAACAGACAAAAAATCTACTCTTCTGAAAGAGCAATCAAGAGCTAATCCATCTATCCACCTCTGCTAAAACCCCCCAAAACCAGAAACCCTTCAAATATGTCCCAGGTCCCTACAGTTAGCTCACAGAAACGAAAGGCTCTCCTGACTGTATACCAGACTTCTTTTTCTTTGCAAACGTTTCCCCGGAGAACTGAGGCTCTGAGCAGACGTTGCTGTTCAGCATCAGGATTTTTTGGCTGGGCTGATCACCACTTTAGCTAAAAAACTTGTTCTGGCATCAGTCAAAACCTAGACAGTAACTAAACAAGCAATGAAAGTTTTGCTTGGCTAATAAAGGGTCATATTTAGTCTTTTGAAATGCTGGATGCAAAGACTGACATATATGATCCTCTAAGCATCAGAGAGATCAGGAAATTTTGCAGCACTTAAAGGACTTGTAGGTGGTGAGCTGGTGGACAAAATGTCTTCAAGGACTGGAATTCAGATGTATGACTGTTTGGTTCTGTGATACAACGCCCATACTCACACAGAGGAGCACAGAGGGACAATGCAATGAGGGCCTTCTCTCCAGAGAAGGTGACACCCTGCCAAGGCCCCTCCTAAGGCTCTCCCAGGAGAGTGTTTTCCCCAGTGTTCTGCTGTGAAAGCCATCAAGAAAAGTCAGAAGAACTACTCTCCAGAGCACTGTTGCAATTGTTGTTTAAAACTTCCCAAGTGGAATAAACCCAGGAAAGTTTTTTTATTGCCTTTTGTGGCAGCTTGATAGCATGGAGGCTGCTGCAACTCTGAGCCCCGAGGTCCTGTCAATAGTGGGGCTGAGTGTGTGTTCCCAATATGTGCACACACAAACACCCATATGGCACACACACACAGTGTATGGCTGGCTGCACAGAGCAGCACATAAACACACTCAGCACACACAAACAGCACCAATGTCCTATCCTGCTTCTTTCTCTGGCAGCTCAGGGTGAAGGTCAGTGAGTGGGATATGCATATCACCCAGCTGGGAGCTGTGTTTGCAGCACTCAAACAGCTGTTGGCAACAGCTGCCCAGTGGGATGGACCATGTGAAAGAGGGGGACAGACAACATGTGGTAAAGAACAGGGCTCCTGGTGGAACAGTTGAGCATTCTGAGGAGGAACAGGAGGGCTAGGCTGAGTTAATAATACACTGTTGTCATGTCCAACATCTGACCCCCAGTAAAAGCCTCAGCAGTTACCAGTAGTGGTGATTTCTTTGTTATAGGGTTGTGCCCAAAGAAATGCATGAACACTAGATTTGTCCCTGGTGAAATACAACAAGGACTGCTAGGCCAGCAGCTCCTCTTCCACTTAGGAGGAAATGAAAGCAAAATGGTGCTCTCTTTGCTTTCCTTGGAGATCCGTCAGGGAATCCAAAATACATGTCAGCAGGTGGGTACCTCATTCCTTTGGCTGTGGGGTCCTGGAATCACAGAGAACTTGTGGTCAAAGCTGTGGAGAACAGGTGGAAGAGCAATGAAGTACACACACAAAAAGGTATGGGAGGAAAAATCTCTGCAGAGAAGACAGACCGGTATACCTTGGATGCTGATTGCCAACATGAAAAGGATACCAAGTCTGGCTTTAAAGTTACTAGAAACAGACATCTCATCATGCTCAGAGAAGGCTGTTCAGTGGCCTCCACTTCAGCAAAGAAGAAAGGAAACAGATTTCTTTTCATCAATTCTCCCTTTTTATGTTTTTGTAGAAGCACTGTGTGTAACTATTGTTTTATTGTCCATCTGTAGTGATTAAAACTCACCCAGCCCCACTTTCAATCTTGTTGTTCATCCTTTCTTAACACAGATGGTCTAGGTTTTGTTGCACCTGTGCAGTAAAATAAAACAGTCTTCTTGGGAAGTTAGCTTGAATTTTCACTGCAGTCAGCTGAAATGTTTGGGTTTCCTTTAGAGATTTGAATGGCTTTCTTCTTTTTGTACAAATTACTTTCTACATTTTTTTCAGAAATGGAAGCTAACTTGTACTGCATTTCAGTAGGAACACTTAGCTTTGTTTACACCTAAATGCTGAATGTTTTGTTCTTTTAAGCTCAAGGAAATTAAGTGGGCTGTATATTTGGGACAAAACAGATGAATACGTATGCTGATAAGTTGTTTTATTATTAATTCCTAGATAATGTGTAATAGAACATATGTAATGTTCTATTACATATGTATACTAGAGATCCTGGATTTGTTTATAGAATTGTCTGAAGGAGCACTGGCAAGGCACCATGCTTCAGGCAGCAGAGGAAGGCATGACCACACTGAGACATTTTCTGGTCCACCGTGTGGGTGAAAAAGCCTTCCTTCCCATAGCTGCAGGGCACAAGAGGTGTCTTTGTAGTACATGAGCACCAGGCAGAAATGTAGCCAAAATCTGCCACAATCTGCCTCAGGAGAAAATTCCTTCCTGACCCCAGGACTGGTGACCATATGAGCAAGACCTGCCTCCTCATTCCACAGCCCTCTCGTCATGCCTCTCAGGAAATGCCCAAGCCCTATTCTCTCTCAACTTGAAGCCATCTCAGGGCCTTCCAAGAGAGGCCAAATGCCATGGTCCTGATCAACCTTGGGGGCAAGAATCCTTCCCAAACATAGTGGGTGCTTCAAAGTGCTTGAGACATTGATACGTCAGTAACACTGCCATGACAATATTTCTGGACCCCATTTCTTATGGCTGCTGCCTGTGGCTCCATGGGGGATGAGGATAACAAGCTCTGGAGCACTCCTCAGGAAGGAGCATTCAAGAAGGGACATTCAAGAAGGCATTCCCTTGGTCTTGCCATTGCTACCCAGCTGAAAAGATGCCACAACCCCAGGCACATCCAGGGATTGCTGGTTCTCATATCCAGAGGGGCCTGCATCTGTTCTGCAAAGCTGAAGCAGGATTTCCATCCACCAAATGGGCCTTGAAATGACCCCTCCAGGAGCTGGTTTTGCCATGGAGAACCTCCAGCAGCCCTCTCCACTCTTCTTCCCTCAGCCCCCATCAATTAATTCCACTAGCTCCTTAAGGACTTCTTCTCTGATGTTTTCACAGTGCCCCCTGGCCTGCTCTGGCAGCAAAACATGGGAGCATGCTCCCTTTTATCCTGTCCCTATGGTTTGATAAGGGCTGCATCAATTGGCTCCTATGTTTTGGATACGTAAATACTTATTTTTTTTTTAGGAACAATAGACAATGGACTGTCTTTCTTCTTTTCCTACCCCCATTCAATTACATATGTTTTCCAGACAGTACTACTGCTAATTCAGCAGGACACATGTGCATGTTACAAAAGCTCTTGTAAAAGAAAAATTATTGTGATTTCACATTTCTACAGAAGGCAAACGCAATCAAATCCCTGCAATTACCCTATGTTCTCTCTGTTGTTCTCAAACTATAAATCTTTTATGGAAACACTAGGATTTGTATGTACATTCATCCTTTAAGGAGAAGAATAGGTCTCAATCCCCTGGGGACTTGGTTTGCTAAAGATGTGAAGCCTCTGGCCTTTCTGCTCCTGCTGCACGTTGCTTTCTGCAGCATGGGACAACACTCACACCAGAGTTCCACTGAGCTCCAAGCCAGATGGACACTTGATGGGTATTGCTTTGTCACTAAGCAGACTGCTTTAAAATACCAAATAATAATGTAGTTATTACAGTATGTTTCTGATTTTAAAAATTGTCCATTTTGCATTCCTCATTCCAAAACCACGTTTAGTAATGCCAAAAGAAGCAATGAAGTGATCTTCCTAGCATAGCGAAACCACAAGAAAACCTACTAGTGTTGAAAAATTAGTCTCCAAATTTTTGATACATAAATGCTACTACCAATCACCTCATTACTGGAAGAGTGACCTATATGTCAAAGAATCCATGGGTGAGAGTGAAATCCATGCCATCATTTAAACGACCTGATCATATTGTGCCTTCTGACTTGGAAATATTGCAGTGGTTTGCCTTTTGGGAAGATTGTTTCCTTTTGCTTTTCGTAATTTTTTTCTCTCTTTGTTGAAAAGCTCTTGAATCAACTATTAAATAAAAGCAAACAGCTAAGAGTCCTCTTCTTCTATCAAAGCATGCAAAAACATATCCATCTGCCTTTCTGTGAATTGTAAGGGAAGGACGTGAAAGCTATGCTAAATATCTGAGGAATGATGAAGTAGGGCAAACTGCACTCTGATTTTCGGTATCAGCTGCATAACTCATCCATCACTATTACAGTTTGCAGCTGGGGATATTGCAAGGTTCTGACATGAACTGTATTGGGAGATGGAAACACCCTGGTGAGTTGACTGCACAGCATAGCTAAGAGGCCTCTGCTGTTGCTTCCTGTTGTAAATGCTTCTTTGTTGCTGTTGGGAAAAGCAGTACCATTTTAAACAAAAAGCTTGAGTGACTTCTGACTCTTTGAAAGGTCTAGACTGATGACCTACAGTTTCAAATTTGGTTAGGTCTGGCTTTTTAAAAGTTCTTGGGAGTGGCACGTGCACTGGAACCTTCTTTGCATTTTCCTAACCTTTTTTTTTCAGTGCACACATGGGGGGCTGTAAGTAGAATCTGAATTTTAGGAAAAAGAGATAATGCCTGTTTGCTGTCCTCCATTAAAATGATCACCAATTGTTCAAATATACCAGCATTTTAATTTCTTCCTTGCTTTCCCCTTTTTTATCTTTTCTTTTGCATGCACCCACTGCTTTGACTGGGTTGTTGCACCTCTTTTGGGGGTGCAGCACTTGTTTTTGGAGTTTGGAAAGGAGGAGGTAGGACAGTCTGGAGTCAGCATGCGAAAATCTCTTTATTCTAATTTTCTGACTCCATTTATATACACTGTACAAAGGTGGCCTATTATTGGCCAAAGTAGAACATCCCATCACTTGGATTGGTGTTCATACCAATCACTCAAATATTTTATCAGAATCAAGTAATGTAAACATTTTTTATTTACATGAAGAAGGCTTGGGAACTCAGCTCAGAGTTCCAAAACATCAGAAGGCTTTTTGCTTTAATATCAAGAACAAGTCTGAGACATGCAAAATCAGAGTCACACTGGGTTGTTGGTTTTTTTTTTTTTCCTGTTTGTTTTTTTTTCCTAAATGTTTGCTTTTTGCCTAGTCTTATGCCTTGCCTGAACATTTAACTTTCAGTTTTGAATTCCAGCCTCTTCTAGTTTGTCCTGGCAGTAACCTCACCATTGGACTTCCAGATACTGTCAGAAGAGTCCAGATATTGTTAGCTCTGGATCTAGGAAGTGCTATGACCACACTGGTCATACTTCTGAGAAAAGCAGTATGACTGAAATGTGGCAATGTCCCTTTAGGCCACTAGTGTGCAGTATCTTCATTGCAATGCAACAGCAGTGTTTAGAATATATGATGTATGGTTTTTAGCAGAGAGAGATACCCTGAAAGGACAGAGGTCTTGGAAGCCTTTCAAGTTAAGTTTTGAATATCAGGGGTTTAGAAAAGTTTATAAATTCCTTCCCTAAGATTCAGAGATTTAACATTGTAGTTTCAGTTTGCATCGTATATATGTTATGTTTTAGTAGCTGAGTTTTACTGAGAAGACTGATGTGATGCCTTTTTGGGGAACTTTTCTATGCCTACACTACTGCAAATAGCTGCTGTATGAACCAGACTGCTGGGTTTTCTCATGACTATCAAAGGATTCTCAGTAGGCTTCAGTGCAGTAATTTTGTGATATTTTATGATCTTTTAAGCTATTTGTGCTGTTTTCAGCATAACAAGATCCTATTTTAATGGTAGGACTGACATACCTTTAAGGCTCCAATTTTTTTTCCTAACTTTTGGAATACTAGACAGCATGGTGTAGCTTTTCTCAATTAAATATAGGAAATGTTCATGGCAATGGTCTCACTGTACTAGTTAGTGGGAAAGGAAAAGAATTTTCTTCTGTCTTGGACGTGGGGTGTGTGCTGTGTTAAACAAACTATGTGTATTAAGCAGTTTTTTATCTTTCAACCAAGCCTTCTGTTCAGTCTACCACTTGCATTACCAAGAGTATCCACTTTCCCTTTCCCCAAGCCTTGCAGTAACCACAAATAGTCTGTTTGCTAGGGTGGTAAGTTCTTGAGTTTGTCATAGTTACTAGTGATAAATTATCTTTCTCATAAAGACATAGGGGAGAGAGGTCAGCATAATTACTTCTGTGCTGTGGTTACAACTCTTAGAGTGAGCTAAGCAGAAAGAAGGACCTGAGGGCTTAGAAGCCTCACAGAAGGTCAGGTGGCAAACTTGACTGTGAACCGTGTTTTCTCTTTTCATTACACTACTTCCTCTTGACCAGGAAAGTCCAATTCATTTCAGATTTTTTTTATTTTTCTCTCTTTTCTGTCAGTGTAAGAACAATGTTCCTTTTTTAGAAAGCTTTTAGTTTTATTTTCCTGGCTTAATTTAGAGGTTAGGTTTACAAAAACAATAAGCTGCTCAGTTTTTACAATAGTTATAAATATAGAAATGACTATTCATAAATCTAAATAAGGCTGTAAAATTCAACCTGATTGTAAAAAAGATTGGAAAGGAGTTTTTAGTTTATGCATATGGACTTCGTTCATCCCCTAGTCCATAAAAAACTCAGCTGAACCATTATAAAGAATTCAGGTCCACAATTCCACATTTTTGCATTAGATACTCTCAGTGTGACACACAATGAAAAGCTCCCTACTTGGCAGTTACTGGGGATCAGGGTGCTCATGAGGAAGGCCCTAGTTTGGATTTAATGACTGTTGGCAGAAGGCATTATTAATACTTTAAAAAGTTTGCTGATAGCTTCTCAATGCATTCCAACAGGCTGAGACGGGTTCACTCAAGTCTGGTATTGGTGACATACCTATATCCAACAGCGTTCTGCTGAAGATAACTGGAAAGGTAACAGTGAACTCTAATAGTTAGGGTTTCATACTGAGAAGGCTGTTCTCTTGCCTCCTACTATACCCAAGACTCTCTTTTCTCCAGCAAAAATGGGAAATAATGGACTTTATATCCTTTGACAGAATTTGGCATATTGCATCTTGTATGTAGTGGCCTGCCATCTCTCAAATGTATGATTTAATGCATTGCAATACTTTTTTATGATTTTAGAATCATAGATATTAGTGCATTATGGATGTGGGGTACATTATGGATACTAGTAGTCAGTCTAGATTTAAAGTTGCAAGTTGTTTTTCTTCATTATGAAGTTCCATTGCATTGTTTTGTGCTCTGTCCCTGAAACATTAGTAGGCTTTTTAAAAACAGTCTGATCTTGCTTGATGAACTGCACTGTGATTATTTCAGTAGCTGCATTATGCAGCTTCACACACAGGGTGAGAAATCTTTCAAGGCTGCAGCAGGTCTCACTAAATCCAGCTACCTCCAAAAGAAAGCAGATTGGGAGCTGCACACCCAGTGGCACCTGTGTTTGAAGAGAAAGGATGTTACCCCAACAGTTTAAAGATCAGATTGATACATTTCTGTGTTCTTTTTTACTGTTTTTTTACTGTTTTCTGTCTTATTTCATTCCTGTTGAAGCTCTTTTGTGATTCTGTGACTATGCAACCTTGGAAAAAGGCCTTCGTGATGAGCCTCCACTTCTTGGCAGATAGATAATGTTGAATTCCTAACTTAACACAGTGGGATGCCTGCACCAAAACTCTTATCCCAGGTTTTTGCGTCAACCTTTAAAAACACATCCCAAAAGAAGATTGGGTGTGGACAGGGTGCAGACTCCTCTGGGTACGCATTAGGCAGTGGTGGTGTTCACTCTTTACAGAGATGCCTGAATAATGCCTTCTCCTGACCGTGTCCTCAACCTAAATCCAATCATTGTTTTCATGTTCAGGCTCCCTCTCTCTTCCAGGCACCTCGATTCTGAGTGTCTTGGATTTTCCAAAGTATGATGGCAGAGTCACAAGAGGATATATGAAGTTTTCTCTATGACCTGTTGGTCTGAACATCTTTTTTTTGAAAAGAGGTGTTGGAGTTGCTTATTTTGAGTGCTCTGAGCTCAAGTCTGTCTTTCATCTGATGGTGGGTGCCTTACTGCCCTCCTGATTTTTGTAGGAAGTGTCTGCCTTTGGGACCGTATTGCAAGGGAAGGGCTTAACCCGTCGTTGCAGGTCTTTGGCACAGAAATGATTTTGGATGTGTGAACATATGGCATATATGAGCACATGATTTGGGGTTACAAGAGATTTTGCATGTAAAGCAGTCAATTAAAAACATGAAGCATGCTGAGCAATCCCTTGACTTCCCTTGCCATGTGCTTTTTTCCTGTGAATTTCTTTCCAAGGCATGTGAGGCTCGACTGTTTTTCTGCTCTGGGAATCAGTTGCTTCAGAGGCATGATGAGTTCTTCCCTCTATTTTAAACCTTAGATCTGACTATACTGGCACACTATTCTAGCATATACCTTGCCTTATATCCAGAAAACGTGTTTTTCACAGAAATATGTATTATTCTTTTGGAGATAGTCTCTGTATATTCCCAATTATAGCATGAAAGACTAAAGCAAAGATCTCTCAGCCGGAAACTCATTAAACCTGGACAATTTCTCTTTTTCTGGGAAGCACCTGATATTTTATGTACATCTTATAAAGATGATTTTACTCATTAATTTACTACTGCTATAAAATGTTTAAAACTTACTCTCTTTCACATAGATGTGTAGCATCACCCTTTGGTTACAGGTTAACACCAGGCAAAACCTACAGTAATTGTAAATTGTCCTGGAATTGGTTCTTTTACCTTTCACTGCTAAGTTTCCTTCTGGTCTGCAATGCCCACCCACACATTCATATACTCATTTGGGGAGCTCAGCTGCAGGAACTGGGCCAACAACTGGGTCTTTTTATATGCACATACAAACACACACTTGGAAAATAATGAATATTTTGGTGAAGAAATGCTTAACAGTTAAAAATGTGGTTTGAATTACATAGTTTTCTGGTTCATATGAATGTGTATCATTCCCATCAGAATGGGCTGTTCTGTTAGCTGGTATATTTGGAGTTGGTAGTTACTGCATTCATTCAGCCAGAAATTCTGTTGTATGGTAAGGGAAAAATATGCCACAAATCTAAAAGGATTGTGGTGTTGCACTCAAAAGGCCTAAGATGGAGATGGTGAGAATCCCAACCCATCCCCAAAACTGGATCTCATCAGTACTGCTGAAGCAATTTGGCAGCAAACTCCTTTTTTTCAGGTTACTTTCCAGCCTTCTGGCAGCTGTGTACTCTGCTCATCAAAACCATGAAAAAGACTTGTAATCCATTGGCAAGGTTTTAAATCATTTACATATGTAACTCTGAGTGTTTGAAAGGTAATGTTGTAGACATGTCATTAGCCTAGGTGATAACATAATCCATAATGCTCAGTATTTCTCATTGTAAGTTTTTTTTCTCTAAGCTTTATGTATTATTTTTGCTAAGCTTTAACAGTTTGAATTGCAATTTTCCATTTTGGGTATCTGTCTCAAGCGGACCTGGAGGTGGGGAAACGAGCTAAAACTTCTTCAATGAAGACTAAACAACGTCAAAGAACAGAGGAGATTATATCTTTTATTTTCTTAAAGTTTAGCAGCTTCTTACTGTGAAAAAATTACTTGGTATTTAATAGGAAGCTACCTTCATGTCGAGTATTCTGCTGCTTATCTAGGGAGGGTAAAAAAATCCCAACTTGGCTAAGATATAAGAGCTTTAAGAGTACTATGAACACGGCGTCTGAATTAAGAGCAGAGACTTGCAAAATTTGAATGATCATATTTCATGTATCCACAGCATAGTTCACTAGGCTTTGAATTACTACACTGTATGAAGTACAATGGTGAGAATATGAGCCCTGAGAGTTAACTGGTGCATACAATGTTGATATGGATGTACCTTGTCTTTACCAGTGGAAGGCAGAGATAATTCCAGTGTAGGGTATGGATACAAATTAGTTTTCGTGAGCCGCTTATGTTCAAGTAATAGTATTAGTTTTAGTTCTATTTCTCTTTTCTAGTAATATTATTTTATCCTGTTATTGAAAAAAAAAAATCTTATCCTGCAGTAAATATGCCCAAAGCTGTACATAGAGCAGCAAGAAAAAGGCAAAATGTTGCATAACTGTTTTGTAAATGAATTCTGTTCCCCCATGGCTGGTCTGGTGAGCATCTTATGGAAAATAGTCAGAGGACATAATGCAATGCAGTATTGTGTGTGTGTGTGTGTGTGTGTGTGCGTGTGTGTGTGTAGAAGGACAGGAAAAAGCAAATTAAGATCAACTTTTCAACCACTTTGCCAAAAGGAAGTATTTTTGCCTCTGCCTATTTACTGTACAAATGTAAGCAGGTATTGTTTCAAAGAGAAAGTAGAATATATATTTCTAAGCAATATTCATGTTGTTTACATTTGCCTCCAAAATTACTGTGTTAAACTTGTAACAAAACTCAACTGAAGGTTTATTTTACTGTGTGGAAATAAAACATGAACCAATTGTGCAGCTTCTGGTAAGGTTTGAATTTCTGTTAATTGCCAGCTAATTCTAGGACAGATGCTTCTGATAATAGTGCAGTGAATGCTACATTAACTAAAACACACACGTGTGCCCTCAGTAGGCAAGCAGTGTTCAAAACATTCCCACCGCTTTACCTTGTCATGCCTGCATGCTGGCTGTTAACATTTACTATCAATCTGTGTTAGAAGTAGGGCTCTGCTTTGGGTGTAAGAGATCTGAGCTGTGGTTTCTCTTCTGCTTAAGAATCATTCCAAGCCAAAATTTAGAGATGTTTTTGGTGTTTTTTTTTTTNTTTTTTTTTTTTTTTTTTTGTTTTTTGTTTTTTTTTTTTTTTTTTTTTTTTTTTTTTTTTTTTTTTTTAAATCTCATTTTAGTGTAACATTCAAGCTGATAACACTAACCAAAAACATGTCTGATTTTAGAGCTGCAGCCTTGAAAATGTTTGTATTGGAAGAAAGCTTCTGTTACTCTTTGCATTACTGATCTTTGTTTTTCTCTTGGGGCTGGAACATAAAGTTCATGATATGGCAAAGCTTGGGAACACCTGACTCCTTTCTATTTTTGAGAAAGAAAAAATTTTAGATCAAAAAGTGTTGTTTTTATTTACACTAATAATAATAATAATCTAGAAATTTTAGTTTTATCTTGTTGTTTCAATTTAAAATAATAGCCATTTGTTAATGTTGCTTTGATCTTTTGGGGGAGTTATTTTAGTGAGTAAAAGAAATTGTAAAATATTAGTATAATCTTAGATACAACACTGCATGTACTCTTATTGAATGTTTATTTTCTTAAGTATTTTTTCTGTCTTGTAACATTCCCCAACCTTCAGTGTTTTAGTAAAACAGCCTATCAGCTGTCACGTCATGGTTGGAACAGAAACAGATACAAACTCTAATGGACTGATTTTAGTGTTTACCTACTTAAGTATGCATACTAAATTTAGCAGAACTTTTATTTACGTTTTCATACAGACTTGAAACTTTGAATTCTCAATAGGCATCCTGACAGTCATGGTAAATACAGGATAAAGCATGGAATGTCCCAGTGGGAGTCTAAATCTAGGTCAAGGAGTATCTGTATTCCTCACTGTATCAAACTTTGCTGTAGGTGAAACACCTGACAATTTGGGTCCTAGTTGTCAAGACCTTCAAAATATTTAAATGCTTCTCCATTTTCTAAATCAGACTTTTCAAAGAAAAATAGGCAGCATATTAAGTTTCACATACCTTGTCTCCCACCTGGGCATATTTGAACAATCTGCATGTCTGATAAGGTTTCAGATAATGTATCAAAGTTTTACAATTTCTACATAGGGAAGAGTGGAAGAACGTAAGAGCCTATTCTACAACTTGGAAAGTAAGCAAATAGCAAAATTCTTCTTTCATAGATTTTTGTCAATATCAAAATATTTTACAGGATAATTGTACTTCCAACAAGTCAATTGAGCCTGGGTATGTTAGAGAATAATAAGAATAATCAAAAATCTCAGAAGACCATTTCCCTATTGTGGCTGCAATTACAAGTTCCTTTACTCACTCACAGGTCTTGAGCAATGGATGAAAGGAGGATAAAACCTCAAATAAAATAGTAGAGAGGATTTGCATTATTTAGGTTCAAAGTATTTATTTTACTTTTTCTCAAAGTAGTTCCAATTGCATATATATGTTGGTTTTTTCCTACAAACTGGTCTTTCAATTCCTGTTTTCTGTTTATCTTTACCTCTTTACTCCTTTTTTCACTTCTTTTGTTCTCTTGCTTCACCTCCAGTGGTCACAGCCCCTTGCTTAACTTTTCGTCATCTCTGTCTTTCTCTAATCAGATTCTATTTCATATAGTCTCTTCAAAGAGAAATTAAAAGTGAATTTTTATGTATTGTAATCTATAGGATCTATTGCTTTGTTGACATGTGAACGAGTTACTCAAATGACTCTGTGATTGTAATGAGTATCTCCTCTTAACTAACTGTGCATATCTTGACAAGACCACCAGTTTTCTAGCCAGATTATCCTTACAACCCTTGTTCAGATGACTCCTGATATGCACAGTAAGATACTGCTCTGGTGCTTTTCTTGGCTTAAGAAAATATGGTTGTATGAAACAAAAAACAGTAGTCATTTTCAGGGCCTGTGATGAGAAAGGAAGAATGAATTTTATTGTTAATTAAATTTGGAATTCTTGTCAGTAAGTGCCTGGTCTGCTTTGATTTGTGTCATAAAATGGAAAGATTCAAAGTGTGCTTCCTGGTGCACTGTTTGAACAGCCAGTGCTTTTTTTTTCATAAAGTCATGGCAAAAAAAGCTTGTCTAATCTCATCCCATGAAAACAAACAAAATTAATAATACCTTTGTCTGTTTTGCTGCTCATGCTCAGAATTAGGTTTCTGTTAGAATTTCCCAGTTCCCAAATTCAGTTGTAGGTGGAGCTCTTAATTTCAAATGGATTTATTTTTAAAAGTACCAGGGTGTGGTGTGTCCAACACTAATGAAGGTCTACCATCAACAGCAGTAGTGCAGATACATTGCAAGACAGATGTTACAGATGAGTGTGAAATGTGGGGTATTTCAAAGGCTGCAGCACACTGCCAACTATCTGGATAAGAACATGGAATTGTCCATTGGGTTAATATTAGGTCAATACTTGCTGGGACTTGCAGGGATTGGCTGGAAAAGGGAGATTTGGGGAGGTGCATCTCCAAGATTCTGGCAAAAGCCACATGGAATTGGTAAATGGAAGCGTGTAGAACCTTCCCTTAGTTGGTGATGTTCAGTTAAAAAACAAGTTTGCAGTGAAAAATATGGGGATTGGGTGTGTGAACCGCTGCTGGCAAAGATGCAAAAGGTGGAGAGTGATTGGAGCAGCACATTAAGAGAAGAGGCTTATCTTGCTCTTGTGTCAGCACTACTCTCTGCTCCCTCAGGACCATCATTAGGACTTTATCCCAGTACCTCCAATGTCATCAGTGGAGGCTAGTGCCCTCATTGCAGTGTTCTGATATTATGCCTATAGGTTTTTCTCCTATTAACCTACTGTCCCTTCCCTCAGTGTGCTGGAATGTTTCTTATTGTCTTGGGTTTTGTAACCAAAAAATGCTTATTCTATTCCATCTGTTGAAACTGGTTGGGGACATGTTTTCCTTTATCTCTTGTAATTCCAGGGAAGATGGGGGCAGTTGCCTTCTGATAATGGGCCAGCTGTTAAAACTGGGTGGGCCATTGTTCCTTATCTCTTTCCATCCTCCAGGGGATATCTTCTGGTAATGGGCCATTAAGGCTCACCAATGACTGATAAAATGACATCATCCCAGTGTTCCTTATATCCTCCACGGGGATATCTTCTGTTAATGGGCCATTAAGGATCACTAATGACATGACACATGACATCATCCCATTGTGAGATGCTCCACCCAGTGGGGGGAGCCAAGCCATTCCTACCAAGATGAAAACTGAGATATAGGTACATCGGACACTGGTTTTCCACTGAATTCCCAAAGGAAGATGGGACCCCTCTCGCCATTACTGGGCCCTTTTCTGCAGGACCATCTCTGCTCCAACAGAACTACATCTTCCACTCCAGGAAGGCTTTGGAGTGCTTCCAACACACTGACCAACAGGGTATCGGGTTGTATTTCTGACTGTCAGGGTTTCTAGGATTTTTGTTTGTTTTGTTTGCTTGGGTTTGTTTTTTGTTTTGTTTGTTTTGTTTTGTTTTGTTTTGTTTTTTTACTACTACTACATTTGTCATCTTAATATTTTTTAGTAAAAAACTGTTATTCTTATTCCCAAATCTTTGCCTGAAAAGCCTTTAATTGCAAAATTATAATAATTTGGAAGGGGAGGGATTTACATTCTCCATTCCAAGGGAAACTCCAGCTTTTCCTGGTAGACACCTGTCTTCCCAAACCACAACACTGATCTATTATATTTTCTACTTTTCTACTGTTGTCACTAATGTCTGTTTGGTCTAGTACCACACCAGCTAAGCACCTCTAGCCACTTTATAGTCATAAATCCTGTAATCACAAAAGGATTGTTTTATTCTACACAGCAGCTGGCTGGAATTGATGTGTCTCTGTTTCTTAGCTATCAGGAGCATTTTTTTTTCTCCTCCATTTTTGTGCTGAGGATCTTAGATTCCTATGCATGGAATCATGGAACTTTGTCATGGAATTCTGTGAAGGAATAGTTTCTGGTTCCAGATATCCACAGACCTTAGCTGCACTAAAAGTTCAGAACAGAGTAAGTCAAGTTAAAAAACTGCACATCACAGATCTGAGTCTGCACTAGATTTAGAATTTTGCATAATACCATCCTTGCTTTTTCTCTCTGTTTTTTTTTCTTAAATTTTATTTTATTTTGTTTTGCTTTAAGAGTCCAGGAAAAATGACATTTTAAGATTTTAAAGTTCAACAAATAGGTTGCTAATGCATATCTTCCTGTTAATCAGTTTGGATTTTTTTGGAAATGCTGCAGTTTTAATGTAGTTTGACAGATCTCTTTAAAAACATCTTACAAAACTTATAAACAGTGATGAGAAATTAATATTATATTAATATTATTCTGGGAATGTGGTCAGTGTCTGAATGAAAAAGGAAGGATTGAGAAAAGTTTCAATTAAAAGACTATTATCTGCCTTGAATATAGCTTTCTGCCACTGCTCTGCTGTACATAATTCAATATCAAAAAGTGAAAAGCTAGGCTGACAATAAGATACACTGAAGAAAAAAAAATAGCTATGGGCTGAGGACAAAGTCAATGCTTAACTTCAATGACAGGTTTAATGCTTTTGTTGAATATTTGGTTGAGGGGTGTTTTCTGAGATCAATTTTGGTTGAATGAAACCTACTATATTTAGATCAATTATTAATTTCTTTTGTGCACCAAACACAGAGTCAATATTATGTGTATTAACACAAACCTGTCCCATGAAAATGATTCAAAGGTACTCAAATAGTGGCAAGATCATTATAATTTTCTTTATTCTGTGTTCTGCAATTCTCCACAGACATCAAAGGTGGACACAAGAATCAGCAAAAGGGTTCAGTAGGCTTTCAATAAATGAGTTTTGATACTTGTCTAAATGATGCTGACCTCAGCATATTAAAAAAGAAATCAACCCTGCTGCTTCCTTCCAATAAAAGGAAAAACATAGGGGGCATGCACACTCTGTGTGTTTCTTCTGCTAATTAGAGGTTTGAAGGAACTGTGCACAAAAAACTCCCCACTGAGCTTATCGAACTTTATGTAACAGCCCTATTATCTGGTATTAGTGTTACATGTCCATTTTCTCTCATGTCCCCGTGCTGCTAGATGAAAAACATACTGTTTGGGCTTTTTAAGTCATCTTTGTTAGCGTAGAAAACACATCATCACAGCACAGCTTGATTATATGCAGATGCTTTTATTGAAGAGACCTCTGGGAGTCTGGGGTACAAACCCAAATCAGGCTCTGACATGAATTTGGGATGAACGTGTTTTTATACCATTTTCATTATATAACTACATATTAATCGTTAGACTTATATTGTTCTATTGTATGCATTGATTTTACTCAAGCCTGAATCCTTATAATATTCATCAAGATTAAAAACATTGCTTCTCATGATTCTTATAGTTTCTCATGATTCTTGTTAGGATTAAACAGTAATTCAGTTATGAAAAAAATCATTACATTTATCATATGATGATTAAGCAGATGCAGCATAATATAATCCAGCAAAACAAAGCTCAACCATCATTTCAAAGGACCTGCTGGCTCTGGTTCATGTTCCCAGGATTACCTAAGCTCAACTTTCTTTCCATTCCCCCCTGAATCTATTCCTAAAATTTTAGAAGAATTTTAAACCGATGTTATCAATCAACCCGGATGCCTGATGTCAGTTTGTAGGAAGCATTTGGCACTCCGAGGGCAGCCAAGGTTCCAGCTTGTGGCAGCTTGGGTCTGGGAGAAATCTTGTGTTATTCATAAATTTTGGGGGCGGAGGCCTGGTGCCAGGCACGGTGAGTTGGGCACAAACGGTGGCCCTTTTCCCTAGGAAAGGAAAGTCACCCTGCCAGGTGCCTGATGTCAGTTTGTAGCAGGTGTTTGGCAGTCCGAGGGCAGCCAGGGTTCCAACTTGTGGCAGCTTGGGTCTGGGAGAAATCTTGTGCCGTTTGTAAGATCTGGGGGCGGACGCTTGGTGCTGGACATGGTGAGTTGGGCACTCTCGATGGCCCTTTTCCCTAGGAAAGGAATGTCGCCCTGCCAGGTGCTTGATGTTGGTTTGGTTCCAACTTGTGGCAGCTTGAGTCTGGGAGAAATCTTGCACCGTTATTAAAGTTTGGGGGCCGAATGCTGGTGCCAGGCACGGTGAGTTGGGCACGAACGGTGGCCCTTTTCCCTTGGAAGATAAAGTTACCCTGTTAATGTAGAAAGTACATATTCACAGCATAGTATTATTATATGCAAGTGCTTTCATTGAAGAGACCTCTGGTTGTCCAGGGTAGAAACCCAAATCAGTCTCCGACATAAATTTGTGATGTATATGTTTTTATACTTTTTTTGGGTTTTTGCTACATGTTAATCATTAGACATATATTGTTCTATTTTATACATTGATTTTAGTCAAGTCTGAATCCTTATAATTATCTTCAAGTTTACAAACATCACTTCTCATGATTGTTATCATTTTTAATGGGTCTTGTTTTGATTAAACAATTTTAAATTACCAAACATTCATTACATTTATCATATGGTAACTGCGTAGATGCAGTCTCACATGATCCAACAAAACAATGCTCAACCTTCATTCCCAGGGCCTAATGGCTCTGGTTCCCTTTCGCAGGCCTACCTAGGCCCAACCTTTCTTTCCATTCCCCCCCCACTCTATTCCCATGATTTTCAAAAGATTTTAACCCTATGTTATCAGCTTGATTGCACACAGGGCTAAATGAACACAAAAGTCTTTTAAAATGAGCTCAGAGCAAGGAAAATCTGTTCCAATAGGAAAAGTGGTTGAGACTATTTTGGAATGTGTTGTTGTGGCTTTAGAAATAGTTAAGAAAAACTACCATGTAATATTTTATCTGCCTATGGGACTCTTCAACAAGCAAAATGTACAATGTCATTCTTCCCATTGTCCTTGTTGTTTGGGGAAGGGAGGAATAAGGTATGGAGTGAAATTATGAGAACAGTCTCCCAGATACACTTTCATCAGGGTTACAGCTTGAGAATACTTGAGAATGTCTTTGGTCTAATAAATAAGTCTATTGCTTTGTCCGCAACTTTTCACATGCTTTACATTCCCCATTTTTTTACATCACTTTTGTTGTTTATGTTTATGAAGGCTGGTTGTTTTAACTGTTAAAATTGTCACAAAGCAGATAGCTTCCTTGGATTGCGACTTGCTAATTGAATTGTATAGCCAGAATAGGTAGCATAATGTAATATAAATACTCAGTGCAAGATGTGTGTAGTATTATGGTAGGGAGTCTGGAAAAGCTGTTATTTGTCCTTCTGTACTTCCTTGATTCTTGTGGATTTTTTGGCATAAGCATTTTAGTGTAACAGAAGACACGAGCTATATCTCATAACCTGACTGCAGAAAGCTACCTCTGATATCCTGCTGTGTTACTGCATTGTTGGTACATTTATAACATAAAAAGTTAGCATTTATATATTACTTCTGAAGGACAAGCTGAGGAAAATATAATTTGTGTTTGATCTGAGCCTTTGTTCTGTTTTGCTAGTACTTGCAATAAATATGAGGGATTTCTTACTGTGGGAAAGTATTTTGCAGTGTTCAGCATTTACTACTTTTATTCCCCAAAATGATGACAGGATATTGATTTACCCCTAGGCACTGCCAGTCTGGTTTGCTTGGGTGCCACTGGCCATGAGAGCTCCTGCAGGAGCACATATGTGTTCATCTTGGCCTCATTAATTCTCTAAGCAGACACGGTGATGTACCCTAAGGTTTTAATCGATTCAGAGGTTGAGTATAAGGCTGCGTGGCATCCATGTACTTCCTCATGCCCTGAATCAGTCCAAGTCTGTTTCTTTGCTCACCTGCCATCAACCTGTGTCTCGTCAAAGGCTTTTGACTGCCTTTGTGGCCCATAAAACCAACACTTCACACCTGCCAATGTTTCTCAGGCCTTTTCTGTAATGTCCGCTGCTGATGATATTTTCTGAGAGAATTCTTAGACCCTAACAGGTTGGAAAGATTCTTAATTTCATTTCTAATCACTAGAAAGATTTAACCCATTTTGGGAAGTGTCATCCACTTCTGAAATATTTTCTCCCTATTTCCCATACAAGACCTATATTGCCATCAATTAGTGTTCACTGCTGCGTGCACTCAGCCTCTAGGTAAAGGAGTTGGGGCTATTCTCGATAATTTCCACTACTTGGCTCTACAAGTATTCTTCCAAATCACCTTCATCTCACCAACTATGATTACTTAGTCTCTTCACCTTTTCTTCTTTGACAAGTGAATTACTTCACATATGGGATGTTTGCTTGTACAAACAGTTTTGTGAAATCATCCAGAGAAAGGAAGTAAATCCGTTAAACTAGTGAGGTAAGGCTGGTCAGAGCAATGGCTCTGATGACAAACAGTGGAATAGATCTTCCTTTTCCAGGTTATCCTAAATGCTGAGGGAAGGCTGTACTGCTGTTGCCAAGCTTTTGACGTCTCTCAAAATTGTAATGAGAAGTTTAAACCCCTACTGGTATCCTTTGGAAAGAAAACTGTTCATGAAATATGAGCTACCAACCAAAAATAATAGTATATTTTGAACTTGGGAGTCAAGTTAGATTAACGTCACAACGAAAAGACAAATATGATAATCTTTCCTGTTGCTCATTTTTTCCAGTCAGGCATTTGTTGCTTAATTGTGACTGACTTTATGCCTAAATAGCTTTGCAGGGTTAATGCATTGCTTTCTAACAAGTATCTGGATACTTTCCCACTTAAGATGAGTCAGTGTTCTCCTGGTGCCCATTTCCTTTCTCCTTCCTTCCCCCATTCAAAATGCCCTAGGTTGGGAAAGGCATGAGTGTATCCATAGGCATCCAGATTAAGCACAGAGCACTCGTATTTAAAGCCCTGCAGTGGAGGTGCCTGGATGGTAAAGACAAAGCTTTCAGTTTGGTATTTCAGCCTGAATTCAGGAGACTCAGCTTTGCCTTGTTACTGTTTTATTGCAACTTCTAACAGCAGTGCTGGAGCAGCACTACATTTAAAGACAACCAGCACTTGCCACTTGCACGGCCGAGCCCCTCAGCCCCGGGGAAAGCCTGGGCAAGGGAGGGCAAAATGCTGCCCCGCAGCCAGCGCTGAGCCACGGGAACCCAGCCACAAACAGCCCTGCCAGCCCCGAGGGGACAGCGGGAGCAGGGACGGGGGCAGCAGGGACCCGGCAGGGATGGCCCCGCGGCCAGGGAGTGTTCTGCTCCCCACCACATGTTTCTGTCTGTATTTGGTGAAATATAATAAATAATTGACTATTTTTTTCAGGTCTGTATAAGGCCTAGGATCTCCTTAGATGTGAGCTCCACAGGTCCTTATTTTCACTCTTCAGTGTCTGTTTTGTCTAGAAAATTGAATAATCAGCCTAAATATAACAGCTCAGGAGTAAGCTGTGCCACTTGAATAGCTATGGGCAGTAATTTCCAGTCTTACCCTGTGGTTGACATTCCTGTGCAGAAATGGATAGGAACATCAGTAATTTATGTTCCATGATGGCTGATCAGTCCAACCACACCATTTCTCACAGTTGTTTTAAATGATGGCTGCTTACATTTATATCTTGCTGTTTGATTCTTTGCATTTCCTGAGAAATTAGCTGAAAACTGAAAACAATGGTAACAGGTAACCTATGGAGGACAAAGGGCTTTTTGTTTAAAAATAGAGAATGTGAATGCTAATTTTGATCCCAAGATATGTTTTTGGCAGAGTAGGTTGGCCCAAATGCTGTTTTGTTTTTCCTTAGTAAGGGTACCTCAATATCTTAATTCTCTCCTTCATATTGTCAAACAATATCTGGAAGGAGCCTAATAAACATGGAAATGCTTCAAACATTTTATTTTTTTAATAACAGCATTAATTTTAGAAAGCGCTTTGGGCAGATTCTAGAGCAAGCACAGTTGTGAGAAAATCATCAATATAAACTGTGTTCTTCAACGGGAAAAGAGAAAAAACCACAAAATTGGGGTTTTTTTAGTGTGAATTATCACTGCTATGTCATCTTTAACTATTACAGGTTAAAGAAGATGGCTGACTACTGACAAAGCTCTCTGAATTAAATCATTGGTTTCTGAGGACTGTATTTCCATGATTTAATTGGGCATTTTGCACTCAAGTCACTGTGACAACTATATTCTGCTCAGCGCCCCATCCTCTGAGTGTTGAGCATGTGAACTGAGCTGAGGCTGCCCTTCAGGGCTGCGATGTGGGAGCAGCTCCCTTTCTCCAGCTGTGGCATGGAGCTGCAGTCAGGAGAAGCACGCCCTGGTGGGTTCCTGGGCAATGTGCCAAATTTCTCCTGCTGCAAGGCCCACAGACAAAGCTGGCTGGCGGCCTGATCAGCTGCATTTGGCCTGTGTCATTGAAGAGCTGAAGAGAATGTATGCACTGCCTTTTTTGGCATGAAATGTAACAGGTAAGTAATAGTTTTTTACAAAAATGTTTAGCTTCTTTTTCTGGTTTGGGGAATACTTGTGTGTATGACTTCTGCATCAAGTGGTTGGGGTCCTAGTCACCTGAGCGCTGGCACAGCACTCACATCTCTGAACAAACAAACAAACAAACAAACAAACCCTTCCTAGCCTGAGACCCACTCAGTGTAGTTCCTGCAGGTCCAGCCAGCTCTCTCTGTGCATCAGTGCAGGATTCATGACAAGAAGTCTATGTAAACATCACAAACTTCTGCCCTGCATTTTGAACTGTAATAGCCACACCTGCTCCCCACCCACACAGACTCAGTGAACTGATAGAAACTGCTTAGTTTCAAAAATATGAATCTGCATAAAATACTGAAGACAATGTAGACTTTCAAAACAGTGTATTTCCAATCTCCTTTGCTTGGGGTGAAGTGGATTTGTGAAGTCCTTGGCACAGGATTGGTGCTTTTGTGTCATGCCTCACACAACTTGATAGGCTCACTCAAGCAGTAAGGTATGTGTAATCTAGTAGTAGAGGTCGATTTCACTCTAAATGATTTCATGTCCCTTATTTGAGGCCTGAGAAAAAACTGCATCCCATTCATGAGCTAAAATTCATGCTTTGCTTTTTGCTCAAGGCAAAGAACCTTTATAGTTTTCCAGTTGGTTCATGTCCAATCCAGTTGCTGCAGTCAAAAAACCCCCAGTATCTGGGTAAAGTAGAGGTAAATGTATTTCATGGTGAAAGTCAAAGAAAATTAAATGAGAAGTTACTCCCTCCAAGTTTTTTGTCTTTTTTTTTTT
>VWYP01019654.1:290198-330513 GCA_013400435.1 Pycnonotus jocosus
TTTTTTTTAATAGATATAATTAAAGTAGCAGACTGCTGCCCCACAGCATGCTCCCAGATGGCAGCACGATCTCTAGGCCAAGGTTTCCGTCTGTTTTCTTGTAGGCAATCCCTGGAGCAAAAGAAGTCAAGTTACTATGGTGACTTAATACAGGATGAGTGGATACCAAAACACAAAAGCATCCCATTTGTTGATTATCTCCTGGACACATCTTTTCCATTCTGAGGAGCTGATACAGTCAAGCTGAGCCAAGCTGTTTTGCTTAATTCCTCAGGAGCAAAAAAATATTTATTTATATGTCACATCTGTCTGGTTGCCACTCCCTGTCATGAAATCCTCTCTTTGTTATATGCTATTAAGCACACTTAATCTCTTAATCAATTTTTAAGGCCAGAGAAGATGGTTGTGATTCAGAGAGAACACTTCAGTGGAAACTGTACACCTAGCTCTTACCCTTGTGTTGTGAGCAGAATTTCCTCTTGTGATGCATAAGAATTTACATTAGAGAAATGATGGCATGTGATTGTGTTTTGCTCTTATTACATATGTCATCTATCAATGACAAATCTTATAAAGCCACAAAAAATTGTATAGATTTCTGTGGGAGACATATGTAGATATGTAGACACGGTATTAACCTGAACACTTTATTTCTTAAGTAGCTTACATTTTTTATGGAGAAAAGCCGCTTTACAACCCATTTAGATGAAGATTAACTTGTTTAATGTTTAGTTTCATTCCCAGTAGAGCAGTGATTGAAATCTATTTAGTCTGAGACAAATGCAGCTGCAGTGTTTTGCCTTAATTTGAATATTGTTAAGGATAAGGGACAGAGGCTCTTGAAAATGAGTCCAAACAGTCAGTTGTTTACACAATACTTGAGTCACTTGGTTGAACTGCCATCTTCTTATCTTTGCATGCACAAGACTATTTCAGTCTTCTCCAAATGGGTCTTAGGAGCCTGGATCACAGCTCTAAGCTCTATAGAAGACTGAGCATGCCTAATTAAGTGGCTGTTGAAATGAGACTAGCCACAAACATTTCAGAATTTACAAATAGATGACTGAATCTGAGTCTGGTGTAGTAAATCTCAAATCCTTAAAGTAGATTTTGTGCTGTCATGTGGGTCCACAAGACATCCAAGTCTTGTGGGAATCTGGTGACATAAGACACAGTTTGCAAGTAAAACAAATTTGCAAGGAATTAATTATTGGTAAAGACAGCAACCCTCATTTTTTTGGGTCAATTTATTGCCTTCCTTTAAACTCAATGCATTTCCAAAATGTCTATGATCACCTTAGATAGGGAACCAGATTGTTCATGTTTTAGCAATTATTCTCTGTGCCCAATACTAGTTTTCTAGAGGGATGCTTGGCTCCTTGAGTTATTGCATGCTGCTCTAGCTCATGCCTCTGCTTGTGATTGCTCCATTTGCCCCATTCAGCCACAGAAACAGGAGTAGGACAAATAAAACAACTTGAACAAAGTAATTTTATAGTAGTTTCTGGTTTTTATAGTACTTTATTTTGGCTGCAAATCTTCCAAAAGCAATCTTTTGAGCTAAAAATAATAACCATAAAAGGTGAGGGGAACAAAGCTAGGTGTCTCTCTTAAGCAGTTTGAATCTGTTGGAGCTGTGGATAAAGTCATCATTTACCTTCTGACTTCCTTTTGTGGTTCCAACAGGGAGGCAGCTGTTGGGTCTGCTTGGCCTTCCCATCCCTGCAGCATAGGCTGGCATGCTCAGGTGTCATCTTAGTTCCCAGCAGATGATTCATTCTGATGGCTGGTCCGTGACAAGCTGATGGGCAGGTGGGATGATTTCAGTCCTGCAAAGAAGGGAAGGTATAATAAATAATACATGCCGTATGGCAGGGCTGTGTGTGTAGAAGCAAGAGGGAGAGGGACCACAGTAGAAGGGAAGAAATAAGTGATTGAATCAAAAGCAGAGAGGATTGAAATTTATCCAAAACATATTGCCTAAGATTTTGGTTGTGCCTCCAATATTGCTAATTATGAGGCTGGGAGGTTTGGAGCTCCACTGATTGGTAGCTACACTCTCAGAAAGGGACGTGGGGAAATGTTCTCTTCTGTCAGGATCTGATTACTCATAATGAAGTCTGACAGCTGTAAGGTTACATGTGTATAAATCAGTCATGCAGGAGTCAGACAGTAATTTTATTTTGCCATGGCACAGAGTGACAACTGTCATCCTGGAGTCCGAGCTGCACAGCCACTGCCATGTGTTGAGCAAGCCTGTATCATTCCCAAGACATTTCTGTCCATGCTCCCACTCTCTGCTGCAGCCCTAGAGCCTTCCTCCTTGGAGCTTCCCTCCTTCTCCTTCCTTTGATTTCTGAGAGAGGCAGAGGCAGCAAGCAACACTTACCTGCTCCCTTTCTGAGCTGCATGGATTTGAGAACATGGCTGCATTTATTTCTACTCTGTCATGTCATTGCTTCCTCTCCTTCCAGTCCTGGGAAAGGCTGCAGGGAGAGGAGTAATACTGGCCTCTAAAGCCCAAAAATCAAGAAGAAGACAACTCTTTTAGAAATAAAATGGATCCCAGAAAACTAGCCTGGCAGGATTGAGAGTTGGACCTGAGATTACTAGGATCTCATGACAGGCTCTCCTGCCAACATCTTCACTTGGGTGTCAGCTGGACCTGGAAGCAGACTTGGTTTGGTTTATATTTGTTTAATCAGGCTTGGAAGAAATAATCCAGATGTGTATCAACTTCCAAATATTTTTTCTCAGTGGGTGAGAGATGCGAATTCAGGTTTCTTGTTTAGAAACCCACTGTAGTGAGTTAGCAGTGCCATAAACTGAGTAGACTTTCTGAGGTGACTGATTCAGCTTATTTATTTGGCAATATGTGGTACATCTGCCAGGTCTTTAACCTGGGTTTCAAAGTGTCAGTTTCTAATACGTGGAGAGGATACACAATACCCTCTCAGAAATGAGGCAAGGTCTGACATTCTTTTTTAAGGGATAAAAGCGATGTAGGGAAGCAGAAGAGATGGCAGAAGAAAATTATTTTGGTATCTACTGTTACCAAGCTGGGAATAGTTTCTCTGAAGAAATACTAAACCTCCACTTATTTAGAAAGTCTCAAAGTGAAGAACTGCAGAAAGTGTTGAAAAAATGGTTCTGATGTCTGAACCTTTCTGTAGCATGGAATTGTTGATCTCCCCTTCAAGCTGACCTAAGGCAAGGCACAGTGGGTCAATTCATTTAAAATTGTAGATACACTTGGGAAATTTCAGGTTGAGTTCAATGGATAGGCTGCATGATTCCCTCATGTGGTTACATAAATTTTTTAAAAAGCTAGGAAAGTAGTGCTATCTTCAGTAACAATGCTGTAAAACATAGCTTCTAGCATACAGAGAGGATAGGCCACTTAAGAAGAAAACAACAACTCTAGTTGATCACCTCAGAAGCTGTGGGGATAAAGGAAGTATTCGGACTGGCATAAATTTACCCAGGAAAAGAGAGCTTGTCAGTTTTATGTACTCTTCTTCTCCTTTTCCTTTCCTGCTCATCTCTCTCCCTCTCCATTTTAGTGGTAATTAATCTGGATAGTTTACTCACTTGGATGGGGTTCTGTTTTTCTCTGCTTATACCGTCACACCAAATGCACCCAACACTCATCTGTGCCAGCCCTGGGGTTCATTAAGTGATAGAGAAAATATGGAGTTTAGTAGCCTCTCTCCTTTCCCTTTTTTAATGCCTAAACAGTGAGAGTTTCTGTGTCTATGTATATCTGTGCAGCTCCACCCCATTTACTATCTCCTTGGGACATCAGGGACTTAGCAAATGGAGCTGAGACTATAGACATGGCCTCACCTGGCCCCCACCCCTACCTCTGCCCTGGTGTTTTTGTGCTTGCAGTACTCTTTCAAGCAAATGAGAAGCCATGGAAGCCATTCAGCACCTCCTTCTTTATTAGCCTTTGTAAAAGAGGTTCAGAAGACTTCATTACAAGTGGGAGGGACAGGCATGGGGACAGGGAATGGTGAAGAGGTGCAGGCAGAAGCAGCAGAGCAAGGATGGCAGGAATCAGGCTCTGTGTGTTGGCTTGGGCTGGGGTTGGTACTGTGACTCTCCAGGCATAGGGCTGTTTCAAGTATCATGCTGAGGTGTTGTGTAAGAACCAAACACAACGTGAATGCATCACTTTCCTGGGGAAAAAGTGCCAAGGGCTCATCTCTTCCAAACTCCAGTCTAGCTTTAATTCCTCCAGTCCAATTATCCAAGTTTCTTCAGTCCTCCTTGCTGGTGCATTTTGAGTCGGCTTTCTCAGCACTTTGCTTGACTGAAACTCCTTACTTTCTCCTGCAAAAGAAAATGTACAAGTTCTCTTCTTGCTGTTTCTACTGCCTGACATCCTGCTGCCTGAAATCACGCACTTTATGTAACTCTCCTTCCCTCCTTCTCACCTATATTCTATGGTAGCTGTGATCAAAGACCCAGGTCTCTTCATATAATCACTGTCTCTTCTCTGGAACATTTTCCATGTTTTCTCAGGTTCTTGGGCTGAACACTGCTGTGAGGACCCAGATGACTGCAGAAAACGTTATTTACGTCAGTTTATTCTCATTGGGGAAACCTGCAAGTTGTAAAATGTATGTATAAGCCTGTTGGCTGAGGCCTAAATTGAAAATTAACCCCCTGCATTGCAGTTCCCTACTTTGCCCAAATAGCAGAGGGCAGAGAAATCTAAAAAATATGAGTGTTCTGTTTGCATCTCAGGGGTGTGGGGAAGACAAGGAGGGCCAATGGGTGAATCTAAAATATGTTAGGTTTTAATGCATTAATAAGTTTGAGAGCACTTTCTGCTGAAAAGGGAGCAGACTTTCAGGCCAATTAACCCTAACTGTGCCTGGGATGAACTCATCTCCTTGTGTGCAGGAGTTGCTTCCAGGGCTGGAGTGGAAAGATTAAGGTGGACAGGGGAGAAGTGAAGAGAGAAGAGAGAAGAGAGAAGAGAGAAGAGAGAAGAGAAGAGAAGAATTATTTTCTGCAAGTGTTTGGTAAACTCTGGCAGAGGAAACTTTTCTTATGAGTTTCCTGGAAGCTGAAAAACAAAAGCAGCTGCCAAAGAATCACCTTTAAGGGAGATTCCTGGTGGAATCTATTTAGCTCTCCATGTTATCAACACTTTCTAAAAAGCTGAAATAACAAACTGAGCAGAGTAGCAGGGAAGTTGGCACTGTTTAGAAAGAAGGGTGGATTGATGCCTGACTGGCTGAGGCAAGAACAGTGCATGGCAGGTAGCAGGGCTCAAGGGGGAAAATGTCATGACTACAGATCCTCTGAGGTGACTTGCTATTTGTCCAAAATCACAACTAGGAGGCTTTGGTATTTTTCTTCAGCAGAAAAAACAAAAACAAAACCAAAAATCCCAACAAAAACAAACAAACAAAAAACCCCCCCCAAGAAAACCCCAACAAACCCCAAACAACAACATAAATTGTCATTAGTGCTATACTTCAGAGACTTTCTCCTTCCCCAGAGGAGGGTCAAGGCATCCTTCTTTTAAAAACTTATTTAGATGTAAACTATATCCTTGTTGCTGGCAGGAGGGCCACACACACATGTAACTTTGCAATAGTGTCCAAAGATTTTACATGTTGAAACCCTTTTGCTGCACAAGTGAAAGGGAGATGCTTGTACTGCACATTAAGTCCATAATGAGAGACGTGTGTGTGCTGAGTGGGGGGTGTATTTGAGGAAATTACAAAATATTTCTTGAGTTAAGTATGTTTATGAAACAGTTCAGTCAGGACCAGTTATACACCAGTCATTCCCAACCACATTCAACCTTTTCCATAGCACTGCATGCTGTTTTCTTGTCTCCCATCTTGACAGCAACCCCCACAATACTGCCCCTGCCTTCTTCCACTGCTGTCAGTTTGAGAATGTGCCAGTGGAAAGACTTAGATAATCAGCCAAGCAAAGCACATTAGTTTGGTCTCTCATCTCTAACATTGGTGTTCAAGCCAGAGAGGTGATTTTAATTGGGACCCAGTATTAGAGATAATTATTTTTTTTTCCAAGAAAGTGATTGTGTTAACTTTGAGATTAATGCTAAGATTGATTAAATTTAACCTAGACACAGATTTAAGTCTCAATCACTCAACAGTGGCTTCCACAATACAGAAGAAAAAAAAAAATTAAAGCAGACAGAGTATGGGATATGTCAATCTCAGCTATTCATTTTTAGGATACTACAGGAGGTGAATATGTTTGGACAACGAAAGGAGAAGAATAGCCTGGCTTTGGAAGTGCTTAGTTTCCCAGAGAATTCCTGGTACACTTAAATTTTGGATGCTAAATCTTCCTGAACATCAGACCTACAGGGTACATCTACATTACTTGCAGTATTAAATGAAAAGATCTAGAGTTCCTATTCTCATGCTGTTTGTTTTTGGTTTTGGGTTTTTTCCCCTTTTGCTTTATTGTAAGTGATTAAAACCAACTGACAATACCTCCTCTCCCTCCTTCTTTATTAATTCATGATGAATTCTGTTTTCTGGCTGACATCAGTTCACTGTCATGGTTCAAAACTTTTCCAGTGCTTGGTTGGCTTGTTGCTTGCTTGCTGAAGAAAGTGTTTATATCAGGATTTTTGGAAAGAAACAATATGTGATGTTATAGGGAGGGAGGAGTTATTTTGTTTTGTTTCTACAGAACTTCAACTTTGAGATATTTACATTGTCTTATATATGATTCTTATTAAGAAAAAATAATGCAAATTGTTCTGGTGACTTTTTTCTCTTCATTCTTTTGTTATACTTTTGACAGAGTATTAATCTCAATAGGATGTGGCATTCTGTGCACACATTTAGGTGAGATGTCTGGCAGATTTGCCAGAGGGTACAACGTCTTTTAGAAAAGTCTCAGGTATTCCTGTGATCCATTTTTGCTTCTCCACTTGAGTTTCATGCCCATCTCACGGTCACCTGGTGCTGCTCTATGCAAATCCTTTCTGATTATTAGGTTTGACTTTAATGATGCCTTCTGTTGAATGCTCTGTGCCTGAAGTAGGTTCACATGTCTCAGTCTGATCCCATAAGTGCCCTACATAAGGAGTGAGCTCTCACTCAAGTGTGTAAATCAGGTATTTTGTCAGAAGTCTTTGTACTGGAACAAAGATGACCTCTCTGTTTTGTGAATTCTATGAAAGCATTAGAAAGTTAAGAATGCAACTATCTACAAAACCAAAGAGCGTTCTGACTTCCACCTTTGCCTATAACCTGATAAGTTTGTTTAAAGACATTAAATATCAAACTGGTAATGGTTTTGCATGCAAAGCAAGGGAATACAGATATTGTCAGAGATAAGACATAAAATTATGATTTTCTCTTACTGTTCCCAGTGCCAAAGGGAAGGTTACTCTCTAAAGAAAAAAAAAAAAAGACACTACTGATTGGCAGTTTTATGTATGAAAAGATATTCCATCTACAGTGGTATTTATAATAAAAAAAGCAACTGCATATATCGTTACCTTACACTAATCATGTCTAAGAAAATTTCCAGAAAGCCAACAAAAACTGTGGTTATGACGATTCATGACTTACTGCACTGACTTCATTCTGGCCTCTTGCACATAGTACCTAATGAGAGATCAGTTGGAGAAACAATGTTCTAAATAATGCCATTAGTAAATCAGAGTCTTTTGGCTCAACTCAGAAAAAATTTGTTTCCTGAAATGAAAAACGTACAATAATGGGAAGTCCTGACTAGTTTATGACACTGTTCTCCTTTCTGACTGTGTTCTCAAAATGCTTGAGCATTCTAACTCCCAATGGATTTGATGTTGTTTGGTACCTAACTAAAAGCAACTTGCTTCTTGGATAGCCAATTTAATTTAGAATGCATTACCTACACTCAGATTATCTACCTCATGTTGAGATTGGTATCTGGCCACATGGACAACCAGAAAATTCAGATGTTTAAGACTTTAGAGTATATCTTTCCAAGATGTCCTTGCAAACAACTACTTTTCTGGGGAGGGGTTTCAAACTGAGGGTCAAATGTACTTCATTGAATATCTTTCTTTTCTTTCTTTGTTCAACAGAATGCAATCCATGTTTTACTGTGTCCAGCTGGCACACCCTCAGCATGCTGATTTAATTTAAAAAATCACTACCCATTGTAGAAGCCAGATGTAGCTGAATAGCAGAATTTTGCTCATAGTGTGGCTCTGGTGCCTGAACTGTTCCAAGGACCATTACTGCAAACAGTGCAGTGAGTACTTCCAGAGTAGTGAGAGAAGGCAGGAAATGCTGCATCTGTGATGTGCTGTGAGAGCAGGATTGTGCTTTGACAGGGAAGGATTCTGTCATCCCACGGCTCTAGAATTTGAGATTGTCCTTCAATCATAGTGTTACTGGGACTCACTTAAATTGTAGCAAATTCCAAGCCAGTAGCAAATTGTACAGGCTTTCACGCATCATGCCTGCCCAGTCCCAAACTTGTAGGTACAAATTTGTACCTGGGGAGCAGGGAAAAGGGCTATGGACAGCTTGCTTTCAAAAACTACAGAGCAGCCATCAATATAGTGAAGATCCCCATACGCTTATTTTTTAGTTTCGCACTGCAATACTATCAACTCAGACCTGGTAGAAAAATACTGTGAGAAAAGTGCCATTTGCATTAGATACACCACTGTGATTTTAAAGCATTGTTTATGCTGTCCAAGGAATTGCAAACTGGAGGGATGCTTGTCAACAGATTACAGTAAACCGGATTGATAGATCATTCTATTTATCCCTTACCTCCCTCGCCTTTTAAAAATAGGTTTTCTGGCTATTCATACTGTTGTTTGAGTGGGAAAGAAACGAGATTATAAAGACAGCTGGATGTACATAGTTGAAATGAGGATAAGAACAACTAATAAGGGTTAAGATAAAACAGTCTCAGGTAGAGACTTCCACAGTTGAAACTTTGCTTTGGTATAAAATGACAGTCATTCAATATCTTCCATTCAGGAAGAGCCTGTCACCTAAACAGTATCCAGAAAATAGTGGCTACAGGTGAGAGCACGGGATTGATCATGAAAGGGCTGGAACTTTGTTCCTGACTTTTCTGAGGTATTTCGGACAAGAAACCTCTGCGTTGTTTACATCCCTCATTCGCATTTTAATAGTATGTAAGCATCCAATGTTGCTTTCTTGGTCAAACTTACCCTTTACATTTTGAAAATGGTTATGTCTCTTTCTTCCCTGTCTAAATGCCTTTGATTTTTCCTATTAGGTCTTATTTTCTAACTGCTTGATCAACCTCTTTGCCTTTTTCTGGATTCCTCCGACCACTACATAAAAGTCTGTAGCTGTGGTGGCTATAACAGGGCATGTTACCCCAGCTCAGGCCATCTCCCTCTGAGGATGGAAGAGCACTTGCTAAGGATGCTGAAGTGCCCCAACTAGGAAAAAAGGGGAGACTGGGAAGGTGCTCTTAGACCTTACTATTTTCAAGGCCTTCTACGGAAGTCTTGATCACCAGATGCTAATGCTAAATCATCAATTGTAAGCATTGCTGTCACCTCATTCAAGCCTTATTTGTGTAGCTACAAGCACCCTCCATAAGATTTCTTATGCCTTGCTGTCATCTTAATTGATGTTCTCTAAACAACTCTTTTTGGAAACACATGGTAAACTAAATTTATAAGACTATTTTGGCTATATTAGGATATAATGAGATTGTATTACCTTATCTTGTGCAGAAATAGTCCAGAGATGGACTACTTAATTTTGTAGAGGCCCCCCATATGCCACCAGGCTTCTGGAACAGTAAGAAAACAGATACCAGCAAAAATGCTGATTAACTGCAGTGCCCATAGCAGTGTTTGGCTGCCTAAGATATAACATGCCTGTTCTTTCCCTCAACCCCATGAATATAACCATCCATTCTAAAAGTTACTGATGATTCTCCTTTACCAGGCTGTTCTTTTGTATCCCCTGCACCACATTAAGCAGGTCAGGCATTTCAGTCATTGGTGTTTGCTTGAGTTTCATCTTTGAGAGGCGAAAAAAAAAGAGAAAAAATTATCCAAATCTTTTTATCTTGGGGTTTTCTGCTGCATTTTTTTCAGGTTGCCAAATCATATCTTAAAACAGAATTTATGAAGAATAGATGTAGTATAATAAAACTATGGTAAGTTTGGTCTTCCAGGTGGGCCACTTCTGGAAAAGTATATACCAGGCTTGAGCCTTAGAGAAAATTGACTGCTTGCCCTTTGTAGAGGCTGGACTCATTCTATGCTGTCTTTTTGGACTGTGTGGATCTTGGAAGCTGTGTGGAAAACAGCAAGCTTTTCCTCTGCTCTTAGTGAGCATCCAAGCAGCATTGCCTTGAATGCTGCCGGTGAGGAGACACAGGGACTCCAAAGAAGTTCCTGGAGCCAGAGAAGGGAACAGGTCTGATTCAGGGTGGTGGTTTGATCCTGGATGAACACAGGTGCCTACCAAAGCAGTTCTATTTCTCCTCTCCTCAACTAGACAGGGGAGAGAAAATACAAGAAAAGGCTCATGGATCAAGTTAAGGGCAGGAGAGATCACGCTCCAATTCTTGTCACAGGCAAAACAGGTTTAACTTTGGGAAATTAATTTATTACCAATCACATTTGAGTACGATAATGAAGAATAAAACCAAATCATAAAACACCTTCCCCTCACCCCTCCCTTCTTCCTGGGCTCAACTTTATTCCTGGTTTTCAGTACCTCCTCTGCTCCAGCAGCACAAGGAGAGAGGGAATGATCAGTTAATGATCAGTTAATCCCATGTTGTCTGGGCCACTTCTTCCTACTCAGAAGGAGGGCTCATCACGTTCTTCTGCTCCAGAGTGGGGTCCCTCCTATGGGATGTGGCCCTGCATGAGCTCCTGTTACAGCGTGCACTGGCACAGGGTCCCAAATGGGACTGGTGTCTGTGAGCCCAGGGTGCAGGACTGTGATGGCGCTGACCCTACGGCGAAGGGACGCGTTCTCATTTGCATATCCAAAGGTTGTTAATTCAGGGACGCAAACAGGAATAGCCAAGGGGTCCAGGGACACAGAACAGAGGTTCAGGGATGAGAACAGCTTCAAATAGAATCAGTGATGAGAACCAGGGTCAGGCTGCAGGGAGAGGGTTCTATACAAGAAAAAAGGCAGATCTGAGGGTCAAAGGCCAATAGGGATAAAGGGAAGTGGTGCCAGAGAGGGTAAATAGGTAAATAGGAACCGGGGGAACCAACACAGTAACAGTACTGTGGCAAAATTAAGCCAATGGGGGTTTGAGAAGAGTATTCTGGAAAGGGTACATACATGGTGAACAGGAGCTGAAAAGGGGTGACATCAACCAACTAACCAATAATGTAACAGAATTTAAAAGATATTATCATGTGGCTGCAAAGGCCTCCCATGGGAGGGAGGCTTTTCTCACGATAACCTAGAGTGGTTTCTGCGTGTTTGCATCGGCCCCTGCAGGGCTGAGGCACAACTGCCCCGGTGGCAGGCCCCTGCGCCTGGATAAGCTCCTCAAAGTGAGTCCTTGCCACAGGCTGCAGCTCTTCACAAACAGTGTGAGTCTCTTCCAGGGTGCAGTCCTTCCAGAAAAGGCTGCTCCAGTGTGGGTTCTGCACAGGGTCACAAGTCCTGCCAGCAAACGACTTCAGCATCCTCACTCCATGGGGCCACATGTCCTGCCAGCAGTCTGCTCCCGCACAGACCTCCCACAGGGTCACACCCTCCCTCGGGCACACGCTTACTCTGGCATGGGGCCCTCCAGGGGCTGCAGGTGCATCTCTGCACCCCCATGGACCTCCCTGGGCTGCAGGGGCACAGCTGCCTCACCATGGGCTGCACCGTGGGCTACAGGGAAATCTCTGTTTCTGTGCCTGGAGCCCCTCCTCCCCTTCTTTCTGTCCTGACCTGGGCATCTGAAGGGCTGCTCTCCTCACATATTCTCACTTCTTGCTCTGGCTGCTGCTTTGCAGTGTTTATTTTTTACCCCTTCTTAATTATCCCAGAGGTGCTACCAAAGCAGCCACTGGTCTTGGCCTTGGCCAGCAGCAGGTCCATCTTGGAGTCAGCTGGCATTGGCTCTGCCGGACACGGGGAGGCTTCTAGCAGCTTCTCACAGAAACCACTCCTGCAGCCCCCCTGCTACCAAAACCTTGCTGTGCAAATCCAATACACTCAGCAAGCAGATGCGGAGTCAGGCCTGTTGGAAGGGATCTGGTAAAAACATGGGCTACAGCTGAAGCAAAGACAGAGGCTGGATGGTAGGGAGCACTGAGGAGGAAGAAGGAACTGAAGGAAGGTTTCATGTCTATAGCAGAGACAGTATTAGTATTAAAAAGAGCACCAAATTGCTCTTTCCTGCTCTTGTCTCTCCCTTTCCTATTTTCTTAAATTCATCACTTGAAAACTGAATTCTGCATCAGCTGGTGTGTGTTCTGGGCAAGTGGCATCCCTGCCTTTCCCTAAAATGCTTGAGGGAATGCCCTGAACTAAGTCCATATCCAAGAGCATTAAGGGACAAATCAAGTTTTTATATGAAGGTTGCTCTTGGTGTGAGCTACTTCATAAACAACACCACCACCTCCCATTGCTTTGCTTTAGCAGGTATAGTTATAAGGTATTTTAGTGCAGAGTAGCGAAACAGCTACTTTCATGCTGTGAGTACTTCTTTTTTTCAGTCAGGATACTTCTTATATCTATCATTTGAGTAAGATATTCTAGTCTTCAGTCCATACCAAGAGAATCCAGAATTTTATGGTACAAAGAGGTATTGCTATCTTAAAGTTTGCATTTTCAGGATTAGCTTTACTGCAAAGTACTGTATATTCTTCTTTCTGGAGTCTACATTCTTGTATACTGTATGTAGCCTCTGTTTCATAAAAATAAATCTTAACCAGCTGTGATCATGAGATAAACCCCAACGTTTGAATTGCCTGACTTGGAAAATGATGGGAGAGCACATTTTGTATTTGAGTCTATAGCTATGGACCAGTGGAATAGTGAAGAAGTTAAATGATAGTCCAGTTTAAAAATAATTGTTTCCTATTTTCACAGATTGTCTGTGTTGGGAGAATGATTAGGGAGTAGAGGAACTTCCTTCATCAGCAACCAATACAATCCAATCCATCTCCAGCTGAACAGGGACAACACCATAAATGCCAGTTATGCTGCCTCAGGGGAGAGGGAATGTCATTTCAGAGAGAGCAGGACAGAAGGACATCAGCACATAACTATTCTAGCAGAAAATCAATACGTTTCTGAGCACAAAGCCATTTGTAACTTTTAATATTGAGGCCACTAAATAGAGTGGGAAGTTAGCTGCTTTTGATACAGCAGTCAAAGGGTCAAATTCTTTTCCCTGCTGCTCCAGTGTAGCTCTGTGGCAGTCTGCAAGGCTCAGCCAGTGAAACTGAAGAGGAGGATTTGGCTTGCAGCCTGGTTTTAATCTGCACGTATGGTATCAATTTTGGAAGCATTTTCTGGTTGTCCTCACAGTTATAAAAGGGTAGAAAAATATATTTCTTCTCTTCCCCATTAAAAAACAGGCTTTTGTTCACTCATTTGTGTTAATTTTCTACCTGAAAAGTGTAATGCTTAGCTTCATCTTCAGTTTTGTCACAGGACTGGCCTGTCTGTTAAAAAATACCCCTGCTGTCTATCCTAAGGAAAAGACTGCTCTGGAGAAGCTAGGTTGCCCCAGCAGATTCCAGTTCTCTGCTGCACACACTCTGATGCTGAGTCCATGAGGACACTCCTCTATGGACCCCCCTTCTGATCATAGGCACTGGAGTCTCCTGTCCATCAGTCGTCTTCTTCCTTTTTTCTCTTAGCATGTTCATCCAGTTATTGTTTGCTCACAGATGAGGAGTTGTGTGGTGTATGGGCTGTTGGCAACAATTGTGTACATTTTCAAGTGGCTGCTGAAGAGGGAATGTCTCCTCATGCTCACCAAAATCTTCAGCTCTTTTTAATGAGTACACAAGCCATCAGCCGTGGTTAAGTGTCTGGCCCCATTGACAAGCACTGACCCCTTCAGAGCTCCATCTCAAGCACTGTCATAAGTTTCTTAATTGATGTTTTACTATAAGGATTTTCTGCATATTCCTTGATTATGGTCCCTTCAATGTTTTATGTCACCTCTTTCTTTGGGATAGATACTACTTCCTCCTGTTTCTGAAAAAGAACAGAATCTCTCCCCAGGGCACAGGACTATGAGAAGCTGCCTGTAACAAGGACTTCAGTTTTCCCATGTAATTGCAGAGAGCATTCATGTTTTCTTCAAAGTCTCAGAAAACTTATATTTGAGAGGCAATTAAATCTTCACTGTAAAGTTTGCCCCTTTTTTTTTTTGCTGCTTTCTTATTTAATTACTGATTTTTCTTCCCTTGCAATTGCTTCTTACTTCATGTGTCATTCTTCCCTCTTTTTGCACTCTCATCCTTTTTTTACCTCTTTCATCCCAATTGGCACTCAGCACCCAAAATCAAAATTCCCATGTAGCTATACAGACTTAATCACTTCTTGGCTCTTTTAATAGGCTTAAAAATCTTCCTTAGCATAAAGTACTTCAATAAATATCATAAGATATTCATGTAAGGGACAACTGAACAACAGTGGCAGGCTGCATGTGATGAACTTAGCTTTAGTTATGCTACTAAGAAAAAAAATGACTGCAAAACATAGAAGGTGAGAAAACTGAAGCAAGGAGATGTCAAGGTTGTTGGATGCAGAGGGATAAGGGCAGCCCTATCATATATAAGACAGTAGGTAACATGTGCCACCTGGAATTTCTGCTGACAGCTGTCCATGTGTGCCAGTGCTATTATGGTAGGTTAACAAATCAATGGAAGTTCTCATTACTTCCAGCAAATCAGAACTGTAATTGCTTCTAGCAATTTCGCTAGACTCGTTGACCCATACCATCAGTAGTTCGTAATGATTAAAATAGGAAGCAATGCAGCAAGTTCATCATGCTTTCTAGAGCACAGCACTGCTTTGGTACTTTAAACACAATACATAACATCTGTGTTGTGCTGGTTTAAATTTCTCTCTTATGAAAGACAGATCCCTATCTGCTGAAATAACCGAAATTACCTTCTAACATACTCATCAGTAAAACAGGCTTTAACACCCACAGATCACTATGGCTGTGTCTGTAATTCGAGAACTGAGAATACCTGTAGGAGGTTCTTTTTTAATAAGATGAAAATAGATGACTATCCAAAACTGTTAGCTGATGAGGATCATCATGGCCTTATCTTAATTTGGCTGTTTAGCATGTTGAAGGTGAGAAATACCCTGTTTTGGAAATACATTCCCAACATCCAAAGTGACTATGGAAACTTAGATTCTTCACTTTTTACCTCAAACATCTGCATTTTAAATGATAAATCAACCATTCAACTGAAAGACTATAGGTTCCTGAGTCTATTAGATTTGTTCTAGCTATCTACTAACAATTGCTATGACAGTTCCAGTTCACAAAAGTGCTTCACTTTATGCAGTAGTTTGATCATGACTGTAAGTATGGATTTGTTTCCATAATTTTCATGTTTAATTTTGGATAGTGGTAGCAACAGTGGGAAATCTTAGCTAATCAGTCCTTTGAACACAAGCCTGGTGTGTCTGGGGTTTATCATTGCACCGTGAGAGAAGCTCTGGCCATTGCAAATTTACATCTGTGTGACCCAATTTACGACAATTCTGAGTAACTCTGGAATAGGTTTATGACATGTCCAGAATCTCAGGCTTGAAGTACTGCACAAAACACTGTCAGTTTTTCAACTTCACTGATTTGCCGAGTCTCTGCTTAACTCTTGTAGTGCAAGTGGGTTAAACAAGGCTATTGAAAAGGTTTTTCTGAGTTTTAATGATTTTTATGCAAGGGATATTATGATAGCATATTTAAAATTTTATCCCAAAAAAAAAAGTTCCAGGGCCAATTAAAATGTAAAGAAACCCATAGAAAATAAATTTAAGTAGTGCCTTCACACATGCAGGACTAGATCAATCAGGCAACTTTAAATCTATTAGATTGGATTTGTCCAAGGAAAATGACCTGCCTCTGTATTGTGTGCTCTGACCTCTTTTTCCCTTGTCCTGTTGAATAGTTTAGAAAAAAGCCCACAACTGTGCTAAACAAATACGTTTGTTTGGTTGTACCAAGCTTTTGTTCCAGCAGTGGAATTCATTAAAACAACATGTTCTGTATATTGCCAGCAGGTCATCAATGCATGCTTGAGTCAGATTCCTGACCTTTACTTTCACTTGCCAAGTCTGCTAGATTGCTTCATCCTGGGGACTCTTAAAATATATATCATTAATAATATACCTTGCCCTGTTTATCTTATAGCTGAGAATATGTTCACAGGTGTACTCATTGATTTCTTCTGGTAATTATCAACTGGTTTATTTTATGTAGAGTCAGATGCTTAAATAGTTGCTGAACAGTATGAAATAGAAATATTTTTCCCTCACCCAAAGAAAATTTTAATTAAATTTGAAACCTAGTTAGGATTTGGGCTAATCTTTTTCTTTCAGTTGGATGGTTGGAGGTCATCTCAAGCATCTACTCAACAGTATATATTCCCAATGAATTATGTGAACTCATCATTTTCTAATCTGATGTGCCCAGTTGCTTTTCTAGATGTAACTGATGTTAAATGTTTTTCTACTACATCTCTAATAAAATGTGCCCCTACATTCTACTCAAGTTGGAAAATGGTAATCAATCCAGAGGGGCCCAGCTCAGCACGTTGCTAACCTCTGTGTTTAAGTGCTGTATTTCACATCCTGTTTTTATTTTAGCACTGACCATAAGCACCTCAGTCCATACAGCTCTAAGTGTCAGGACAGCTCCTACATCACAGTCACTATCTGGAATCAAGAAATTATGCCCCTGCCTCCCTTATTTTGTAGATATTCACGGAATGTTCTCAGTGGAGTTGACTTGTATCAGACCTATCATCCTGGGAGCAAAAAATGCCTTTTTTGTTTGTTTGTTTCCAAGTTGCAAATATTTTGCAGTTGTTCAGAATCAGTAAGGAGACTACATGTCCTCACCATGTTCTTCTCTCCCCTTTTCACAGGAAAAAGTGATCCTGTCCAGAGACAAACTTCCTTCATAGGAACTGTGCACAAGAGCTGTGAATATAAGGAAAGGCTCCATGGTGAAGTGCCAAGATCTGTACCAGTGTGCCAACTCCACTGTTATTATGGTCAGCAGACTTTTACAGCATCAGGGTGCACAGCAATGTAAATACACACCAGACTCCCCTGAACAAAAGTGTGATATTGATTTTGCTGTACTCTGTTGCACTCTTATGGATCTTAATGACAGGCTCTTACTTCAAACAGCATGACAAACACTTACTAAAATAATCTATTTTTCCTCAGTAATTAAAGGCAAAGCAAAACAGAGATGATCACAAACAGTCTCTGATGAGAACTTCTCTTAATTTTCCTTTTGATCTCTAGTGTTGCTGCTCCAAAGTAAAGCATGCAGGTAAAAATAAAATCATATTAATACAGGATGTTAAATGGAAACATGTCCGTAATAATGAAGCTACACAATTTACTGTCTAGCTTTTTCTAGCATTTGTCAAAACCCAGTGAATGCAGTTCATTTCAATGTGATTTCAAAAGCAGATAACCAAGTATGTGCATTACAGGAATCATTCGAAAAAGATAGTTTGAGTTCGAGACCAATCATTTCTCAAATGTTTCAAGAGTGCAGAATACCACTTAATAATTTAAGCTCTGCCTTAATAAGGATCTATGGCATTGGAATTTCTTAGAGGTATCTTTTTTTCTTTTCATGTAAGAGAAGCACCTAAAATTACGATTAGAATAATCAGATCTATCCATCACTGAGATCGTGCTGTGTCCTTGAGACCTGCAGCAGAATCATAGAATCAGAGATTGTTTTGGGTTGGAAGGGACCTGTAAAGGCTATTTAGTCCAACCCCCTCTGCAATAAGCAGGGACATCTTCAACTAGATCAGGTTGTTCAGAGCCCTGTCCTTGAGGGTTTGCAGGGTGATAAAAGCTGAGATGCAGTTCTTCAGTGTTTCTTCACTCTCCTGTTCCTTCTGTTATGTGATGTGTTTCTGTAAGCCCGTGAGAGGAGTCAGGCATAGTCTACAGTTTCTATGCATAGATTTCATAATGATTATAGTAACTTTGAAAGAAGATTGTGACTGGTGCCTTCCCTTTTCCAATTTCCAAAATATTTTTCCAAAATAACTTTTGTTATTTTCCACCCAGTACAACTTTCCAAATAGATCTTTTTTCTTTCTTTTTGTCAGTCATTAAGTAAAACATTGTTCTTCCATCCCTGAGGACCCATGTTAATCATACACAATCTTTTTCACACAGCTAAATTGTAAAGTGGCTAAGTACTATGCATGTCAGGGAGTGACAGACAGTGAAAGCATTCAGTTACCTGCCTATGCAAGGCTCCTGAATCTACCTAGACATGATTAATGGTGCCAGTTACCTATTAAAGGTAATTGAGGGAGAATCTGGTGTTACAATTTTCAAGCTCTACAGAAATACAGTCTGAATTAAAGCAATTCAACTACAAGTTACCTTCAAATAATAATAAAAAAGGAGTGTTTAGCTGTATGCAGAATAATTTGGTTGTTTCTTTACTGGTCAAGTAATTAATCCTGCAGGGCTTTCAAATTAAATTAAGGGAACAACTTCATAAAAATTTCGGGAGTGTAGTAACTACATGTCAGTGCTGGGCTCCAGATGTGTGGGGAGCTCTGGAAGGAACCACTCATACTGACTCCTCAGAATGGCAGATATGGGCCGTGTGGCCACCTGAGTCAAGGAGAGTTGCATGCTCTGCAGTTGGCACAGACCTCTCGTATGTCATGTCTGTGCACAGGTTCTTGCTGTGCAGAGTGAAATCTGCCATGGCAAAGACTCTATCAGTCTGCTGGGACTTGTGTTCCTCACATGTTCTTGCTGATGAGCCATCCATATCCCTCAAGCTAATTGTATAGTATAGTACTGTAGTCATGGTGGTCAGATTTCTATTAAAAGTACCGTGTAAAAGAGCCAAGAAATGTGAAACAGATGAAAAAGTTGTAAAACAAAGATGAGGTATAATGGCTGATCTCATGATAACTTTAGAAATTGTCAGTGCTGTGCAGTGATGTGTTAGCCTGTGGCTTTAGGAGAAAACATAAATGCAAACCAGGTTTTTCTTTTTTTCCCTATTCAGCTAATGAGAACTTCACCAGGGTGTAAGCATTTCAAGTTACTGACCCGCTACCTTCACTCATTTTGGAAAACAGTTGAGACTTGGATATTTTGTGTATATAAATACACAAATATCCTTTTTAACCCAATGCATATATCTAATTTAGCTACCTGCTGGACTATGCATCCATCATGGCAATGTAGTCTCTGCTATGCACTGAAACAGGTTGTGCTCTGTCTTGATTAGGGCTGAGTTTCCTGCTTTGGACACACCGTGTTCCCTCTACCCAGAAGGAAGATTCTAAATCTTTCAAGATTCTGTGTGGGAGCTGTTGGCCTCAAATCTTTCTCTGTACAAGCAAGAAGAGAACATGCAGCTAAAATGTGTGATGATAAACCCTTTAATTCACAGTGTTAATGCCTTTTGTTCCTAGCATTATAATTTTCCCTTTCTCCTTTCACCTTATTTTTATCTCTTCCCCTGCAAGCTGTGAACCACACAAGTAACTACCTTAGAATTTTGACTTTGTCATATTATTTTGTCACACCTGAAAATGCAGCTTATCCCAAATTATCATTGCTTTAGTTCCTGTGGCAAAGTAGCTGAAGCCTCTATTCAAGGAATCTGAGTGCTACTTTAAATGAGCCAAGGGCAGTTATCAGAAAATACTCTGCAAGAGATTTAATTGTCTTAAAAGTGGCATAGTAGTATCCAAACCAAAAAAGATGGAGGAGAATCTTAAAATGGGAGGACTCCAAATCAAAAGATAATAAAATGTGTTAACAAAATATGATTTTGAAAGTGTATAACTTTCTGTAGTGGTTTTTCCCAGCTCTCTCTTTTCTTGTAATGTAAGAATAAATATCCTAAACATAGGCCCATCTACAGCCTCAAAAAAAGCAACTAATGTGAAAAAACAGTAACCTCAGCTCTGGGGGGTTTTGTGTTGTTTAAAGCCCTACATAAATCAAGAGGAGGCCCACAAAGGGAAGACTGTTTGGTTTCAGGGACTGGTCTTGATTTTCTGCTTAGGATAATCAAGATCAGGAATCCATCTCTAATTAATGGCAAGCAGAAAATATGAAGGATTTTCACATACATTCTTTTCATACTCATCGTTTAACGTGTTATGTGTACGGTATTCTTTTCCTTTAATTCAACTTTCTCAAATTATGTGCAGACAGCTTCAGCAGCAGGGAAAGGTGGGAGTATTTAGGATATCTAGAATTTAACTCTTTCCCTTCTACAGAAAGACTTATTTCTTTATTAGAGGTGTTCAATAGAATGTGGTGTCTAGTTTCAACAAAAAACCTCAATGAATCTTGTGATTCTGTTACATGGGGGTTTGGACATTTTGTTTAGTGGATTTTTTTTTTTCTTTTGGTGTTTTTTTTGTTGGGTGTTTAGAAGCTTTTCTGCTTTTTGGTTTTTGGTTGGTTTGGTTTGAGTTTTTGTTTGTTTGGGGGTTTTGTTTTGTTTGTTTTTGTTTGGAGGTTTGTTTATTCATTGTTTGTTTGGGGTTTTTTGTGTGTGTGGGTTTTTTTTTTTTTCCCTAATTGAGTAGATTGTAGCAAATATACTGGCCTGATTTCTTTGGAAAAAAGAAATGCTTTTATTTTTAATAAACATAGTACCTTTTTCTTGTCTGCTTCTCTTATAGCTCTGATTTGCTTTGCAGTGATTTTCCATGGATACGTCATTCAAGTGAATGAAATTTAAGCAGGATGTGGGTTTTGTCGCTTTGATGGTGATGTAGTTTCCCAGATGTAAGTTTTTCATTAAGAAATTAATATTGGCAGATTGGGTATTACAGTAAATCGAACAAGCTCGAGTATGTGGTAGGACCACATCATTTCGTGTGGTGATGTTCAAGTTCCCCTCTCTCCCCACACAGTGAAGTCTGGGGTTGATTTACATAAATTCTTAATTTTCTAACAACAACACCCCATAAGCTGAACTATCCCTTATGCTTTTGTCTCCCTTTCTGAGAGGTATTGCTGACACTGTCATCATTGAATCAGCATAGCCCAATTAATCAATGTCTGATGTCTAGTTTTTAACAGAGGAGAAGATTTCTGATTATATATGTAGTTACATTTAAATCTGTGCGAATAAGATGGATGAAGATTAAAGTTTGGCTGAAATAGGTCTACCCTGAGGTCCTGTTTGCCTCATGCTTAGAGTAGACTTACTAACACAATTTGATTTTATCCATGAGACGCATATTCCCTAATTAACAGAGCTCTGTGTGTTGTACTAGATGCACCAACACAGCCTTCTGCTAAGCCAGTTGTCCAGAGTGGTTTAAATAACAAGCTTTTAAGAAAGACAATACTGTGGTAAATTCCAATCAAGGAAAAGATTTGATATCTTCAGCAAAACACTTTTGTCAGGAAAAGAAAATTAATAGCCAATTTCCTTGAATGAAAGAGTGAATGCTTTTCTTCCTTGATGTTAGAATAGTAATAGCTGTGAAATGAATACTGGAACATTCTTCTGTAATGACTATTTATTTCTGTGGGCTGTTGGTCTAGTGGTTAGAGGCTCCTGTAAAACATTTACATTAATGTGGGTATTTTAGGGGCATGTCTTTTAAAAAAAGTTTATTTAAAATAATAGGAGCAAACATGAGCAGTTCATTGGTTAGTCACCAGTGCATCCTTCGTTTTATCTACTTCCTTCTCTTCTGTTCATATGGATTTCACTGCTTACTCCTCTGATAAAAAGGATGAAAGTGGAAAGCAGACAGCTAGAGCTAAAATAATTGTAAGAAGACATCACTAAAGAGGGAAGTTTAGCTTCAAAATGCAAGTGACCCATTCTTCCTGCTCTGTTGTCTGCTCATCCATGCATTCCAGTGTATGGATGATTTACCTTTTTGTAAAGCAGGTTCTGCATTGCCACAGGTCATAGCAGAGCAATACTTTAGTAGCATGAGAATGACTTCAAGAGCAACTCAGCCTGCATGGATGGTGGGTGTCAGCAACTGCACTTTCAGGACCAGCCTAAGCTGTGCTTGAACATCAAAAACTTCATGGCTAATGGAGGTGACCAAATACAACACTAGATTTAGTTTAAAAAAAAATCTAATTTATTTGGCTTTTTTAGAGGTGTATTTTATGGCTAGGTTTTTACTATAGCACTTTTCAATATGAAATTAAATTGGCAAACATGTACAATTCATAAGGTTTTTTACTTCTTAAATTTGACTCTAAGCAAGTTTCTGATTTACATACCTAAAAAAGAAGTATTTTCTAACAACTAACTTGTTTTACATATGTGTATATATAAGGAGTCCTATTGATATCTCACCTTTTACAGATTCACCACAGTGAAAAGGTTTAATGCTAAAATATGCAAGAAAACCTTTTTCTATCACTTTAAAATTAGCAGTGAACAACTACAATAATTTTAAAATATCTATTTTGCATTTTGGTAAAGATTGTTGCAGGTTTTCTCTTCCAGATGAAGAATAGTTTACTTTTCTCCTTTTCTTATTTTTAAAGAGTGTAGAATATAGGAAACAGTTCAATTTTTTCCTATTTATATATTACAAAAAATATTATCTTTATTATTAAAAGAATAACTTAAGAAATAGGCCTTACATTTTTGTAGTATTACTTTTTTTTCAGATATATTTTTTTTCCTTTACTTTCTTTGGTAGATTTTTGCCTTAAGAGGGTTTTTTGACCTTCCTAAAACCATTTCTTCCATGCTTACTCCTATCTACTGAACAACTGTCAATAGTTTCCTAGAAACTTTGTTGTTCTAATGCTTTTCCTGTGCTAATTGTTGGGTTTGGGAATTTAAGCTCCAGATGTGTAAATCTAAAGTTACTCAGTATGAAGCAGACCAACTTTTCTTCCTAGCCCTGAGTCTCCTACTACACATTGCTTTGTGTGGCCAATTATCTTCATAACTGAGATCCACATTTGGTCTTAAGTAGCTGAACTCCTCTTGAAATCCAAGTCTGAGGAGTATTTCCAAATAGGAAAGAGGTATTTGTGTATAAACTGTATATTCCTGAGGGAATGCAAACTGTTTTTTTGAGCACGAGCACACGTAGGGATAAGCAATGTCCTGTACAAAGGACCCCCACTGCCTGACCTGCACTTTTCCAAAGTCCAAAAAGGAAAAAAAAGTTTGTTGCAAAGGAATTTATACACCCTGTGGAGTTCGAGTCTGTTGATAAAGTAAAGAAGAAATAAAAGCGAAGTCTGTGCAATTTTGAGTCATCTGCTCACTGACTATAAATCTACAGCAGTCTATTTATCACTTCCACTGAGGCTGCAGCAGCTCAAAGAGGCAAGAGAATAGAGCTGCCTGTGCCTGTATGCAGAGCCTGTAGATGGGTCAAAAGCTGAACATAAATCAACAATGCAGAGCTGCTGCCTACACAGCAAAGCTCCCAATGCAAGGGAGAAATGGAGTGGTGGCTGTGTGGGAAGGAGCCCCAGCACTGTGCAGGATGGTCAGTTCTGGTAAGGTTTTAACTTGGATCTTGTGCCTTGTTCTGGGTGCTGCACTTGGAGACACTTGCAGCTTAGGGAGAGGAGATCTAAGATCACTTATGAGGATAATCAGGGCTCTCAACACTATTTATCTAATGAAGGATACAATGAGATGGCTTTTTTTTAATCTCAGAGACAGAGGAAGGAGGAGGTAGGATAACTGTGTTCATATATGTGAGCACTTCATGTCCATGATGGGCAGAGCAAACTCTGATCAGGTGCAGTAAGGAAGATTCAAGTTCAACATTAGGAAAAAAATTCGCACAGCAAGCATGTGGAAGTACTGGAGAAATTGTTTTCATCACCAGAAGTCTTGCAACTGGATTAGATAAACATGGGCCCAGGACAATTCACAGAATCCCTGCCTTTCCCAAATGACCTTCTGAGACTCTCTCTAACCTTGAGATTTCTGTAGGAAAATGACCTAAGTTTCTTCTTTCCAAATCTTGCAGTAAAATAGCCTCAAAGCAATGGTACCTACTTAAGCACCCAGTCCTACTCTAATTTGTTAAACATGCCATTATTCTTTGTGAGAGCTTCGATATTTTACAAGAACTTCATAAATATCTCACCTAAATATATACAGTTTCCAAAGTTTTAGCAACATCTTCAGAAAAGCTTGAGGTGGAGACAACCGTCCTGAATATGAAAAGGTGTATATATAGATAGATATATATATATATTTAGGTGTAGGTGTAGCAAGTCCCAAGATGACTTGTGAGAACAGTCGCTTTGCCTCCACCAACTCATCTGAAAGGATAAAGCACTTACAGAGAGCTCCTGACTATTATCCATGATGATTTTTATTCTCTTGCCCTTTTCTGTTTGAATTCGGACTTTTTCTTTTATTTTTGAAGGCAAAGGAGCACACATACTTCAAATTAATAACGATGTAATAATAAAGCTCAGTGGCACTATTCTGACAAACATGGGGTATGAGTGTGCAGGGTTAGGAATCCTGGGGTATTTGGGGCACTGCTTTACTAAACTGCAGGGGCCTCACTGTAGGCTGTTAACTCACAGTGCCAGGTCAGTGGTGAGATATCTCCTTTAAGTGTTAGCCAGAATTTGTTGGCAGACAGCAGGGAAGTGGATAGAGGCCTCGAAGGTCAGATGTTGTTCCAAGTTTGTCACAAATATGCGTTAGGGAACAGAAATGTGGGGGTGGACAGGGCTGGGATGCTAGATTTAAGCAGTAGACTGGTGCCTGACTCCACCATCATTGCAGACAGGAGTTGGATAAAAGGAAACAAAACTAGAATGCTATTATTCTTCAGATTTTTAAAATAATGAAATCATTCCAGGGCTGCCTGTTATATCAATGTTAACACAGCTCTATCCAGTACAGAAAACATGATCACAAGCTTCAATAGGTTTGAGGCATGTCTGCTGAATGTCACACAGATGCCTGATGTAGTTGCAAGCAGTAGAGATTTTAAGTGCCTATGAAGAAGGACATAGATTCTTTAAATGCTCCACAAAATCAGACCAGCTGAGTTTCCCAGTACACTTCCTCTCCAACAAGGATAACTATAGTTGCCATTTAATGAGATTGTGCAACCTTAGTAATTTTCACTGGTCCATTCCCATTAGATTGCACTGGATCCACAGCTGGATGAGGGATGTTACAGGGTGCATTCCCTCCTGTTGCCTCTCTGTTTATGGACCTACTGTCCATAAATTTGCATAATCGTTTCTGATTCTGACAATGCTTTTTGTCTCCACAACCTCCTGTGTCAGCAAGTTCCACAAAGATGACATGAGATGTAGTATGATTTTACATCGGAGGGAATCATGAACCTGCCTTTCTGATTTTCTTTCTAGAGAATTTTGGTTCCTGCACCATAATAACTTTTTAAAAAGTAGCTTTGAAGCATGTGGGGCTGGGGATGGAATTTTCTTGTACATACCTGTAGACTTTTGGCTATCTGTGGGGCTGCATAGAGTTAAAAGCATCCTTATAGCCTTTTATCCACTGTCTTCCATGTGATATATCCTTAAGATGGTCTCTATATTTTACCATGTGGTAACAGAACTAGTTAAAATATTAAGTAAACCAATACACTCTTATCGTTACTTGTCTGAGGTGTAGTATTTAAGCAAAATGTTTTACATGTGCTGATAGCTAATCAGGTCAGGATCACATCCTTTGGCAGAAAGATATGTGGTGTAGGAGTAGCTATATTAGAGTGGTGTAGGAGTAGCTATACAGGGAAGAAACCATGATGAGTACTCCTGGTATAGCTGTACATTTTGAAGAGGAATTATTTGATCCAGTGTTCACAATAGGGGTTGAGAATTATCCTCCATAGGCATACCCTTTGTCACCTATGGGTGAAGCCAGTTGTATGGAGATCCTGCCTCTACCACTGCCCTGAGTGCCCACCCTCTGGGTGCAGGAGAACCTGTTGAGACAGCTACTGGGACTTCTTGGGGCTCTCACAGACTCTCTTTTGAGAAGGGTTTGATAATGCAGAAGTTTCTGTTGATAAAAGACCTGTATGGCCCAAGGCTTCCAAAGCTTTCCAGTGAGTGTCCACAGGGGGTCTTTATGTACAAATGTTAAGTCAATCTTTCTTCTCCTGTAGTGCCTATTGCTCTGAAAAGGGGTCTGGACAGCTTGGATTGATGGACCAAGGACAACTGTATGAGGTTCAACAAGTCAAAGTGCTGGGTCCTGCACTTGGGTAGCTGGAAAACTGCCCATTGGAACAGGACCTGGAGATGCTGGTCAACAGATGGCTGAACATGAGCCAGTGTGTGTGTCCAGGTGGCCAAGAAGGCTGATGGCATCCTGGATTGGCTCAGCAAGAGTGTGGCCAGCAGGACCAGGGCCAGTGATTGTCCCCTGTATCTGGCACTGGTGAGGGCACACCTTGAGTTCTGTGTCCAGTACTGGGCCGGAAAGGAAAGGAAAGGAAAGGGGAAAGGGGAAAGGGGAAAGGGGAAAGGGGAAAGGCTCACGGGGGACACTATCACTTGCTACAATCCGCGAAGGGAGGATGGAGTCCGGTAAGCACTGGTCTCTTCTTTCAGGTAACAAGTGACAGGACAAGACGAAATGGTCTCAAGTCATGCCAGGAGAGATTTAGATTGGATGGTAGAAAAAAATCTTCACAGAAAGAGTTGTCCAGCATCAGAACAGGCTGCCCATGGCAGTTGTGTAGTCATCATCCCTGGAAATATTTAAAAGGCATGTAGAAGCATGTGGTGCTTGGGAATGTGGTTTAGTGATGGACTTCACAGTGCTGAGTTAACAGCTGGATTCGATGATCTTAGAGGTCTTTTCCAACCTAAATGATTCTATGATTCTATAACACAGAAATGCACTCTGGAGCTCTTCAGCATAATTGAATTTTGTGGCATGGGAGTAAAAGGAAAAGAAAAACCCTTGACCTTGCTAATTGAACAACTAGAATTTTCTGTGGCTGACAATATTACATCATCTTCATGTCATTTTTACAGGACATTTCTGATTGTAACCATAATGTAAACTATGGCCAGAGGTGCATTTTCGAAGCTCAATTCTGAAGTTTCTCAGTAATTACTTTCCTTAATTTGAGACTTGTGATGGTAGCTTACCATGTATTACTGCAGCCAGAAAAAAGATTAAATCTAGACAGTAGGCAGACATGGAAAAACCCCTCAACATTTGTGTATTTTCTGCAAGAGCTTCTTTTTCACTTATCTGAACACGTTCATGCCTGGACACCTGGGGTTAGGGAAGCAGGTATTTTATTTTATTTTATTTTTTCTTGCCAACCACTGAAAACCCTTCAGCAGCTTCCAAGAAGGAAAAAAAATAGAATGTTTAGTATGTTAATTAAAAAAAAAAAAAAAATCCCTGACCTTTCTATATGGATTTATCTTTTTTCCCCCATAAAAGACAATCTGTCAAAAGCCTGTACGATAACAGCAGCTGAGATGGAACATCTTATTTCTTTCAGATGCAGTATCAGATATTCAGGGAATTTTTTTTAAGTAATTTTTTTAAATTTTGAAAGATAGTTGAGTGGATAAGTATTCAGAAGAACACACATATTTTTAAACAGATACAGAAAAAATCTAAAAGGAGTGGTTTTCTGTTTGCCATATACATGCAGTTATGCATATATGCAAGCCCACATTTGATTTAACCTTTTATTGATAATTGCTGAAGGTCAAAATAGTAAAATCTTGATTTGTTGCACTTCAGAAAATAACTTTCTCCTTTCAGACAGCACTGGCAAGAGACAGCACAGTTAGTGAAACAGAGCACTGCTGGTTTGAAAATGCTGCCAGTGCAGATGACAGCAGCACTTTGTCTCTGTGGAAATGCTCTGTAGCTTGAGCCATGTCTTGCCCCTTTAGACGTGCTCAGTACAGCTCCTCCTGTCCTCCACCGTCTTCTCACAACCTTCCAAAAATGCCTTTCCTGCAAAAGGGAGGGATCCTATGTTGAGTATAAACTTTTAGCTCCACCTATTTCTCTTTTCCTTTTACTTCGTTTCAGGTTTTCAATATTGTTTAAGCATATCATAAAACATATTGCAGAACTGGCAATTCTTCCTACACATCTTTAAAAGTTCAGATATTTAAAAGTAGACTTAATGCTTTCTTTTGCCTGTATTCCTACTGTACAAGTCCACATAAGATGAAGCAAGCTATGGTTGTTGGTGTCATGTCAGGGGATTCCTTCTCTACTTCTCAAAGCCTTCAAAAGTACTAGGAGCATCAGAGAAAAGAAGGAAATGTGTGATACCAGTTGGATCACATACTTACAGGCTCATTGTTCTTCTATTGATTTTTCTTTTCATTTTTACTTGCTCTCCCCTAGCTCCTTGCTGAAATAGCAGAAACATCTGCCTCTGTTCCTTCATGGAAGAGAATAATTTATAAGTCCCAGATTTACCAACAGTATCAGTTACTTCCAGCAAACCTCACGCCTGGTCTTCTTAATTACTTTCCATCTGCTTTTCCTTCAGTCATCTTGGTTAGGAGAAAAATGCTGACAATCAACAGTAATGACTTCTTCAGTTGTTATTTATTAAGTCAAGCTTTTTGCAGATAAAGTTTCAAGAAATACATGGTTTGTTGGTTTTTTGTTGTGGTTTGTTTTGGGTTTTTTTTGGTTTTTTTGAAAGACTTATCTTTGAATTGGACATAGTTGGAAAACAAAATGCAACAATTCCAGAAGCTGATGACAGTATGAGAGGGGGAAAATGTTTGACTTTTTTTTTTTTTAGTTTTTGTATTTTTTGTATTTTAAACTGACTGATGGTCTTAACATCTGCTTTGAACTTTTAAGGTGAATGAAGCACAGTTTGGATTTGATAGTTGTACACTCAGCTCAAGAAAAAAGTAGAACTCCAGAAGCTGCTGTTAGAAGCAACTGCCATGGGCAGACAAGGATAGTCCTACTAGGGCTTGGGAGTTTTGCTCTTGTATTTTGTTTTTTACTTTTGTTTTGGTGAAGCGAACATTTATATTCTTCTTTTCCCATGACTTTTCCCTCTTTTGGCTATGTTGCTCCCTTGGACTCCTACTGGGAAAGCAGCATTGAACTTGCAGCGCTGAAAAGATGATTAATGATAGGCAGAACTGTATACAACGTGCACTTTATTTCAGGGGGAGGAGCCTGCAGTGAAATCCTGCATTGGAGAATTCTAGGCAAATGGTGTGTGAAATTGTTGACAAATTGCTCTCATTAAACTGACTAAATGAATGCTTTCATGAGAACACTGGCTTGATATCACCATGTATAATGTAACTTCTACTTGAAATTGTGCGTGCTGCTATTCTTATCTTTTAAACCCTTGTAACAGCTTTAATGTCCTGATAAAGCCGACCATTGTAGCTGTCTTCACTGTTCAGTACATGGGATGCGAAGGGAAATTGCTGAGGGTGACTTCCATAAGTGGTTTTGAATTATTCATTAATTTATTACTACCATTTTGAACTCGGTCACCAGAGTTCATAAGTGCCAAGAAATGGATTTAGAAATGCCTTAAGTTCCTTGGACTATTTAACTTGATTCCTGCCAGTGAAAGGGGCAGCAAAAAGACAAAAGTCACAAAAGCCTCTGTTTTAGAATGCAACTTTGTATTCTGTTGAACCTTGTTGATGGTAGAAAACTTCCAGAAAAATTCTCTTGAAGATAATGGTGTTTGTTGATCCAAGACACTCACTAGCATTTGAGTAAGGTCAGTGTGCACTAGACACTTGCCTTACCAAGTTGAATTCTGGCCATCAGCCTAAATATGCCCAGTTGGGCAAAGAATGAAGTGTGAAGCCATCACAGGGAGAAGTGCACAGACTACTGAAACCTTCAGAGATGAAGGTCAGGCCATGACCTAGTGCCCAGGCTGGTGCCACACACAGTGTGCGCTGTGTTACCAGGTTTTAGAGTAGTAAAGGAGAAAGTATCCATGAGAAAAGCTACCACGATTGGCTGTTTACCTTTCATTAAGCAGTTGCTTTTGCTGCTTCAAAGGCATAGGGGGTAACAGCCCATCCATATTGAAAGATGATGAAATGCTGAAAAATCTCTGCCCTAAACCTAATGTATACCATGCAGAAAATGACATAAGTATAGATATAAAGCTGTCTTTGTGATGAAGACTGATAGTAATTTTGAAGAGGAATTGTAGTATAAGAAAGGCATGGATATATTGTCATCCACTGGTCTGCTTGGGGTAAAACCAGATGTGTCTGGTCCTTCTTAGAGCTTACTGCAAGGAGAACTGGAAACTATGCTGTCCAGTTTCCCACATGTAGGAAAACCTCAGGTGAGCTCCATAAGTTTGGAAAACTGTTTCCCTGAATATAGTGTCTCCCTGATGTAAAAATCTAGAACCAAAAATCTATTCTGTGGCCATGATATGCTGAAGCAAAGCATAAGTGGTAGGTTGCACTATTTGCATTTTCATCAGGTGTTCCTCTGAGCTAAGTTTTGTGATAATGAAATGGGTAGACTCTTCCTGGAGCCATCAGGGAGTGGGAAGTATGGTGAAGGACAGAGTCTCATAAAATGGAAGTATCAATGAAATTCAAATTGAAAAATAATGCTTCAGCTATTGGCTCACTTTGTAGTAAGACCTTTATAATATTCTCTTAACCACAAAAGACATGCACAAGAGATTTAATATGTATGAGAAAAAAATCTTTAGAATAGTAGATCTGAACGTTAAAAAAGAAGCAATGATACTTTGTTTCCCAGAAGTAGTTCACTAATTTAGTTGAGCCAGAAATTAGCCTGCTAGAGGATTTCTCATAAAATTTCTGTTAATATTAAATGCATGCTAATTGTGCGGGCTTCACATGTGGACACTGTCCTTACACCAACTTCCCAAATTAGTCACAGGCACATATGTCTTGGTTCTGGCTAGGTAAGGGTCAATTTTTCCTGGCAGTAGCCAGGGGGGACATGGCCAGGACACTGAGGTTATTCTGTACCACCTCATGTCATCTTCAGGGGCTGTAGTGGGGAAGGGGTCCCTCCTGGTCACGTAGAGGAAGGTGAGTTGTGGGGGTAGATTTGTGTTCCTCGTGGTGAGCTCTCGTGTGTGAATCACTCACCTCTTGTACTCAATCTTGTTATTAATATTGTTGCTGTTGTTGCTAGTTTCTTATCTCACTGCTGTTTCCAGTAAACTGTTCTTATCTCAGCCCATGATCATGACCTTTTGTGTCTCCAGTTCTCTCCAGCTCTCCACAGGGAGGGATAAGAGAGTCAGCGAGCACTGCATGGTTTGGAGTCTTCTAGTGGGAATGTTACATTGGGGAATAACATTCCTAAACCAATATCAGACAAGGCAAGCTGTCTGTGGGGGCATGAAAACTGGAGAAGGCAGGAGACCTTTCCCCTGAACAGGGTACATTGCATGCTAGAATCACTCTGCTGGGACATTTGCCATAGGCAGAGAATCTTGGTCTCTTCTGTGAAAAACCTTCTAGCAGAGCACACAAACAAGACTGTCCTGTTGTGCGAGGGGAAGTACGTGTGCTCTTCCAGGGCTGATGCTTGAGCCATTCCTTTGCATCCAGACAGCTGCCATCGGTGTCCCCTGCAGGTTCATGGCTGATGTTCATGCCTTAGCACATAAATGATATAGATATGCACTTTTCCTTCACTGTGGCGCAGTAGTCCAGCCTGCAGCACTGAAAGAGCTTCTTGTGCATGCTTCTTCTTGCACCTATTTTTTTCAGCATACCACACTGCTGTTTACAAACCAAGTTGTAGTTCTTGGTTAAGAGTGCAGGATGTGCTGACAGTGGGATCAGTGTTAGTGACAACAGAGTCACCATTTGCTGGCTTTGCCTTTGGGAGAAGGCACACACAGCTTGCTCTCAGTGTGTGCAAGCTGCCTCTGAAAAAATGTAGTTCAGCTCCATCTGTGGGTTGAGTGACCCAGTGACTGGGCAAGATATGATTCTGCAGGCCTGTGATGTGAGGAGATCTAGGGCCAGCAGATAGACTTTTTTTTTCCTCACTAAACTTTGTACGGGCCTGTCTGTGAATTCTTCACTGAAAGTCAATCCAAGCTTGGAAGAAAATCCAAGCTGGCTGTGCAGGGAATGACACCACCAAGAGAAAATAAGGCATTTTGGCTGCAAGCTGGACAACCCAGGTGTGATGTCTGAGAAAGTTCAGAAACACAACAAAACCTTTTGAGTGAAACTTGGTGAAAATCCCTTTCATGTTGCTAAATTTCACTGCCTTTCCTTATGAAAAGAAGAAAACTGGGAGGGAGCTCATCAGGGCTGAACAATTCAAGAGCCACTGTGAATTTTCTTAGAATGTTTTGCATTAACATCAGTCTGAGGGAGAAGAATGGAACTGGCAGCAGCAGTGGCAAGAGACCAGAAGAAAATTGGTTCAGAGAATGCTCACAAAGACTGAATGTAGAAGGAAGCTGGTGGAGATAAGTGCTGAGGAGAAAAAAATCTGGAAATGCAAGAGTGTTAGTAGTTACCAGCTTGGGAGGTAAGAGAGGAGGAAGGAAGAGAAGGCCAAAGGGTGAGAGGGAGCTTTGTTGAGTGATGTGTCTGACATACATGGGGCACGAGAAGCTGAGACTACAACTAGCCAGATGGGAAGAAAGGATGTGAAATGAGGCTTTGGTGTGCATGTTGTGAGGCACTGTTTGTGAGGTAGTGGTCAAAGTAGAAGAAACCGCACTTATGGAGATGCAACGGTCTGAAGAAGCTCGGTCTAATGCAGCATCCTTTGTCCAGTACCCTGTGATCCTGCAACACCTGCTGTTTCTTGAGAAGATACACAGCACTGAAAAAATGCTTTGTCTTTCCCCAGTGTTGATTCCTGCAGGCTCTTTCTAGACAAGGGTTTCCAGAGTTTCTCCACATCCCTGTGTAGGGAGTGTCCACAGAATAAAGGTCTACTAAGAACAACCTGGGCACAACCCTCACTTTGCTCTGTTTGTGACTGAAAGGAAACCTGGCCAAGCCAGGAAAGAAGGCCACAACTTCTTTCTGAGAAGAAGCATAGATACAACCATAGTGCTTAGAAAGTCTTCTGTTTCCATCACTGCTTCTCTTAGTCCAACTAACAGCAGCCTGTTTAGCAGAGTCCAAGCTTCCAACCCTGAAAATCACTGCTAGAGATGTCAGAGTGATGAGGCAATGTATCTTAAGTTCATTCTTTGCTCAGTTTTTGGAGAATGCACTAGCCAGCACTGTTTTTTAAATCCAATGAAAAACCTCTATTTTAAAATTGCAAGGTCAGACATTAGTTGTGAAATGCCAGAATTAATTTTGCTTCTACAGTCCTACTATGTCTTATTGTGCCAATGCATTATAATACCACAATTTACATAATTGCAAAGTGCTCCTGGCACTGAAGTGGTTTTGCAGTGTTGGCTGCAGGCCTCAGGTTTGTCCGTGATGGAAGGTCTACTGCAGACAAGGCAGGGGAATTTAGGATGGTAGTTCTGGAGCTATACACAGTCTTCATTCTTGTGTTTTCTAACACTTGAGACTCAGGAGCTTGGCTTTTCAAACTCACTATTCTTTTCAACAGATTTTACATGTAATGTAAAACATGTTTCAACACAGTCTGAACTTTAGTTACTGCTTTTGTTTTTGGAAGAAGGAAAAATCAAATACAAGTGAGGATTTTCCCCTGTAAGACTGAAAACAAAATCAGCAAAAATATCTTAAAATCTCAGGTTGGTTAAAAACTTTTAAAGATTTGAATTAGTTGAAGTTCTGAAATAAGTTTAAAATTAAGCTGGATTTTTGTTTTATAGAATTGCCTGTGCTTCATCTCATCTGTGATCCCATGAGACAAACCTATCAGAACATAAACTCATATTATCCAAAATGTCCTATAACTTGAGCACCACCTTGATTTAGTGCATTTCAACCAGACCTGTTGAAGTCATTGTGGGACCAGAGCCTGTGCTTGGCTGGAGCAGCCTGACCTCATGCAAGTGGATGCTAAAAGGGTTCTCAGCCAGGAGAACAAGCTCTACTAAAAGCTGCCCCTTTAAATACAGTCTGATCTATCCTTACATCCTGCAGCTTTTTAGCCATGTGGATCAAGTCACTCATAATGATACTGAGGCTACTAATGAGAAAATGGCATGTACTTTCAGGTCACAGGGTAATGAGGCCATAACTTTTTTCTATAATGATGAAGATAATCTAGACTTTTCTCTCTTTAGGAAGTACATAGCATTAATGGATCATTTTCTAGTTAATGAAACAATATGCTTTTGATAATGTTTTTAAGTTGCCAGCAACATATTAGTCAAATTTCTTTTGGATTCTTTTCCCCTTTACAATGCCCAAAAGCAGTCAACACAGATATTATCATGAAGAATTCACAAAATATATGCAGCCCTATGAACATGGTGATGTAAAAGTAGACTTAATTAAAACAATATCACTTGGCTTCTGCTGTCATTAAAAAGATACTGAATTTTTAAACACTGTATTTAATTTCAAATTGTGAAATGAAATGCTTAAAATGTTCAAGAAAGGAAAGGAAAGGAAGGTAGGAAAAATCAATGCTTCTTTCATCAAATAGGAAACTAATCTTAGATTTGCTCCTGGAATTTTAAGACCTTAAATACAAATGGCTTTTAAATTGAACTTTGACATAAGGCCACTTGGAAGTAGCTGGAACTTTTTGATATTTGTTTATTCTTTCTTTCAAAGACAAAAGCTTAGACTAAAATTGAAGGAAAAAACCCTACTGAAACTGTGGCAAAAATTTCAAACCCAAATTATTTAGCCTTGGCATTGCTGTGACAATACCTCATGGCAATAGTTCTGCTGCTTTCAATTTTTAAAATTTTATTTTCTTTATCCAGAACCCTTTATTTGGCTACTTCTTCAAAGATTGCTGTGGTTTTGTTCGTGAAATAGAAAAATGGTGCATCATGAGACATGTATGGTACCACAGAGGGAGAACCATAATGAATACAGATGTAATACAAACATTCTGAGAAATTATTGTAGCAACACATCCAAATAGAAACATTTTGGCCTATAGCTTTCTTATTTTTCCTCAGCGCTAATAAATTCTAAGTTCCTCTTGCTGGGATAGGATACAAGTCTAAGAAAAATGCATTGATGTCTCCTCATGAAGAAGGAAAGCATAGGAAGGCACATCTTACATGAACAACAAATCTTTCTGTCTTGCAAAACCAGCATCTGATAGCAATCCATCTCATCCCATCTGAAGTGGGCATGTACTCCTTGGATTAAGAGGCAAAATCATCAAAAGTTGTCCTTGTCCTTACTGAAAGCATTGTGTCTCCTTTGGATCATTGAAAAATGGCAGAACAGAGGTGCTCTCAGATTCTTTGCACCATTTTGAAGGCATGAGTGCCTTAAATGGTTATTGCAGACAGCTTCACGTAGGAGTTGTATGATGTGGTTCAGACAGCTTAATTCAGTCACAGCCAAGAGACTCCTACCTGTCCTTTGTATTTATATGTAAATATACTATGTAGTTCAAGCTGAATAATCAGCTTGAACTGATTATTCAATGGATAAGGTTTGGACCAACTAGAAGACAAGGGGAAAACAAAGGAAAAAACCCACTACCTAATTTTGCCAGGAATGAGCGAAACATCTCTGAAAGTGTTGAAAGAAAATATCTTAAATCTCATGTGCAGGCACTGTAAGGGTACTAAGTCCCAAACCATATGTCTGAACATAATAGGCCTCCCCTGTGCCACAGTGAATCCCACAATGACCCAAGTGTTTGGTAAATACTGAAGGGCTATAAGATGACTCAGTCCTAGCTGGAACTTGTAGAGCCTCTTCAGACTAGCATTTCCCAAATTCTCTGCTCATGTTGATGTTTTGGGGCTTACCAAGCTCCAAGTTTACATGACTTGCATGAAAGAGTTACCCATTCTCAGCAGTATCATCTGTGATGGATACATTTCTGGTGAGAGTTTTATGTCTGTATAACAAAATGAGTTTGGTACTTTACCATTTCTGTCTGTATCCTCCACCTCATTCTCCTGTAGAAAGAGTGTAACACGATGTGCAGCAGCAATATTCAGTCCTTCATCAGAAAGCTGTGTTCAAATTTCCTAGACCAAGAAGATCTTTCCTCTCTAGACTTTTTTCCCCTGGGTGTTCTTCGTGTGTTAGCTTGTGTATTTTGTTTTGTTTGGTTGGTTGGTTTTTGTTTTGAGGTGTATTTTGTTTTATTATTTTTGTTTTTCTTTCCTTTTGGTTCTGGTCATGATGGAATATTCCTGGGATTTATGTCATAAACTTGACAGAGTGGTAACATGTCTTTCAAATATCTTTATTCTTTACAGGGCTCCCTCAACAGCTGAACTTCCTGTCTCACAAAGCACCAGCCTATGCTGGTTTTGATAAGCAAAATTACCCCTTGGCAAAGGGAGTAATTTCAGTTGTGGTATATCAGATGTTGAATTTGGAGGGAAACTGCTATATTTGCTCTCAAGGAGTGAATTCATCATTTCTGAATGATGTAAAATTATTTACATACAGCTATGTGCTTGGGTCCATGTGAAGTGCTGTTTCCAACCAGTCTGAGAAATTTCTCTCTTATACGTCAAGAAGGTTGCATGGCTTTCTAGAAGTTAGAAGTGGGATCATTGGCCTTCCTGGTTGTATGACCCCCATAGGAGAGGAGGGCTTTTGGGTGGTTGATTGCCACCCAGAGGGATGCAGAGCACATGGTGTGGCATGAGGAGCTGAGAGGCTGCCTCAGGAGTTGTTTGCAGTGGGTGCTCCCATCGCTGTATTTCAGGCTGGAATTAAGCACAGCTGTGCTGCACATGGAGCAGGGACACGTGTTGTTTTCAGCCTGCATGTGCTGTCCCACAGCTGGGGACCAGCACTGCCCTGCAGCACTGCTGGGGAAGATGGTATGGCTGGGTGTGCTGGCCCACAGCCGAGTTGGGCGTGAGGGTTTGAGTGACAAAGGTAGGCTGCTGTGCTGTAAAAGCCCTATAATTTTTCTATACCGTCCTACTCTGCCTAGGTGAGTTCCTAACAAGTGTTTGGGGTGTGGTTTTCAAATCCCACAAGCCCACAGAAAAACTACTTGGATGTATCTGTTTGTTGGCAGCCTGTGGGTTCTTATGTGAGCAGATATTAACCTTGCCCCACCACCTTTTACTATCTTGCAGAGGGCAGATTGCTCCCTCTGTCCCCTGCCCTGCCCCTGAACAGGTAACTCTCAAAAAGAAAGTAGAGGATGTTAAAAGCAGACGCTTGTGTCAAGGTCTACCTGCTTTGGCACAGTACTAATTTTGTTTCATATTAGTGCTTGGAAAGTAACCTTTGATTACAGAAACCTGTATTTTTAGACTGATTCATATTTAGTTTCAAAGGACCAAGGCTGGTCATTTGATGAGTCTAACCCCAGAAGGCACTATTTTCTTAAACCTTCAGTGATTTTTGAGACTCGAAGGGTATGTGTAGCACTGTATTGTAGTGTTCAGTATTGAATCAGGACCAAAACTTTTTTACAAGGAGAAAGTTAATGATGGGTATCTAATGGGATTAGAGCCTCATAAACATTGCCTGATTACTTGTCAGTCACCTGTACTGCTGGTACCTATTTCAGCTTCTGGCAATTTCTCCATCTCTTAATGAAAATGCACTTAAAAAAAAATAACCCCTCATCCCCAAAACTTCAGATTTTAGATACCTTTTCTGTAGTCCTGTCAGTGTTGACACTTTTGCCTCTGCCATTTCATATGCCATTTGTATGAGTTGACAAAGATATAATGAGCTCAGAAATATCTTTACATGCAGTAATTGTCTTGTGGGTGTTGTTATATGTTTAGGAAGACAAGCTTTTTCATACATAAGATCATAGTGTGGTGCAGGGAAGACTGCTCAACTCATGGTTTTAATCAAATCAGAATTAAAGTGGTTTTTTAACAAGGACATGTTGACCTAGCAATCAGTGAGCTCTATGCTGAGGCCAGTATGAGCAATACAACACATAAACACCAACTACAGATACTTGCAAAATGTTACTAAAGAGCTTTGAAACTAATCCTAAAAATTCCTAGTCTCAAACGTGTTGCTTTGGACATGCCCCTCCTCAGGTTGTGTGGGCTACAAGTTGACACTCCTCTTCTGTGGCAGTGTGGGTCCCTCTATTGCCCCACATACCCTGCAGGTAACCACATTTCAGGTACAGTTACATGTACCTGTGCTGCTCCCTGTGCTAACACAGGCCCCACAAACCCCCCTGCACACCTGAGGTGGGGATCCCTGTTTGTTACACCCTGACCTGCCACCAGACAGAAACCCAGCACCATCAGCCCAAGACAGAGGTGAGATACCAGCACCAAACTTGGACTGCCTGCTCTAGGGTCTCTCTCCACCTATCACAAACTTTCATCTTTCTTTCTCACTTCTTTTAAACATGACTATTTCCCAAAAACGTTTGGGCTTACCCACTTAATCTGGGTAAGAGTTGTGTGACGCAAACTAGATTGACATTCTTAGCTAGCCCACTGGGGGCAAGTAGCCTCTTGGGACTGGCAGTTTTTGTATTAACCTGGTTACACACAGTATATCCTCACCCCTATTTGACAGCATCTCTTGTTATCCAGCCCCTTTTGCCAGGCAGTGGTGGTGTGGGCTCTCCTTGTGAAACCCTGTCTTCCCAATGCCGTTGTTTGGCTGGGCTGCACTAGAGAAAGGCACTTTCCCCATTAATGGCGTCCACTATCCCTTGACAACCCCAGTGGTCTAAGAGTCCGCCTTTTGGGGTCAAAGAAGCAGATACTGTTTTTTAAGACAGTTGAATTAGAAACCTTTCATCCCAAGGGATGAGATAGATACCTGTGGATACCTGAAGAACTAATTTGGGGGATGTTCAACAGTTGAATATTTTTTCTTCGATGTGCCGGCAAAGGCCGGCAGTGATTCACTGGAGTTGAGTGACTGTGGGAATACTATTTGCAAGGAGAAAACAGTGCGAACTCCGGAGCAACCGGAGGGAAGGAGAAGTAAGCGTCCCTGCTGCGCGGCTTCCTCCCACACACGGCGACTTTCTGTCAGCCCCCGGTGAGCTGCACGGGGTCGGGGGTGCCGCGAAGGTGCAGAATGCAGAGCGCCTGTCCTGCCCTTGGGAAGGACACCCGGGCAGGCCCGCCCTGGGCAGGTCTCTGTGAGCAGCCCCCGCAGCCATCCCCGCCGCGCCGCTCTGTAGGGACAGCGAGGGAGGCAGGGGCACAGTGTCCAGGGCAGCCCCCGTCCTGAGCGCTGTGTCTTTAAGGGCCGGGGCCGGCTCCGGGCTCTCCTCCTTCCATCCCCATCCCCTCCCTCCCCCGGCCCGGCGGCGCTGGGCGCCGGGAGGAGGCGCCTGCCGCTAACAAAAGTCTGCGGCCGAGGCTGCCTTTCCTCCCGCCCCGGGCAACAAGTGGCTGGCGGCGGCCTCCCGGGGGAGGCGGCAGCAGCGGCAGGGCTGCGAGGAGGAGCAGGAGGAAGGCGGAGCGGCGCTGAAGCATCGGAGGAGCCGAGCGCCAGCCGCGGGGCGGTGGAGCCAGCGCCCGGAGGCCGTCCCGCCCGTCCTGCTTGTGGATTATAACTGGAGCCGCCTTCCTGGCCCGGACACCCCGGCTGGAAACCGGGGCGGGGAGGGTGCACGGATACATCACATTTTTGATTCTTTCGCTTCAATAGTTTTGTGGGGGTTTTTTCCTTTGCTTTTTTTTTTTTTTAAATTTTTTTTTTTTTTTTTTAATGTGAGCTGGGGAAGGGAGGGTGTCGGCCACCCGAGAAGAAGCGGAGGAAGTTGCAAGGCTGCTTTGGACACGTCGCCGTGAAAGCTTTTGGGGGCTCTTCCCGCAGCCCTGCCCCAGGGCTGCACTCCGTCCGCCGCGGCCGCTGGGCGCCCCGCGGTAGAGATGCTGAGCGGCGGCGTGGGAAAGCGGCGACGAGCATGAAGGCGGCAGGATGGGCGCGAACAATGGCAAGCAGTACGGCAGCGAGGGTGAGCTGGGGGGGCGGCAGGAGGGCTGCGGGAACGCCGGCAGGGTCGTCCCGGCCAGGGAGGGGTGACCGGGCGGGGGGCGCCGCGGCGGGGTTCTCCTCTCCCCCTCTCCCCGGCCCGGGCGACCCCC
>VWYP01019654.1:335406-380831 GCA_013400435.1 Pycnonotus jocosus
TTCCAGAGTCAAGTGAAGGGTCTCATCAAGTTCGGTGCTAAAAGGCTCCTAGGCTGTGCATTTTCCCCCTCATGTTGTTTTGATGTCTGAGTTGCATTTACACATTACTATTTGACCTGTTAAACATGAAGTTTAGTATATCACACTTACCACTGTCTTACCTTACTGTTCTGGTGGGGGTTTTTGTTTTTTAACCTTAACATCTATGTGACTACTGTAAATATTAGGGTGCTGTTTAAGTGGTCTTGCACTTATGTGATTGTATTCTCCTTTTTGGTACTTGTCCAGTGTTGGTGCTTGCATTTTACCTCTGGCTGAATTTCACTCAGCTGCCTTCAGAGAGATGAGACTTGCCTCTTAACAGCAAAGCTGGGACTGGCAGTATAGCAATATTCCAAATGTCAATCCTTCAAGCAGTGTTGTTTCTTTAAAAGTGAATTTGCAGTCTGACAGTGGCCAACTGCTCTTAACCAAAAGCAATCTTCAAAAGTGCTGCTTATGATGTTCATTTTTTATGTAACTGTCAACTGAGCAATGCAAAATGATTGTGTGTATGTGTGTTTACTCAGTTTGTCTCCAAAAAGTAAATTTGCTCTAAGCTCAGTGCTTATGTTGCATGTTGTTGTCTAGATCACATGGCAGGGGCAAGGAGGAGGGTTGGACCCAGCACTTAAATGAACTGCTGTGCTGCTGTCAGTTTTTCATAAAACAGAATTTTCTTTTCTAAAAAATGACCAGCCTGTGTGCAGTTCAAACATGTGTTTATACACACGCACAGAGCTACAGATTTGTCGGAGATTTAGGCTTTTAAAAGTTGCGAATTTTATTGATAGCTTTTTAGAAAGTAACTTAGTGGCTAACATCCATGTTATTTCATAAAATGTTATTCTTTCATCAAATGCTTCTGGGGAAGGAAGGGTCTCTCTTTATTTTTAATTAAAAAAAATAGATATTAGCTAACTAACTGTGCTCTAGGGAGTTATCTTTGACTTGGTTGGTAGCTTTGCATGGTGCAAGATAACTGGATGCTCTTCCATACATTTAGAGAAAATAAGTTGTTAACTGGGTGCCAGCCAGAGGTGTGGATAAACTCTCAAGTTGAGGATGCATGACATGGAAAGCTTCCAGCAGACCTGTATCAGCTAAGGTAGTAGGAGTCCAGGACTTGCACTCTCATCCTTCTTTTGGCCACTGCCCAAAGGCATGGAAGGAGATGAGGTAACTCCTTTGGTAACTTTTGTAAGCTGAAAGCTTTGGTAACTTTTCTAAACTGAATTTGAACATTCTTCTACCAAACTGGACTGCATGAAATCCAAACTGAAGTTGATACTATATCATTCCTTGTGAGGGGGAAAAATAAAAATCAACCTGTATTCAGAATTGGGTAAGCTGTTTTAAGTCTAAACCACTAACCCCAAAAAACTCCTCAGCAAACTTAGTTTTTTGGCAGTTTCAGTCCTTTTGCCACTTCTGGATTCCTTACTTCTGTGAGCAATTCCTAACTAGGAATTGGTTTGCTCCTTTGTATGTCTTGTTGGCATTAGGAAAGTGATTGGCAGAAGCAGGAGATGACATTTGAAGGCTGAAATGCACAAGTGGTTTATTTCTGCTCTTCATTTTATAGTTATCTATTTTTTAATACAGGACATGTGCTTTGCTAAGTTAGGACAACTATTTCATTAAGGAGTAGAGACCTTCAAAAACTGAAGAACAGGTGGTGGGTGCCCAGTAAAATCTGTTCCTTCTTGATGAGAAGAGGAAATATGCAACACTTTCTGTGTGTATAGGTTGTTGATGGGAGAGATGAGCTGCAGGACTTTGTTATTCAAGTACCATTTGGGCTGGAACCTGTAGTCTTGTAGCTGACCTTGGGGGGAAAAAGCTGTTAGTTCTGTCTGATCATAGCCCTCATTTTGCTTCCAAATCTGCTTGTGTGCCTTCTAGCACCAACGTGGCATTGAGGACAGGTTTATGTGAGACCTCCTTAAAGGAGTTGAAGCACAAAGGAGGTGTTACCATCTTGATGTTATGCTTGAGTTGGCTGTGTCCAAACAGGTATTTAAGGAGAAGATTCCAACTCTGCCAGTATCCAAACAAAAGTAATTTGTTGGCAAAATAGGTCTCTTTACCCTATACACTTTTGTGACCTCTGCCTTAAGGAAACAGGTGAAAATTGCTGTCTTTTGGAGATTATTTTTTACCCCTTTTTACTCTTGGAGTAAAGTGAGCAACAGGAAGCTCTTTTTCATGCCCATGTTTTGAATCAGGAAATTCCTGTCTGCAATACATAAATTTGTCAAATCAACATCTGAAATCACTTGGCACTTTTCTTTCTCAGCGATTTGTGTACAAATGTGTGTAATAGATGCAGTAATGCTATACTTTTAAAGCAGCATTAGCTTGGAGGAAGGTGTTTTAATACTCTTTTCGGTGAATCTATTTTAAAAATTATCTTCTTCAATTTCCTTCTTTGTTCCTGTAAAAAGAAAACCAAATGAAATTTGCAGATGCTATTTTGAAAGGAGCAATTATGAAGTTGGCTCTCTTTTTGTTTGTTTGTTTTCTTTAAGAAGGAAAGAGGAGTCCAAACACTGGCATAACATCAAAGACAGTTAACTAGGAAGAACCACTTTTGATCAAGAGTCACAACTTTGTTTCTCAGAAAAAATAGAATTTGTATCAAGTCTAGTTGTCACATGACAAGTGTAATCTTGTCAGCTCGTGGGGAGTCCAGACTTTTATTGCTTGTGTGACTGCTTGCATAGTGGAGAAGCATGCCATCTATTTAAGGCTCATCTATTTTATTGCCAGATTGTACAAAATCCTCTTTCTGTGTAAGTGGCTGCATGGAGAAACTTGGAAGTTTTTCTTAGATTGTGTAATAGTTACTTAGGGTGAGTATTTTGCTTAAATCCTGTCCTTGAGAGATAGTAATGCTGTTGCAGGAACTGATGAAGAGGAAGTGGACTTATTTGAGAGTTTCTTATGGTGCTCGTTTTATATTATTTTGACTCTGATGCAATGATGGCAGTACTTGACCTTGTTTGTCACTGGAGGGCAAGACAAAAGACAACAGCTGGTCACCAGCAGATGTACTTAACAGATGTTTTTGGGGCTTTTCTGTAGTATCTAGTAAAACATATTTTTATTGTAGTTTTTCGTTCGCTTTTTCTTGGATACTCTATATGGAAGTTGCTTATGGTATCAACACAGAATCATGAAATAGTTTGGATTGGAAGGGACATTTTAAATGTCATCTGGCTCAATCCCCCTGCAATGAGCTTCAGGTTGCTCACAGGCCCTTCCAACCTGACCATTTATGTTTCCAGGGATGGGGTATCCACCACCTTGCTGTACAACCTGTTCCAGTGTTTCACTGTTGTCACTGTAAAATAATTTTTCATTATATCTGGTCTAAATTTTTTAGTTTAAAACTGATACCCCTTGTGCTATTGCAACAGTTCTACTAGAAAGTCTGTCCCCAGCTTATAAGCTCCTTTTAAGTATTGAGAAGTTGCAATAAGGTCTTATAGTAGTCTTCTCCAGGCTGAATAGCCCCAGCTTTCTCAGCCTGTCCTCACAGAAGATGTCCTCCAGCTCACTGATCATTTTTGTGGTCATTTTCTGGACTTATTCCAGCAGGTCCATGTCTTTCCTGTTCTGTGATCTCCAGAACTGGATGCAGTACTCCAAGTGTGGTCTTGCATAATTTTTTTTTTTTAAATAAGCTTGTGAAAACAATAAGCTATTGCTTAATTATGTGAAAATTGTTGATATACTATTACAACTTGAGCTTTTAGAATTTTTGAAACTTTAGGATATACTAAAAGAGGTATAAAAAAGGCCTTGTATAGCAGGAGGATTTCCAGTTATTCATGTTAGCATCAAGTTGAAGCTAACTGTATGCTCTTATGTGTCAAGAATATCTAGTAGCTGACCTTCCAGCTCAGGTTCATTTATGACTATCCTCTTTTGTAGCTAACAAGTCTGAAGGTCCTCTTCCATTTTTAGCATGGTTTGAGAACATAGGTACTCTTACTCCAGAGCCTCTAGCTGTGGAATTTTTCTTGTTTTGGTATACTAGATGCCAGTGGAGTTCTGTACAGACAGTAAAATTACATTACAATGTTTTCCAATCAACTCTTGGCCATATTTTAATGTCTGTAGAGCCTGAAGTACACAAATCCAAAGATTATAAGTGATACCTCTGGAGATCTCTAATCCAACCTGCTGCTCAAAATGAAGCCAACTAGAGCAGGTTGCACAGAATATTGTGCCATCAGATTTCTTAGCATCTCCAAAGATAAAAATTTTACAATGCCCCTGAAGATATTGCAATGCCTCTGAGCAGTCTGTTCCAGTGCTCAGACACCTGCATGTTTTAAAAGAAGGAAAAAAAGCTTTAATGTTTAAATGGAAATGCTCATATATTGATTTGTGACCATTCCCTCTTGTCTGTTCACTGGCTGTCACTGAGAAGATTCTATCTTCCTTACTCCACTCTCTCTCCTCCAGGTATTTATACACAATGATAAGATTCTGTCCAAGTCCCTTCTTCTCCAGGGTAAAGTGTCCTAGCTCTCTAAGTATCTTTCTCCAAGGCAGGTTAGTCAGTTTTCAGTTTTGTCCCATGGTCCACTTATCTAGGCTCTGCTTCATCCATTTGTCTATGAAGGTGCTATGGAAAACAAAAGTTGGGAAGCTTTGCGGAAGTCAAAATAAACCACTGATGTACTCCCCTATTGCCGGTTGTTTCCTTATCAATATCTGTCAGGCTGGCCAAGCATGACTTCCACTTATCCATAATAATGACTCCCCATCACCTTTGTGGCTTGGAAATGTTCTCCAGGAAGCTCTGTCACTTTTCCTGGACTGAGGTGAGGCTGCCCAGCCTGTGGCTCCTTAGATTGTCCTCCAAGCTGTTCTAGAGACAGAGGCATGTTTTGCTTTTGTCCAGTTCTCAGGAAGCTCTCCTGATCACCATGAACTTTCTGCAGTAATTGGGAGACCTTGCCATGACATCGGCCAGATCCTGCAGCCATTAACCAGTGCACTCCATTGGGTCTCATGGATTTTTGTCTGTCCAGTTTGGTTAAATGTTCCCTAACTGGATCCTCCTGTACTTATACTGGTTACTTGTGCTTAGAAAAGCTACTAGCAGGCTTTCAGAAGCAATAGAGTTCAGCTGTAGCAAGTTCAGGCAAATGTGAAGGCTGTATTACAGTAGTTGAGTATCTCTAAACAGTACTCTGTAAACTTGTGTCTACAGCTGGTTTGGAATTTTTCAGCTATAATTTATTTTTACCTTGTATTATTAATGCTAAAAGTCTTCATTTCCACTGGATAAACTCACGCTTTCTCAATGACTACACTTTCTCTTGGCAGAGAACAGATAAAATAGAAGAATCCTCCTAAGAGTTGTGGTGGTAGAATCTGGCTCTGGTTTTTTGGTTGCTGTTTCTGGCAGCAGCAATGGTCTGTACTTTTCATAAAAACTTCTTCAGTGGAGTTTTTCCTGCTTCAGGAAGAACAGCTAGCCCAGGATGACATTTTTTGCTCTCCTAGAAAATGAAGATTGTTACTTTAATTAATAAAGTGGGATTAATAATAAGAAATCATTTGTGCCATGTTCAAGTTGATGTACCCATGACTGGTAAAAATACTTGACAGTAATCCTTATTCTACTGTGTAAGGTTTGCTTCTTTCCATGTATTCTACGGTTGAATCAAAGGGGATTTAAATCCCTCATTTAAGTTATGGAAGGTTAATATTCAAGTTTAGAAGAAATACCTTACTTTTCAAATGTAAAATAATGAAATCCGGTTGTCATAAATTTTCTTCTGAAAGCAGTCACTACCAGGCAACATGATTAATTTTAATCCTCTAAAGTGCTAGTAGATTAAAACTGAAGTTGTGTACAATTCAATGGGTTTTGGATATTGCTATGTCTGATGCTACTTGGCAGTTGAATTCGCATCTTGATTTTAGTACCAGAAAGCTGCTGCTAGGGTAATTCACCTGTTAATGTTATCTATTCCTTGAACATTTATTCTGTGTGGGAGAGGGGGTAACTTTCTAGAAAGATGAGAGGTTAAGTGTTCTGTGCCATCAGAACTATAGCCACAGTGCATGAATTAAAATGGTCCAATGTACGATTTTAGGGGTGATGTTTTAAAACTATTTTTCTTTCCATTTGTATGTATAGCATATGTCTATGCTAGACAGCATAGTCCAGTCTAAAGTTTTCTTTGGCACTCAGTTAGGCATGAGCAGAATATTTTGCTTATGTCTTCATTTCTCTTGGGAAATTATTGCTCTTTGCTCCCCTATGGGTGTACCTTTTGTTGCCCTACATGGTTTTCTTTATGGAAAAACACAAATGCTTGTGGTGAGTATTTATTTCGCTTGCCAGGAACTAGTGGAACAAAGGTGACTGTGAAACTTCCTCTCTCTCAAACAATTACTAATTTTTCCTGCCTTAACTCTGGTTTTAAAAGGCTCCGTGTCAGAGCCTTCTGTATCAGAAATAATCCAACTGTGAATTTCCTTACAGTTTATCAAGAGGTTGCACAGAAACTGTGAATAAGGGGAAGGGATAGTTTCTCTTTGGTTGTCCAGGAATTTATTGATTCAAATATTGTTTTGATTTAGGTCTTTGATAATGGTGTAATTTGCTTCTCATCATAAAAGTATGTAGTATGGCAAGTTGTATTTGTCTCCGCAAGAGTTACACTGTGATTACTGCTCAGCATCTTTAAAATGGTGCATGTTTCCATAGTGCATGTCAGGTAATAAAGTGGAATTGAACCACCTTATCGCTTACCTTTTTTTTTTTTTGAGCACAGGTTTTGGCAGCAGAAGTAGGACACAGTGAATGTTGCAGACCTGTTCCTTTCTGGGTTTCCTGCTTTCATTTTGCCAGGCCTCATTTTCTATAGAAAACAAATTCTTGCCCTTCTGTGGATAAGATCTCCTCCTGCCCTTCATGTTGCCATGTCTGTCACTGAAGTGTAGGGTTTCTTCATTAAGTCCCTACATGGGCAAAAACATTCCTAGAAAGTGAAGTTCAGCTTCCCCAGGGTTAGAGTCTAAATCAGAACAAGTCTAGTCAGACACAGGAGCCTTTCACGCAGCAGTTGGCTGTCAGTGGTTGGGTGGTTTGTGCCTTTTAAGCACCGATTAATCCTACCTATGTTTTCCTCAATTTTTTTCTTAATTGAGGTATTGGCACTTGACTGAAAGAAATGTGGTAGGTAGGACACAGAGCCTGGGCTTTTTGTTAATTAGTCATACTGGTAACAGCTTTGTTGCTAATGCTAGCCATCCATGCTTTTGAGAAAATATGAGAATAATTGTAAAGGATTCTGTTGATTCAGGAGGTATTTTCAAGCCAATGCCAGGTCTCTAATTATGCACTTGGGAGAAGAAGGATGGTGACACAATCTTGCTTTAAGCTTGTAGATGCCAACTAATGGGTATGAAGTGTGAACAAACCCAATCAGTAGAACTCATTCTTCTAAGTTCTTCTTTCAGTTGAACGAATTTTATATCTACCAAGGACTGAAAGTGGTGGTATATGGCTACTGGACTGCCCTGTGAGGAGAGCCCTCATGTCTCTGCTGGCTCATACCCAAAAGCAACTGTTTTGTAGAGGATGAGTTCTTTGTCATGCCTGATGAAGTGTTGAAGTGGATGGCATTCTCCAGAGCTGATGACCATGTTATAGTACAAAAGCTCTCTCAGATGAATAGGATAGATCAAGCTCCCAGGTTGGAAAGTAGTTATCTAGGCCTCATCAGGGATGCTGCTTTGTGCATGCAGGTAAGGAAGGGCAGGGTGGAGAAGAGGGTGGTATCACTGGAGCTCCTCAGTCTTTCACACTAATCCTTAACTCATAGGCAGCATGATCACACTTAAAAAAGTGTGATTCACTTTTACATGAAAAATCTGCTTTTGCTTTTTGTGTTTTTAACCTGTAGCAGTACAAGAGGTGCAGGATGAGCAGTGAAAGACCTCAAGTTCAAATGCAAAAATTTCTTGGGGTTTTCATTGATTTTTAGTCCCCTTTGATTTAGAATGCTCTCCAAATACTATGTGATGATGGTGTAATGCTGCTCTGTGATACTTTTGCAGTCAGCTTTTTCCAAGTGTTCCATAAGCCCTTTGCAATTTCTTCCATCTCTGTAGAGTTTTACTTTTCCACAGGAGTAAAAGGCATGCATAGTTTCCTCTTCATAGTTCTTGCAGGTGCTGTATTTTACCCACTTGAGATTTGACCTCTTTGAGGTTCTTTAGTGTTCTATGAAAAACCTTGTTATGAGCAAGAAGTGCTGCTATCCCTTATCCAAGCATATGAGGATGGAAGTGTGTTGCCAGTACAGATTATTGCTACTTGAATAAAGTAGGAGTGCAGGGGATTTGGGGCACTGCACTTCAGCTGGTAGCAGTGGATGTCAGAACTAGGACTAATTAAATTGTTCCACCTCCTCTCCTCCACTTTGCAAATCCTAGGTACTCTAGGCTGATTCGAAGATTGCTTCTTACCGGCATTTATTTCATTGTAACAACATGCTCTTCCAGTGTGAGGATTTTTGTGTAAAACTTGCTTTTCTGTAGACTTGACCACAGGAGATTTCTGGAAAAAAACCCCAACAATGTAAATTCAATTATGTATTCTGGAGTCTTGAGTCTTACAGTTGAAAGTACAAGGAGGTGGAGCAGGTGTGTTTTTCCTGGACCATACAAGAAATGTTCAGCTGGTACCCAGTAGAAACTTTGCTTAAATTACAAAAATGAATGAATACTCTGGGGATAATAGGCTAATTTGTGTCACTAGTGAGTCATCTGGTGAACTAGATGTTCCTAGTGGTGCCTTTTTGGATGATAGAAAATAGTGGATTACATGAAAGGTTCTCTGCCATTCTCTTCTACACCAATATCAAAACTGAGTTTGCTTCAGTTTTGAGAAAAGAACCTTATCTTGTGGTGTAGCTGAGCCTCTTTCCTTTGGAACTAGAGCTACTGCATTTTTAAAAGAGATTTTTTAAAATGACTTAGTATTTTTTTTAAATGCTCCTTCATGTTGAAACCATGACATTTTTTTTAAAAAAATCACAGTATGCTAATTCTTGCATGTTGGCTTTGCATTTGTCTGCTAGACAGCTGAAGTCCAGTGTTAGTGATACCTGGACTGCACACAAGTAATACAGCTTTGCAGAAATCAAAAATGTGTGAAAATAAAAATACCTGAACAACAAAATTCTTGAGGGAACTGGCCTTCATTCTAATTTCTGTACATATATTGGAGATGTATATTCATACTACATAGTGTTGTCAATGCTTTGGCCTTTTTGTTTAGCTGTGTAGTGTATCTTTAAAAAAGATAGCATTCACAACTTTCTTCTGGCCTCTAGTTCTTCTTAGTACATGTGCTAGGTTAATGGAGCTTCTAAAATTTTAAGCTATAAAATTCTAATAAGAATCCTCAAAGAGCTTTTCAATCTGGTTCTAGTGAAATGGCTTTGAAGACTTAAGGCTAAGAATATGATTTTCAGTGTTGTGTGACCAGCGTTGACTTTCGTGATCTAAAAAGGATGGCTTATTTCTGAAATATTTCATTTGAGGGATTGAACTGTATTTTAGTTACTTTTTAAATTTAAAATGTACTGATAAGGACAATGTGCTGTTTTGCCTTTAGAAAAAGATGCACAAAGTAATGGAAGAATGAAATGTGTTAAGGAGATTGCAAACCAGACCGCTGTACTTTCCTTGAGACTTTCTAGCCACATTAATTCTACAGGAAAGTCATTAAATCCTGGCTATCTTATGAAATGCATCAGGTGACCCCTGATAATTCTGGTTACCAGCAGACCAGAAATCAACTAATTGCAATTTTTATAAACAATTTACCGTAACACTAATGCTTTGTGTCAATTTATAATAATGTAGTGCATTGAATTGACCCAGTGAAATGTGACAACCCTACCCTTCAGTAGGGCTATGCTCTTTGGAAAGCTGGTGAATTAAAGTTCTTTTTTTGCTGTAATGTATTCTTAGTTTGCTGCTTGCCAGCTGCAATAAGCTGGGTATTCCCCTAGGATTTTTTGGTGGAATGTTCTTTGGGGGAGGAGACAGGGATGCTGCATGGGAGCAGTGGCAGAGTAGCTCCTCTAAAGTGGAGCTGTGCAATCACAGCTTTGATGAACTTTAACAGATTTGTTGCTGTCTTCTGTTTACTAAAGGACTGACTTTGACCTTAATATGTAAAAAGACATACAGCAGCTTAATATTATCTTTCCTGTTTGGCAATAGTCCAAGGCATCTCCAGGGCCTGACATATCAGGTGATCCTTCAGTGCTTGCCAGCAAAGTTGGAAAGAGTAGAACTGCTGGGTTTTTTATTTCTTGGAGATTGACTCTTTACACTAGATGTAAGAAAGTGTCTGTGAAGAGGTTGCATCAGTTGTGAAGAGTAAATGGACAACTCTCCCTGTCTAATGTTTTGTCATTGCTTTGCCACTTACACAAGGATTTGTTCTAAAGAGTAATGGGTTTATGATTTGGTAATACTGTATGGATAGATAGCACCATTTAGATAAGTGGCACAAAGGTTTTCAAAAGTATTTTAAAGAGAGTTTGTCACTTGAAATATTTCAAGTGCTAGCTTGCTGTGTGAGCTACTATGAAGCTCTGTGACCATGTTGGGGACAGTTAAGGATAGGTAAGAAAGATGCTACCATTTTTCCATGTAGGGCTTTGAATGTTAAAAACTGAACAGGAATCCATCCAGAAGCTGCCAACAGAATTTGTTTGTCATTTTGGGTCAAATCTGGTATTGCTTCATGAAGAGCTGTCTCTCAAATTGTTTCTCTGCAGCTGAAAGCAAACTCCAGTCTAAGATTAGTCTGGATTCACCTTGACGTGTTCTGAGAGATGAACATCAGTTGTCTTTGATTTTCTGATCCTTAGATCCTTACAGTCAGTAAATCCAGTTGTTTGCTGCCCTCTTGTAAAATCTGACAACAGTTCCTTATAGTTCAGTAACTGTGTGTAAAGCCTTGGCCATGCTCCCACGTGCAGATGGTTGGTTGGTGGCAACAGCTGCTTGATTCTGTCCAGCTCAGGTAATACCTTTTTTTGCATTAGTGTCATTCAGACTGGCCAGAAGTTTTTAACATCCTGGAGACTTTTCCATTACTCGTCCTAATCACTTTTGAGTAAATGATGAAGTGGCTAAGAGGTTATCCTTCCTTTGCTTAATGGCACAATTGTCTCTTGAGTATTTCTCTTCTGCTGTGTGGTTTTGAGGAGAAGTGTGGGAGAGTGGGCACTGCAAGCACTTGTGTTGTTTTGAAAATGCTTCTTGGGATCCAGACAAAAAGTAATGTCTGGAATATTTCTGTTTATTGTCTGTGAGAGGCACAGGAAATAGGAAAGGCCAACTAAATTATAGCAGCCAGCAAACTCCTCTGAAGCAAAGAAAAATTTAGGAGTGACAGAACTGGGCCTTGCTGCCCACTGGGTCTGTGTTGCACATTCCTCATAAATCTAGTGACAGAACTGGATCAAGGCTTCTTCATTCTAGAACAGCAGAGGGGAAATGAAGTTAGATCTTCAGAGCCAGTTTATCAACTAAAAAAAGGGCAAACATTTACTTCTCTCCCCTTAAATCTCCATAATCTGTAGGTGAGTTCTCAAGAAAGTACCAGAGCTGCAGGAAAACTTGGAGGCAGAATTTTCTCTCACTTTCACTTAGCATAACTGGTCATAATTTTCTTGTGCTAATTTGAGTTGCAGATGAAACTAGGAGATACTAAGGACAGATATTCTGTCTAAGTGAGGAAATTGCTGGACAATCCTGTACTGTCCCAACTAATTTGGAATCTAAAGTCTTGGCAAAAGTTTTCCTATGGTGCCGTAAAGATAAGTGGCCTACAAAGCCTGCAAGTTCTCTCACCTCAAGGCAAAGATGTTTGCCTTTTCAGCCTTCTGTTTTCTTGCAGTCTAAACTGTCCAATTTTTAGGTTAAACAGATCTGTGAAAAAAAAAATTAAATCTGGGCAATTTGCCATAGTAAACAAACCGGAACTGCTATGTCTTTGAATGTTTAATGGCAATAAGATAAATTGTTGCAAAGTACTTTATGCCTCATTCATAGCAAAGTGTTACCTTTGTCTTGAAATGTTTGCACATGTGTAATTTAAAAATGCTATTTAGGCTTGAACATCTTTATATTTGGTTGATGCTAAACTCAAACGGTGATTGCTTCCTTGGGATTCATTGTCATGCTCTCTGCTAACGCAAGACCTATCCTTGACCCGTGAGAGTGTGCTGCTGTGGGACTGCTTGCCTTCCTCTGTAATATGGCATCTGAGGGTTTGTCCTTCAGAGCAGTACTTTTTTTGTATGAGTTCTCATTGGAAAGGAACTCTTCATGTTGTGCTGTTTTATTTGTCATGGAGCTAAATCCTAATGCTTTTGCTTTTATCCTGTGAAATGTGCATTGTTTGTATAGGTGATGATCATCTCTCCAGACTGACAACCCAGGATTTGCTCAGTATTTCTGTGTGTCCCTCATGATTTAAATTAAAATCTCTATAGCAGTTATCAGCAGTGACAGAAGTAGGATTTGGAAGAAAAGGGATGTATAGGCAATATTGCTTTCTCTAAAGACACTCCTGGGAGCACCTTTGCGTAGAGCCTAAAATACATGAACTGGCTGAAATGAGACCCCTGTAGCCTGGTGTCTTGTCCTTTGCAGTGATCCTTCTAGACTTATGGACAGAGAATAGTTTAATGGAGTCATGTGAAGAGTGAAAAGACGGAATCTATGAGCTAGAATTGCATATTCCAGAAGTGTGACTAGTATCTGAGGCAAGAATGAGAGATAAGTGGGTGCTCTTTTCTTTTTAGGTCTTCACTGCTACTTATTTGAAATACTACAATTCTTTTGACTACAGTAGTCAGAAGTGAAAAACTACTGTCATATTTTGTTTAAAAATGAAATCCTGCAAATTGTGATCATTCATCACTATAGTTTAGCTAAAAACATTTGTTTCTGACACCTTGTGGTTGAGCCTCAGAGCAGCAGCAACATGAGAAGTTTCATTAGAGAGATTGAATCTATTTTTTCTTTCTGTTTAGTCACAGAATGGCCTGGGTTGCAAGGGACCTTAAAGATTATCTGGTTCCAACCCCACTGCCATGGACAGGGACACCTTTCACTAGACCTGGTTGCTCACAGCTCCATCCAGCCTGGCCTTGAACACTTCCAGGAATGGGGGCATCCACAGCTTCTCCAGGCAGCCTCACCAACCACACAAGAAAAACTTTCTTCCTAATATCTAACCTAAACTTACTCTCAGTTTGAAACCATTCACCCTTGTCCCGTTACTGCACGCCTTTGTAAAAATCCCTCTCCATCTTTTTTGGGGGCTCCCTTCAGGTACTGAAAGGCCACACCTAGGTCACTCCAAAGTCTTCTCTTTTTCAAGCTCAACAAACCCTGTTCTCTTAGCCTTTTGATTTGATGGGTGGATTGTTAGAGAGATAAAGCTGCTTTTCTTGCCCTGTTCCAGCAGTGCAGCCTTGCTGAGTGACAATGTATTAACCTACTTGTGTGATCTACTCTTGTCATAATGACACAATTAATTGAAGCTCCATGAATTTGCAGTGAACTATGAAGGATTATTCTAGGCTTTTGGAAATGGAATTTTGTCGCATGTATAGTACATCTCTAACTATTGGATTTATGGATCATAAGAAAGCTCTGTTTTTCCAAGCTTTTTATTTTTCCTGCATAAGCATTTTTATTGTTCATCTGTTTTCAATAGCTCTCAATAAGGGATGGGTTTTATAAACATTTTTACAGTAAAAGCTTTGAAGCATATCATTGTTTGAGTTCATCTTACCCTGAAATAGCTTTTCCTGAAATACTTTGCATGTATCACATTGTACTGTAGCTCCAAGCTCTGATTGGACTTGGTGGGTCCAACTGGGGCAGCTCTCCCTGAGAATGACTGTGAGTCTAAGCATCTGTTTGCATGTAGAAAGTATCCTTGTTCTTCTGGAAGTCTCTACTTCAGAACAATGAGACTACCTTTTAAACTGTGGTTGAACCTAGAGGGAAACCCAATCTACCTGCTGGATATAGCCATAAGCCCCCTTAGTTTTAGTTTGCTTTATATAGAAAAAAGGGCATTTTTAAATTTAGTCTGTAACAGTTCCCTCAGATCAGGTAAGGTACCACTGGAGAATCCATTTATTGCTGGTGTAATTATCTAAACTGTGATCCTCATCCATGTAGAAGCTTTACATGAGAAGAAATTCCATTGCTAATAGACATTGCTTCTTCAGCAAATTTCTAAATTTGGTCTGGTCTGTGAATTTCAAATCGCTTGTGCAGAATTCCTTTATGGACTTGAAGCCATTCCAGGGGTTTAAAAAAAGAATAGAATTGTGGTGTCTGTTTCCTCCTTGGTAAGGATAGAAGACAGGCAAATGGACACATTTACTGTCTGTGATTATTGGCAGAATCCTGCAAAAGGCAGATTTTGTAGCTTGACAACAGCTGTGACTCAAAGCTGCCTAACTTGCTTGTCTCTGTTTGTAATTATCTAATCCTGCTTACGCGTTTTTTTTTTCCGGAATACTGTTTTTTGTATGGTGAGCATTTCCTGCAGTAGACGTCTAATACAGACTGAGGGCCTTTCCCATCACAAGGTAGGATGCTCCAAGTCTAAACAAATATCTGGTATTAGTGGCTTGATTTCTTCTGGCTTGTTCTTTAGGTCATACTTCTCTTTAGGCCTAATGAGGACTGTTGCTGTCTTCTGGTCTATGATCTTAAAAGAAGAATGATAAGTACCCTAAATATTTTAGTTTCTTTACTAAAAGCTGAATACTGTTAGCATCTGCTGCTCTTTCTCAAGGAGAATTCTTGTTACCAGCCTGTTTGTTCATGTTTTGTGTCTCCTGGCATTAACAGCTTCTGGTATGTCAGCAGGCATGTCAATGTGGCTCTGCTTCCCATGTCAGGGAACTTGCTTAATGCTTTGGAGCAAGTTAGACCTGGAAGCACTGACTGTTCATCTTCAATTGGCAAACAGCTCTAAAAGGTGATTCAAATAGGGGGAAACCTACTTCAGGGAAAATTGTTCAGGGTAAGCAGAGAGGAAACTTAGGCCTGAGAAGTTTTTCATCTACATGCAATGAATTTTAGGTATACTATTGATTTTGTGATTCTGGAAATACAGAAGCAATCAAACTACTTTTTAGTTAAATGCCATGTCTTTATTAAAGGCCAAAGTACTTGCAAGACTTACAAGTCACTGATTGATTCTTATAGAAAATAAAGTTTTAACAAAAGCTGTTATGCAAATTGCCAGGGTTAGTTCCAAAAAGTAATAGTAAGATGTGGTTCTCGCTTCATATATAAATCCAAAATTGTTAAGAAACAATTAGAGGAGTGACTGAGGTCACTTGGTTTGTTCAGCCTGGAGGAGGCTGAGGGGAGGTCTCATTGCAGTTACAACTCACTTGTGGAGGGAAGAGGAGGGGCAGACACTGATTGCTTCTCTGTGGTGACCAGTGACAGGACCCAGGGGAATAGCCTGAAGTTGGGTCAGGGGAGGTTTAGGTTGGATATTAGGAACAGGTTCTTCACCCAGAGGGTGTTTGGTCACTGCAACAGCCTCCCTAGGGAAGTGGTCATAGCATCAAGCCTGACAGAGTTCAAGAACCATGTGGACAATGCTCTCAGGCTCATGATGTGATTCTTGTGGGGGGTCTTGTGCAGGGCCAAGAGACAGACTGATGATCCTTATGGGTCCCTTTCAACCCAAGATAATTCTGTGCTTCTACAGAACATGGAAGATGACAGCCTAAAGCAGATTTATAAGTCTGGCTACGTCTTCAGTTTTTTCAAGCAGGCATTCAGACTTCCTGCCCATGAGAAAAACAAGGTAAATATTTTGATAGTTTTAGAAGCAAAACATATAATTTTTTGTTTTGTTTTCTGATTAGTTATGGCTTCTGCTTGGAAGCTTGCTTTTGTTTTGAGGTTTGTTTCTGTTGATATTCTTGTCCAAATCGTGTATAGCAGGCACAGGCCCCAGAACCTTAAGCAGTCTTTCTAAGCATTTTAAGGCTTCTGCTATTCAAGTTGACAGTGATCTATGTTAAGTCCTGATAGTAATTTGTTGTCATTCCTAGGGATTTGCTTATTCAGTTGTGCAACTGACCAGCACATTTAGGTATCTAGTTGTAATGGTTGTTATCTAGTTATTGTGGTTTCTTCTTTTTTAATATGGTTTTTTGCCTCAAGGTGGCCAGGAAGGCCAGTGGCACCATGGCCTATGTCATCAATGGAGTGCCCAGCAGGACAGGGTGGTGATCGTCCCCCCTGGCACTGGGCATACCTTGAATCCTGTGTTGAGTTTTGGGCCCCTCACAACAAGAAAGACATTGAGGTGCTGGAGAGGGTCCAGAGAAGGGAAACAGTTGGTGAAGAGTCTGGAGCACAAGTTTTATGAGGAACAGCTGAGGGAGCTGGGGTGTTTAGTCTCAAGAAAAGGAGGCTCGGGGGGACCTTACCACTCTCTACAGCGTCCTGAAAGGAGGGTGGAGTAAGGTGGGTGTTGGTCTCTTCTCCCAGGTGATAGGATGAGAGCAAATGACCTCAAGTTGTGCCAGAGAAGGTGTAGATTGGATATTGGGCAAAATTTCTTCACAGAAGGAGTTGTCAAGCTCTGGAATAGGCTGCCTAGGGAAGTGATTGAGTGTCCATCCCTGGAGGTATTTAAAAGACATGTAGATGTTACACTTGGGGATGTGGTTTAGTACAAGGCTTAGCAGTGTTAGGTTCATGGTTGGAGCTGATGATCTTAAAGGTCTTTTCCAATCTAAATGATTATATGGTTGTGTGGTGATATGGATAACTATGTGGACCCCAGTATTTACAAATACAATGAAGAGCTGCATCTTAGGAGTATGTTTTTCTAAGGGCAGTCGGAACAGTTACAGGGAATACTTAGCATTAATTATAAGTTTTCATATCTGTGAGGGTGTCCTTGGGTAGCTTTTAATGCAAATAGTGTTTCTGGGCTCCTAAGGATATGTAGATGGTAAAGTGTTAGTAATACTAATTCTCATGTAATAATTTGTATGTAGTAACTCAATTAAAAAGGTCTGGTTAAAAGATGCTATCCTTTAAAGAAAATATTAAATGTTTGAAATGAAAGAAATATAAGCATATATATTCTTAATGTTAAAAATAAAATTTGGCATTGGAATGCAGACAGTCATTGTGGCTGGTTCTGAGTGAGCTTGTAAGCTAGCTGGGCAATGTGTGACATTAATCATACTGTAACCCATTATGAAGTCAGATTGTAGTTAGAACTTTCCATGGTTCTTTAAGAATTCTGACTCAGTTGTAAGTACCCATAAAAAGATTATAACTGTTAGCTAAACAATGCAGATCATTCATCAGAACATATGTAGTTAAATGATTTTTTGGTGGCAGGAGATTGAGAAGAGGAACTCTGAGATGAGATCTGACACCTCTGCCTTGCTAGCCCTAAGTGGTGCAGGTTTTTGTATAAACAAGTGTCGTTCTCTGTTCAGTTCTGGTGTTTCCTGTCTTGCCTGACACAGTACTCTCTGTACTACCTGTGTGTAGCAGGTTTGCAGTGGTGTTTGTTGGAAACACTTTCCAGAAGCCTCATCTAAAACGTGGTGTAGAGAAACAAGTGTTTGCTGAAGGTCATAAAGGCACTCTTTGCCTCCTGCTTAGGTAGAATTGAAAGTTACTGGGATGATGACCCAGGAATGTAATAATTGTGACATGAGTAATTGCATTCATTATACATATCAGCTTCCAATGTATCTTCAGTTAGCTGTGTTTTGAAATCATTACAGTCATATGAATTTTGGCAGCCTGAAGATAGTAGGATTTTTGTGGAGAATTTTAGCATCTACTTGTTAAAATATTTGTCTTTTCAGACTTAAAATGACTACGCATAGAAGAACTTAAAATCTGGTGTGTCATGTCAAATTAAATGTGAATTTTAGTGTTTGCTGCATTTAGAAAAATATATCCTTGGCATGAGAATAACTCATGCTGCAGATATTGGGTACAGTAGAGAAACTTTTAAAGGCTTCCAAATTTCCATAAATTTTTGTTTGAGCATGCAATGTGCTTGACAGTCCAACCTCACATCTTCCCTCTAAGGTGCTCAATTTAATGGTTCTCATGGCCAAACATACAGAGTTTTTGATATATTTGAGGCATTACTGGGCTTGTATACTATGACCAGGTATTCGTAAAAATGTTAGCCTTAAGACAAGTAGCTTGAATTTCATAGCATTTCAATTATTTTAGCTGCAGTGTTATTGCTATTATTGGTTTGTGGGTTTTCTTTAGTTGTTGGGATATGTTTGTGTTTTTTGGGGGTGGGGCAGGATGCTTAGCTTTCAACTTTTACTTGTGCAAGTATAAATCTTAGTTGACTAACTTAGAAGTTCAAGTCCATTTTTATGGTGTTGGACAATAAATCAGTCTTATGAGTCTTCATTTGATCTTGTGTTCTTGGTGGCAACTGTTCTATTTTTTTTTTTAATAAAATTTTAAAGGGAGAAGAGACCTTTGAAAATGGATTTGTCAGATGTTTGGTGTCTTTCTTTTCTCCCCAAATACTATCAAAGAAAGTTTAATGTTTGACAATTCACAGATAGAAAGCTGTAAGGTTTTGTGATGCTTGTGGTAATGGTTGTCATTATGTTGAACGTGATGCTGCAGGGTTAGGTTTTCAAACTTTCTTAAGCTGAATTTTAGTGTAGAACTGTATCAAAACCAAGCATACATCAGTTTTAGTTCCTTAATAAAGGTATCTCTGCCTTGCATTGTTTGTTTAATGCTTCAGAAAGCAAGTACTTCTTCCAAAGGGCAATGTCTTCTACAGGACAGTGCCTGCAGGCTCACTGAAACTCTTGGCTGCCTCACCTCCTTTTCCCCTACTGCCAGTAGTGCTGGCAAACCTGTCTCCTGAAATTAGATGGTTTGGGTTGAACAAAACCTTGGTTGATGTGAAGAGCACATGGTGAGGTGTTTTCAAAAGGGAATTGTGACAATGGTGATGTTACTGGTGGTGTTCCTCAGAGACCTGTCTTGTCTAATGTTTTCATTATTGACTTTGAACGAGATGAGCCAGGAATGTCTGTAATGATGGGAAACATCCTTACTGCAAAAGGACCATAGCAGAATATGTTGACAGAACTTTGTGAGGTGGTAAAAATAGAAATGGCATGAACTCACTGGTGCAAAATACTGAGCAGTGCAGGGAGGAGACCATGACAATAAAACTTTTATTAGGCTTCTCATTGATTGGAGGCAGCTGAGGAGAAGGGATCTAGAACATGGATTGTCAGCATGGCATAGCATGGAGACAGGGGAAAGTCTACTGTACATCAAGGAAAGTATTTGCAATGAATGAATACCAGGGTCTGCGTAAAAGATCCATTTGGAAGGGCCAGAATGGTAATATTGATCTAAACTACGACACCTGTAGGAAATTGCTACTAGAGTGCTTGGAGAAATGGGGAATGATATCTTACACTTTAGGCTACCTTTAAAACTGTTGTGTTCAGACTGTGAAACTGGGAATGGGTCTTGTTTCCCAGAAGTAGAACAGATGTTCTGGGTGGATGTGCTTGCTACATGCTTCTGGGGAGTCATCCCTGGTTCCTCTTCAAATATTCAGAGTGTTATAAATTCCCGATAGGTTAAAAAAAACCAACCAAAAAACCCCCCAAACAAGTGATTGAAACTAGAAGTTAGACTCCTTGGTCCTAGGAATGTAGTTTTAAAATTATCTTTTGGACCTGGCGGCAGACAAGGGAATTCTATTTTAAAGCAGGAATTTTTTAAACTGTTAAAAGGGCCCTGGCCTTTCTCTGTAATATGAGGAAAAAGTTACTTTCTAGATAAAAATATCTAAAAAACGCTGACCATCATGCTTGCTATTTTTTTATCTTCCTGTTGGGCCTTATGTTCGTAAGTGTCTGGGGAAATATGGTGGCATGGCTACTCTGTGGACCTTTCTTCATGGGAGAAAGCCATTAGGAAGGAGCCCAATCATCTTTTCCTAATACTGGCTATACAGCTTTTATGTGCCTGAATTCAGTCTACTATGGTTTTCACTGTTCTTGGAAAATGTGAGTGGTTTTCGTACTCCTGAGTGTAGACCACCCCATTTAGCCTGATTTTAGGCATCTGGTGCTGTGAAATGTTGTATTCCTGGTAGATTGGGACTGCTTACAGAGTAGGCACGGGGCCATAGGGGAAGTGCTGCTATGAAGCACATCATCAGGCCTCTGTGTCTCTTTGTCTGCTCTGCTATGAGCTTTGCTTCAAAAAACGGCTGTTTAATTAAATGCCAGGACTCTTGCCAAATTCCAGCATGATGTAATTAAAACATTCCCCACAGGCAAGCTCTGACCCAGCATTCAGTGTGGATCAGAAACCTGATGCACCCTGGGGATCGCGTTCTCCGGAGGGTATTCTTCCAGTTTGAACAGAGACCAAAAGGGGATGAACAGATGGGAAGCAAACAAGCTCATCTGCAGAGCTGTAAGGTTTTCAGTGAGCTGCATCTTTTCCTCCTGCCTGTGCAGAAGGAGCAACTAGCTGCTTTCAAGCACAGCTCAGTCATCCATCAGTTACTGATACTTGTGTGGGTTTTTACAGTGTTATGAAAGTTTGTCTACTTCAGTACGCTGTATCAGTGCAGACTTGTTGGATGAAGAGTGACATGACCACCTACTTCATCTCCTGATTTTTGCAACTTTTTAAAAAGAATAAATCATTGTGGAAGACTGTGTGTGTCATGACCCTGCATTCCTTTGCAGGGATCCTGTTATATGTCACTTGGCAGTTTGTTTTACCCACTGTGGTGGGTACTTGATCAGCTTGCAGAGTTTTTATTCTCTGGTGTTCTTTTCAGTGAAAATTAGAAGATTAACTGCTTACTCTTGCCAGGAGTAGGAGAAATAGCTTTCCCTGAAGTCTTCCAGAATTGAAATGTTGGTTGCTCCTTTCTGCTGGACTGCGCAATAGAATAAAATTCCAGTCCTCCAGAGCTTATCTTCTTTGTTGAAAGAGTCAGATGGATATAGAAAAGCAGATTTGAGGAAACAACTAGTTGTTTAATACTAGTTGTCTTGATAGATATTTGCCTACCTACCAGTAGACTGCTTAAATCATGGAGAGCTTAATCTGAGAGACTAAAAGAGGGGCAGTATATTTAAAGAGGTTTCACGAGCTTGAAGAGTATCTTGAGAAAGTACCTGCAGATGTTGCTCGGGAGTAGATGGAATGGAAGGCTGTGGAGGAAGAGCTGTTTGGCTGTTTTGTTTTCAGTTGGCAGAACAGGATATGGTAAATGGTGAATAAATCTGAAGCCAACGGTACCTCCCTTATCTCAGGTACTGCCTGTGGATAGTTTTCCTCGTCTTGATTTTTAAAAAGAGCAGCGCACACAATGCAAGTTCTTGCCCTAAGGTGTTGTGTATTAGTGGTGCCTGTTTGGGAAAGGGACACTGTCTGTTAAAGTGCTTAGGAAAAGTTTTTCTGCACTGTTGCAAGCTAGTGGAGTGCCATAATGACAACTGAGGCTGTGATTTATCCCTTTGAAATAGAGATAGTCTTACTATTGAAAGGTCACCATGGGGGCAGACCAAGCTGTATGTGATTGTTTCCTGAAAGAAAAAGTTCCTTTTCAAACAGGTATTTACTAATGATTGTTACATGCTTTTAAGGTAAGAGAAAATGAAAAGGGTGTGATAGTAGTCCTTTCTTCAGAGTCAGATGTGATAACTGTGCCGAAAAGGCATCTGCTGTTGGGCACTGTCAGCAGAGCTCAGAGACAGAGCGACCTTTCTATCTGACCTAGAACATGCTCAGTATACATCTCTTCCTTTGTGTGCCAAAACCACTTTGGCAAACATTCTTCTATAGTTATGTATATTTTAAAATGCTTTAGACATAAGATTCAAAATGTATTTTGTTATTTGTGTCGACTGACTTAGTAAAGATATTTGTTGTTAATAGATGCTTCTGTCTACAGCTTCAGATTTTGTAGTGATGCTTTCTGAAGTTGGGTTTCAGCTCAAATAAGGGTGTTTTTTACTTCAGAGTGTGCTGTAGTGCAAAGGAAAAAGTCAGAACACTGCAGATTAAGAAGTAACCAGTGAGACAGCTTGTCTTGAGGTGGTCACTGACATCTGAAATCCAGATTATGAATTTCAAAGAAGTAGGAATACTGGTGCACTTGTTGCAATGTACAACTTTGATTTCTGAAGTGATCTTAAAAATGTACACACTCTTGCATTTCTCGACTGTATGCATCTCTGTGTGTGCATTTGTATGCCAAAATCAGGTACCTCTATGAGTTTTCAAGGTAACATGGATGTTCAAATAGCATTTATTTTTTTTGGTTAAATTATGAATTCATAGTTGTGCTATGCTGGAATTGCAGCAGGAATCTGTCTAAAACTCTTACTCCTATGGCAACTTTGTTTAGGTAGCTATTGATTTTTCTTTCATATGTGTAGTATTATCATTCAACAGGATGAATATCTGTTCCTCACTGCTGGAAGCATAGGAAGTTTTTTAAACAATATTTGTACAATTTCACCTCTGCTACCCAGCGTTTCAGATATGTTCCTACTTGTTTTCTGACACAGACATGGGACAAGTTTCTCTTGTGTTCTTCACTTCTGTCCTTCTGTCTTTCCATCCCGTACACACTGCCACTGCTTTTGTTCTGAGCAAGTATCTTCTAATGACTTCTTTTGACAGAGGTTATGACAAGGAGTGGAAAAACAGATGGTGATTTTAAGCATTCTTGCCTTCTCCTAGGGCCTCTGGTAGTGGATAAACTTGCACTCATTGGCACGAGTGGAAAAATCAGCCTGTTTGGTTTAAAATGCCACTCTGATGTGTGCTCCCTGGACAGAGTTACTGAGCTTGCTTGTTCCAGGCTGCTGTAGGGTTTATACCTATCCTTAAAAAATGTTGGCCTTAGATTTCCTTTAATGAAGGTAAGGAGTACCCAAGGAAATAACACATGATAACTAATCAGATGAGAAACGACTGCTTCAATATTAGTTTCAGTGTGTTGTTGTAGTTTTGGAGAAGTCAGTTTCAGTACAGAGTGATTTGATTTCAGTATTAATTTGCAAATATTCCCTGAAACATGGAATTACTTTTGCATTTCAATTACATTTTGCACTGTGTACTAATGAACTGGTAGAAGAATATCTCAACCTTCTGAAGGCTCTTTCTGTGTTAGAGTAATGTTTTAGCTCATAGACTTTACCCTGACTAGCATAGCAGAGAATGAGATAAATCAGCAAAACTTCTAGCTGGGTTGGACAAGCAGTTTTGCTCCTGTTGTCATGGTACTGATAGGTTCTGAAAACTAAATTTTAAGAGAAGTAAATCAGGTTCGTGGCATGGCATGGTGTTATTTCTCAAAGTGTAGTTTTACAGTGGCATTTAGTTAAAACTTATGTCTGAGAAAGAATCATATGAGTTGTTAGCAGAGGATAAGCTGTCCTTTTAATAGGATGTTGTGGAAATGAGTGCTGGAGTAAGCTTCCTGCACCTGCGGCTCTTTGACATCAACTGCGTTGTGATCTGATACACAGCCATGGACATGCCAAGACCGGAGAGGTGCAGGTGTTTCCCTCTGGCTCATGTAAACTGTATGCTTCCCTGGAAATAAAATGCGGCTTGCTATTGCCTACAACTACAAAAGGAGATGCTTAGTAGTTAAGGAAGTGCTTGGGTATGAAAGGTGCCAAATGGCCCTAGACATATTTTCAAAGAGGAGGAAGTGCGGGGAAATGCACAACTGTTGTCAGTTCCCAGGACATAACTACTCTGCTCCATGCTCTATTTATGTTTCTAAAAGTCCAGACTTGCTCTGTCTGCTAGCAAAAATGGACTAATGTGATTGTAAATTTTATTAGACTTACTTGCTAGAAATCATCAGACAGGTTGGAGCAAATGCAGGAAGATGCAAACTAAATCCCAAATGGCTGAATTGTTGAACATCTCTACTCCACACTTGAAAGACACTTTGAGAATGTTTCTTGTCAGACAGATTGTGGTCAAGGAGTTGGAACAGTTCTCACAGAGATGAGTTAGTGATGGTGACTGCTTTCAGGAAAGTGAAACTAACCAGAGAGACTGAAAGAACTGGGAAAAGTTGAGTTGTATTGTTCAATGAAAAGCTATTCACTTATGTTTGACTACTCTTGCCTAACAGATCTGCCAAAAAAGGCTGCTGTCCTGGGCGATGTTCAGTTCGGTTTGGTTCACCAGGCACACCTTTCAAAGTAAAGAGGAATAAGGGGCTGATCCTTAAGTAGAGCCAGTTGGGCCATCTTCACATTACACTCCATAGGTAGCTTAGCTGGTTTCAGGATGATACAAAAGCCATGAAAATGTATAATTGAGTGGAAGTTTATGCAAAGAGAGAACCAGAAGTATCTTGTAGATAGTGTGCTTGGACCTTATCCTGTTCACCCCAGAGCCTGGTCTGTGTTTGCCATTAGCCTAGGCCTATCTGACATCCCTATTTGGATTTCTAGTTTCCTTCTCATGTTACCAACCTGATTCTTGACAGCGGTTTTTGTATATTAAGCTATTTATTCTGTAATAATTACTGTTGCATTGTGCCACTTTATGTGCTTTCTCTCAACTTTTAAGTTGAGTTACCTCATTTATTACAAATCTTAATAATGGTTGAATGCTTGTTTGGTTGTGGATATTGTGGTGGGGGTTTTTGTTGTTTGTTTGGGTTTTTTAAATTTTCAGGGTTTGTATTGTTTGTTTGGATTGGGTTTTCTTTGTTGCTTTTGGGGGTTTTGCTTGTTTTTTTTGGTGTTTGTTCGGATTTTGTTTTGTTTTCTTTTTGGTTGGGAAAAATTCTCAAAAACGATCTGTGTTTCTTTGGTATGGCTTCTATTAGTTTTTTTATCAGTACTGATTAACTAAAAAGTATGTGCAAAAGTGTGATCAAGAAGCAGAGATGATTCCCTGAGTGTTTTAAGAGTGTTCACATGACACTGTAATAAGTGTGGTGAAGATTTGATGTCAAATGACAGAATATTAATGCAAGCAGCATGTCATCTGTCCTCTCTTCTGTGCAGGTAGTGAGTTGGCTCACAGCAAGAAACTTAGGATGAGTTAAAGAGCATTGTAAGAATCATGGTGATGCTGGGCAGGATGACTGGGAGCTGGAGCCTGGCCCTGCTGCACCATTGCTGGTTCCCAGAAACCCTCCAGACAAGAATATCATGAGCAAGAGATTCTTTTGAACCGCTGCATGTAGTGGTCACTGACGTGCCCACCCTGTTTCTGTTGTTTCTGCTCATTTCTTCTGCTGGAGATGTACCCTAGCTGCAGTATTCTTTCTTTCCTGTAATGAGATGCTAATACTGAATACTACAAAAAAGAGTTATACCAAAGAACAGAATACCTCTTGTTGGTTCTACTGGAAAAAAGGGGGGATGAAACATGTCTTTTTAGAAAAAGATTAGATAGAACACTTTTGAAAGCAGTGCCTTTTTAATTTTTTTTTCAGAATTATTCAGTTTAATTTTAGCCTTATAGGTGTACTTCAGAAGGAATTTTATAATTCTCAAACTGTAACCAAACAATCTTTATGACAGTGGCATGCATACTACTAAATAGTGAGAATGAAAAACATTTCAAAATTAAATACTGAATTATCAGCAGGGTAGATATTAGTTACCTTTGGGGTTTTTTTTCCTTAATGTGTCCTTCTTCCACTGAAAACCTGTGTAAGTTGTAAATAACGTGGCCCTGGTGAAGGTTGTAGGGCAAGCTAAAAAAGTGTCCCTTGTCTTTTGTTGCTGGTTTGTTGGGATACATTGGAGTATGCTGTGATTTAAGTAGATGAAGAGATTGTAATGCTTTGAGGGAGATACATTTATATTTAACTCTTCTGGGAGTTTCCATGCCATGTTTTCTTGTCTTCTGACAGGAAGGGGTTTTTTTTGTGAAAGACAGCTGAAATACAGATAATGGTGCAAAAGGAATAAAAACGCTAAGTTGGCACTGAAAGTACAATGTCTCTATGGAGAATTAGTATCCTACTCATATTCTGGGAATGAGCCTCTCTGTTTTGCATAAATTTTACTCTCAGTGTTCAGGCGGTGACTGCAGTGGCAAATGACAGTAGTGTGCACAGTCTCTGTACAGAGTTTAGACTAGAAGATTAATTTATGTAATTGAAACTGAGAGTTTTCAATAGGAAGAGTGGTATTTTCTATTCTATTAAAATGATCTGTTAAAACTGTGTTTTAAAAAAATCAGACAGGTACTGGGTGTTTTTGTTTTTCCTTGTGGTTTGATTTGTTTGTTTTTGTTTTTTGGTTGGGTTTTTTTGGTGTTTTGTTTTTTTTTTTTTAGTTTTCAGTGCAATCATTGCCAGACATCTGTGGTTAGTGCAACATTAGAGCTTTGCATTTCACAGAATTCAGAGAAAAAGGAAGAAGAAATCTAAAGCTAGTTGCCAAATGTATTGTGTGAAGCCTTGGTTTGATTTCTTTGTAAGTATGATGACTCTTATGCTCTCAATTGTTTTTAACTCAGTTATTATGTGCTGATAGTTTCATTTCTGAACCTGCTGGTATGAGGTTTCTCATTTTGCCAAACTTGATTGTCAGTTTAAAAAGTAGGGATATTTCTCAAGTGTGTAGGTTCTCTCCTTTTAGTTGCCTTTAAGATACCACTCTCTATCACTATATGCCTTTTTTCACAAATATGTTTCATTTAGTTTTTGTTATCCCACTGTCTTTCGAAGTCTCCTTCTGCTTGCATCCTTGAGTCAGCCACTTCCCTTTCCCCCTCCTCCCCCCCGTATCCATCAGTAAAGAAAAGCTGGAAGTGACTGTGCTGATCTTAATGAGTAGAGTTATCCTTGTCTGTTTTTCCTTAGCTGTCAGGTTCTTTTGTTCTTCTTTAAGTAAAGAACTCATCTTAGGCTGTCAGATCTGTATTCTCATGTGAAAGATTTTTGTATCACTTTTCACAGTGTACACTGATAGCAGAGTACTTTGTATGATGTCTTGATAAAGGTTTTTCACTTCCTCCACTCTTTACCATTAAGTCTAACTTAAACAGCTGCCAATAGTCAAGCTGAAAATTTGGGAGATATTGTGAAGTTGATTTTTTTTGTGATGTTACTATGTACTACACCAAAAAAGCTGCTCTCCCAGCAGTGCCACAACAGCCACTTTCACCTGAGGGTTTATTTTGCTTCCGCTGTACCTGATTGAGCAGTAAAATTGATAGTGTTAGGTTTAATATTAATCTTTTTTTGTTTAGATCTTGGAACTAGTTGTTTGTGAAAATCTAAATACAGTTCTTAAGTGTTAATGGTATTATTGTGGAAGACAAACATGTATTTGGTGGGTTTGGTTTTGTGCTACTGAGCTCTATATCTTAGAATTCAGATAAACTTGTACCAAATGTCTGATGCATTCCAATGCAAATACAGGTTGCAGCCCCTTCAGAATCTATACTGGAGTTCATCTTCTCAGGCTACCTCCACTCTTTGGCATGTCTTGTACAATGAAGTCTCTACCAATTTATATCTGGTATTGAACTGGGTAGCTATTTCTGAATGGAAAGGATTAGCATATTGTTTAAATTACAATAGAGCTGGGAAAAAAGCGCCAAAATTGAAGTAGCCATTAGTGGTGAATTTGTCAATGAAGTGACTTTCTCAGAGAAAGTATAAAGCTAGAAAAAGGGTTTTGTTTTGATTTAATAGTGGTTATTAATTTCTCGTGTTGGTTTAACAATTATTTTTGGCTGTTGGATTAAAACAATGGAGTTAAAGATAGGTGATAAAATTAAGAACATTGTATCTTGAGTAAATGCCCATCCTAAAATGGTGGTGATTGGATGACAACTTGTAATGGAAAGTCCTATATTGAATGAATGAACATTTTCTAAGAAAATTCTGTGATTGGTAGGAAGACCCAAGTTTTATTTCCCTGTTTCCTTGGCAAAGTAGAAGGTTACAGAGTAGCACCCATTTTTAGGATACAGGCTGAGCCATTTCAGTGAAAGATAGTATTTTAATACTCAGTCAAGAGACATGCTACTCCTGCTAAGTAATAAAAAGGGATGTTAAAGATTTCTCATCTTGTTTTCTCACTTTGAGTTCAAATAAGCAAAGTCCTTGCATTCCTTCTTTCTCAGGCAGCCTAGACTAAACAGTTCATGGGCTTTTACCAGTGTGTGTTTGAAAAGTAGAGCTTAACACTTGGAGTGGGTGCAAAGTTTGGCTGGAAATAAGCATTACCTTCTGGCATGCAGGCTGCTTAGCAGGTGTGAAGGCCTCAAAGTAGTTTGATGCATTATTGATTTTTTATAAACCTAGCAGTGGTGTGGGTTGTTTGTCACTCTGTATCGTGAAAACCTTTGATAAAGCAGAGGTGTACTGTCTTCAAAAATTAGGGTGGCCTTCATAGTCGCATATAAGGGTTCTTGGTTAACAAACCTCATCAGTGAGGCTTGAAGTTATCTAGAAAAGGGATAATATCCAGAAAAGATATTATCATCTGTTACACAGAGGAGGCAATGTGTGCCCTGCCTCTCTTTAGTCATTAGATTAGATTTAGTCAAGGATTAGATGAGTCCACTTGAAAACTTCATTAAATAAAGCCTTTAGCTATTCTAAACTCATAGTGCATTTAGGACCAAGATGAGAGTTAAAGATGTCCTGACTGAAAACCCAGTAGGCTTCTAGCCCAGCAATTAGAATCTATGACTATGTGAACAATTTTGTTTAAACTTCATGATTTTGATCCAGACATTCTGAAGTCTTGCCTTGCTGGCAATAAACATCATTCTGCTAAACAGTTCTGAAAAAATCAATCCCCCACCTGCACTTTAATGTATGTTTTTCAAGCCTTTTGCAGTATAGTGCAAAAACTATCCTGTCTTGCTAGCTGCAGAACTTCCACAGCCATATTTATATCAGAATTAAATAATGCTTATTGCCGTTGTTGTTACAGCTTCACTTTTCAAGTGGCTTCTTGTATCTGGTTGTAACACTGCCTCAAAAAGGTGACACCAAGGGGCTGAGCCTCGGGGCTTCCATGCTCCAAGGTGCCCACACACCTGTGGTTGGGTCTATGGAGCTGGCTGGTATCTGCACCTGGAAAAAGTTCCTAAAAGAAATAAAATCCATGAAGTGACTTACTCCCTACCAGAGATATATTAGTATAGTATAGCCTGTTGGCATTTGCTGGAGGTTTCGTCGTGTGCTGTGGTACTTGAGAAGGTGAGGCAGGCACTGACTGGAGGAACAAAACTGGCCAAATTGGCCTGTGGGACCTGAATTGAAATTTAGCTTAAAACTTACAGAAATGCTGCAGAACTAAGTGTGGTGTTTCATAGCTAAGTTATGCCAGATTTCACAGCCAAATTTCACAATCCTGGAAGCTGGAGTTGTGGTTTAAAAATAAAAAAAAGTAACGTAAAAATGCTTGTGGAGATTCCACTTGTGAAAGTTTTAAGAAATATTGTCCCAAAGTATCACTGCTAGTAAATATCTGCAAACTCTTCAAACTTCAGCGTGCTTCCTGTGAAACATTCAATTTATTTAGTTTCCTTGGGATTGGAATTTCTGCAGATTTGTTTATCATATCCTGACAAATGTTGGGTGGAATGAAATATGGAGCCTGCTTGTTATATTGGCACGTGTTTTAATTTGGGGGGGAAAAAAGCAAGCTTAAGAGCCATACTCTTAAGATTTTAGGGCAGAAGGTCAACATGAATCTGTAGATGAACATATTTCACCCTGAAAGCAGTTTGGTGAGTAACAATGCTTGTATGTAGGTAACTTCAGTGTTGAAACAGTGGTAGTTTGCTTGGCAGTTAAGGATTAGTATAGATGGAAACCAGTTTTATGACATATAATTTCCATTGGTACAAATGTAAAGTTCAAGGATAATGATTGTCCAAAGTGTGCAGTCCAACTTTTCTTGTACTTTGGATAAATGAATTGATATATTGCATCTTCAAAGGATGCTATATATCCACAAAGCCCAAGTACTGCACTAGGCTGCTGATTTCCATGGGAATACTTGGAAACATACTAGGAGTCTGCAGTTTTTGGAGATGAAGATTGTAAAGAGATACACTTGAGGTTTTGGTGACTTGGACCAGCATAATATGTGTCATGGAAACAAGAGAAGGAAAAGAGATTTTTCTTTCCTCTTGAATGATCCCTGATGCTTTGAGGTTTGGATTGATTTTTTTTTTTTCTGGATGTCTTCTTGATGTGGTTGGCATGTATTTGATTTTAAAAGAACTTGCCTGAAGATATAAAAGAGAAAGTAATGATCATCTGGTAGGAAAACCATGCACATATGCACTTTCATGTTGAGAAGTTTAATTTGAATAATGTCATTTGGATAAGAATTGATGGCTTAAGTAAACAAAATTTTAATTTTTTTTTTTCGTCAAAGTCATTGTAATGTAACACTTTGGGACAGTTAAAAAGATTAATGGATGTTCTGGACTGAATTGCTTTCTGCTCTCTTTTCCAAGATAATTATTCTGTTTTCCTCTTTTGGCACTTTGTCTAGTGTTTCACTTCAGCATGGCAAGCAGTTGATTTGGTCCTACTATCCATTTAATTCCTGAGCTACCTGTCACTACCTGCTGAAGAAAGGTGTCATCACATAAGAACATCATGTCAAGAGAAATACTGTTGTTACTTTCCAGGGTGACAAATAAGGAACAATGTTCAGGCCAGCCTGTCTTTATAAGATCTTATATGGCATACAAATGCCCATACACTAGAATCCAATGCAAATGTGCTGCGAAAAAAACCCCTCAAACTGGTAAAATTGTTCCAGGGCAAGTAAAGGGGACTCACTGCTCTTCAGACTAGGCCAGGCTTTGCATATGTGGTTCCAAAAATAATTATTTCAGTGTCAAACAGTTATAGACTGTGCTTTCCCAGGGAAGTATAAATTGCATTGATTCTGTCCTGACTGATTGTGATGTCCTTGACACTTAGCAGCAGTGACTGTCACTGGCAGAATCCAAAGTCTGCAAAACCGAAGATAGCAAACACTTTTATAAAACAAACATAATGTTGTAGTCAATATAGCCATCTGTGACAATAAAAAGAAAATTAAACACATTATTTTAATAGTTATGATTTGAAAAGAGACAAGGTAAATTTAGTAAGGCTGTAGGGCTACTGAGTAGAAAGACGCCAATGGCTGAAAAACTTCCGTGGGCTAAAAAGACCTGGAGATAATGTTCAGGAGAAGTATCTGTTATATTATATGCTTACCTGATTCTAGCTTTCTTTCCAGCAGGATCAAAATGTAATCTGTAGGAAATAATATACTGGGTTAGATGGCTGGAATCTTGTTCCTTTTACTATTGTAAGATTTTGGCACTGGTAGGTGGAAAAAAAAATCCCTGCTTTTGCTTCTTCAGAAGCAGATCAGAGACATGATGTGAATTGCAACTGTGTAGCTGTGTGATTCTTTGCAGGTGTTGTGAAGTACATGTTAGCTTCACTCCCAGTGTGAATTATGTTGTATTTTAGGAAAATGGGTTTCTTCTACCTTATCTACTTACTACCATAGTGCAGTTTCCTTTCTTTTGCATTGCAGCTTCTGGTTTAGAAATAAAAAACACTGTTGACTGTATGAAGGAAGGTCTAGTTGATTGCAAGTTATGTTAGGAAAGCTTTTGGCAGGCCTTTAATTTGTTTAAGCAGAGGATCAAATGCAGTAATTACTGCTGTAGTCTGCAATATTGCCCTCTGTTTGATCCTACTAGTTGTCATTGCATTAGAACTCTTGTCAGGATATATTTATGTGCAATGACTTTCTCAGTGTACTTTTCGAATTGGAGAGGAACTGGTCTCTGGAAACCAGTGTTATACTGTGCTTTAAGTTATCCCTATGGCATATGGGAAATCAGCAGTCTTTGAATTTCTGTGATTCTAATATTCCATGTAATCATTTAGGTTGGAAAAGACCCTTACAATCGAGTCCAACTGTGAACCCAGTGCTGCCAAGTCCATCACTAAACCATATCCCTAAACACCACATCTACATGTCTTTTAAATGCCACCAGGGATGGTGACTGCACTACTTCTCTGAGCAGCCTGCTCCAATGCTTGAGCACCCTTTCAGTGCAGAAAATTTTCCTGTTGTTGAACCTAAACTTCCCCTGGCACAACTTGATGCCGTTTCCTCTTGTCTGTCACTTCTTACTTGGGAGAAGAGGCCAGCTACAATCTCCAGGCTGAACAGCTGCTGCTCTCTCAGCCTTTCCTCTTTGGAGAGTACTTAAATACTGTTATGTTTTAGCTCTGGCATGTGTACGTTGAGTCTGCAGTAGCCAAATCTGGCATACTTGAAGCTTTGTTTTGCACTGAAAAAAGGCAAAAGAAAAGATATATAGTGTCAGCTAGTCTATCTGAAACACATTGAAAATTACTAGGAAGTATCTCTTGCTTTCCCCTTATCTGAGTGGAGAGTTTCAGAGTAGGCAATAAGGAAAAAAGCTAGTTTTGGGGCTGTATAGAGTAAGAGAACTTCATCTACAAATATAATTACAGGTAGAACTGTGTCCAACTAAAGCAGTAACTATGGGGTTTTTTTCCTTGACTTCTAGTTTTAAATTCTTGCAAGGTATTAAAATGTTTTAAAGTTTAAGTAGGTTTAAATGATAAATATCTACACTTACATCAGGCATTTCACAATTTCTACAGAAGTGTGCAATTGTAGATATGTTGCTACTAGGTATACTGACAGTTAGTAGCTTACAGTGGGTAAAATATTTTGGTTATGCTATTTGAGGTGGGCTTGTATTTGGGGTAAATAGAACTGCTATTGTTAATGAGGAGGTATGGAGCCTGGGAAGCACTCACTTTGTGAAAACAGCCCATGCCAGATATGACCATCTTGCAACTCTGCTGTTACTTGGTATCACTGACTTCCTTTCCCTCTTCCCTACCCCTTTATCTTAAAAAAAGATAAGTTCTTTTTTAGAGGAAATCCTGTTTATTTGCTTTGAGGAGATAAATTTTCCAGTTAGTCTGTTTATTTTTGTTTGCTTTCTATTAATCTGTTAAGGAGTGCTGATACCTCTTGGAATTTTATTTTTCTGCCTCTGGAGTTGCAGATTTTGATACATAAGGAGTTGCTGGTAGTGGTGATTTATCAGCTGCTGCAGGTGTTCCTTGTTCTTTGGCCTCTTCCTGGGCATTTAACATCTACCCTTCCTTTTTATCTTCTGCCTTTCTTCTACCACAAACCTCGTTACCTTAGCTGTAGAGTTATTTTGGGGCAGTAATTTCTATAAAGACCACAGTCTATTACTCCAACTCATGTCACAGCTTGAGAGCAATTGAAGTGATATTCTGGAAGTGCTGCTTCATGGTTTTGCTTAACTTCTTAAAGGAATGTAAAAAGCAGTTAGTGAATCACTGGAAATATGCTTTTTTCCTTTCTCTTCACCAACTGCTTTAGCATTAGCCATTTTTTAAAAAAAATTTTTTCTTCTGGCTATTTTAATATCCTTTCACTCCAATTCATAATCATCTCTCAAATCTAAGCATGTTAACTTAAGCAACTTTCTGTGCAGAATGATTCTCTAGGGCTGGCTGACGGATTAAGTGGCAGTACCTTGGTTGTGAAGCAACCTACATTTGCACATTCTCCAGTCGTTTCCCATTAAAATTTAAATCCTTGTTCTGTTGTGGCACCTTTAAAAAGCAGACCTCTCTCTTACATCTAAATGTTATGAAAACCAGGCATGCTGTAACCCAGAACCCCAAGGAATGCTTGATTGAAATAACAGATCAGAAAAGTCTCTTGCTAACATTCCTGTGATTATAGATTTACTCAAGTGACAGAAACTTGGTGTCAGCTAGCTTTCTCCATAAAGCCTAATTTTGGTTAAAAAAAAATAACACAGGTCTTAAAGGCTTCAGTGATGCAGTGATTGTGGGAATAGGTAACTTCTTAAAATGTACCAGTATTCATTGCATTTCCTCTCTCTAGAATTATCTCACTCACTGCTCATTGGGTGGTTGGTTTGGTTCCTGCTGCAGAGTAGAGCAGTATTCCCTGTTAGTAATTACTGAGATTGAGTAGAATGAGTGAAAGGAAACAGAAGTGACTCCTTCTTAAATCCTCACAAGTAAATAAGAATATACCTTTGGTTTAGCCAACTCTGTTGTTTTGTAGTATCTGTCTGGGTTAATTTTTAATATGCATTTGTATTTCTTTTGTTTGTAGCTTGCATCTAGAGTTTGACATGCTAAATATAGGTCTGAAGACATTGATTTGGAAATTCAGGAAAAGCTTTTAAGAGAGAAAATAAGATAAGGCACACCCGTAGATTAGGATTTACAGTTAAAAACCTTCCACCATTAGTGAAAAGTTAGTTTTGAAATGGTGTGTTACATCATGCAGTGAGCATGGCAAAAGAGAAAACAGATACTTTGCTTTTGTTTTCATGACCAAGTGACTTGAATACATGATGAGAACAAATAAGACAGAAATCTAAACTCATTTAACATATTTTGAATGTAACCGTTTGTCCTGATCTGTGTTAGAAATATTTGAATGAGTAAACTGAGCATTTAAGTTCCCCTAATGTTGTTAATCACAAACATTTAATTTTCATTGGACCTTAGCAAATATGTAGTGAGAGGCCCTGTGGCATAGGAGACTATTTGCAGCCTTAATACACGTGAAGATGTGCATGCAAGAAGTTACTGTGAATTCCTATCCTGGTGTGTACAAAATGAACCTCAGCTGCTTTAAACTTAGTTTAAAGCTTTCTGGAATTGTTCCAGGTTTGGATATTGAAGGTCTTTCTATTTCAGAGTTGCTACTCACGTTTACTCTCTCTCTCTCTCTCCACCTCTTTCTCCTTTTGCAGGCAAGGGCAGCTCAAGCATCTCATCCGACGTGAGTTCAAGTACGGATCACACACCCACCAAAGCCCAGAAGAATGCAGCCACCAGTGAAGGTAGGCAGCTGGTACTCATTACCCAGGTCAGGCCCCCCAGCAGAATCCTAGCAGTTTTCACAGGAGGAACCCCTCCTCCTCATTCCTTCTGTGTACAGTAGCATTGGTCTGCTAGAAATTCAGAAACAGTTCTTCCTTTAAACAATTTTCACTTCTACCTGTAGTGGTTTCTGTTTTAAGTTTGTGACAAAGGAATTAGGATACTTCTGCAGAACCCAAACATAGAGAGTTAAGAGTAATGTTGTGTGCCACTTTTTCAGCAAAGGCTTTTATATTTAAGGTTTTATAGGATTTGATTTTGCAGTTGTATTTGAAGGATATGCTTGATGGAAGCTTTTGGACATACATTTTAGGTCAAATATCAGCCTCTTTCTTTCCATTCTGTGAACACCATGAAAATATGAGTTGTTTGAGAAGAGTTTCTCAAAAATGTAGCTGGTGACACGAAGACCTGACACGTATTTAGTTAGGTCGATAGACCTTACCTACAATTGCTGGAGTATGTCATCACCCAGATCTGTAATGTTCAGGGCAAGGAGATGCTGTATCTGTTGGTATCAGTACAATGTTGTACTAACTGGCCTATGAGCAGAGAAATTCTAATACTTCTTCTGACTTCTTACATGTGAGTAGTTTTTACAGTTGTATCTTTAAAGGCTGAGAGGAAATAACTGTATATAGTTTAATGGGGTAAGCCAGAAGGATTTTTAAAAATTGTACATTTATATGCCTTAACCAGTGTTTTTGTTTAAGTCTGTCATAATGATTTGGTCATACTTGGTAGTAATCAAGTTATAATTCTGATTTCTTTCACTGCTGTCACTACAAATTAAGTTACAAGCTCTGATTGCTCTCAGTCTAGCTTTATTTCTTATGGTTAAAGGAACTCAGACTTTTGAATAGTTCTAGTTTGGCAAGTATGACTATGACTGTAGGATCTGTTCAGTAAAAGCAGTTCATGTGAGTAATTGATGACCACATAAATCACAAGAGTTCTGTTGTTGGGCATGCATAATCCCATACCAAGAATGAATATTTGGTACCTATGAATCATGAGAGATACTGGTTTAGAATCTGTGCTTTTTAGTCTAGCCAATACATTTAACAACAAACAAATAAATGGTTAATAAGGTTAAGTTGAAGAGTAGACTTCATATTTCTCTAAACCTTAGATTCAAAAGTTTTGAGGTACCTGGAAGAGGTGAATTATCAGGGCACAAAATAAATTTAGGAAATGTATTCTCTTTTTGACAGCCAGGAATGAAAAAGGAAAAAAAAAACCATGAAAGAATAGTGGAAACTCTGAAGTCAGTACTTAATAATTGCTCTAAATTTCTGTTCTACTTCATTCTGTAAAGCATTTTTTTCCTTGGATTCAGATAAGATAATGCAAAATAAGCCTTTACTAAGATTTATGTTCTTAATTTAGCCCATTATTGAGCCAGTGATTACTAATGTTGACCTTGAAATCTTTGTCACTAGTCTGCAGCTAATTAATTCATTACTGAGGGAGGCTTAAATGCAGGCCAGCAAATGCTGTAGTAAAAATATGTTTTTATGAGTTGAAATGCAAAATCAGAGTTCAGAGCAGTGTAATTGGGTATTCTATACTTGGAGGCAATTTCAGATGCTAGCCTAATTTTTCTGTGCCCTGAAATGGTATGATTTGATAAACACCTATTTGGACAACAGATTCAGAGGTAGCGTCTTCCTCAGCCTGTTCCATTACTATTTTCTTACCATTTCTTTCTCCTGAAGAATTACTAATATGGAGCAGTTTAGTATAAATTATCTTAATGTGGATTGCTGCATAATCTGGCAGATATTTTGAATGTCATAACCAAGGAGCATAGGAGTTCTGTGAAGGCAAGTGAGACCAGAGACATGGAAGTAGTTGGGGCAAAACAGGTGCTGTTGAAACTGGTGCTGTTACTGGAAGGCACATTCAGCAACTTCTGTGTCTGAAGTTTTTTACTAATGCTGCCTCTTCTCCCCATGAACAGTATACTTACGCTAAAGGAGGATTCAGCTGATAATAAAGACTCCTACCTTCCACAAGATGACTTGAGTTCTGTTCTTACAGAAGGCTGAATGTTTTATACTGTTCAGTTATGGAGTAATGTCTAGGGATCAGCTAAGAACAGGAGTCTGATTGTGTTAGATGCTGTACAAGAAGTGGCACTTAAGTATTTTGGGGTGTTTGCATAACATTTTTTTAAACTATTAATTATATTTACCTAGTCCACTCTAGTATTTGCTTGCCATGATACAGTAGTACCTGCCCAGCACAGAGGTTGGTACATGTATATTTCTTTTGACCAGATCTGGACTGTTTGCTCCAGGGACAGAATGCTCAAATTCTGCCTATATTGTAAATTCACAGCACTGTATGTTGTTCTATGAAGGAGCCATGTGTGGTGTGGCAAGCTGTATGCAGCTAGGTTTGATGTGGGAAGGGCTAGGGAACATTCAGGTGAACGCTTCTTCACCTTCATTGCCATGGGAAATGATCCTGATTGAGCAAGTGGCAGACAGCTTTTTTTGCATCTTCTGAATTTCTACTGCTAGCTGCATTCCTGAGTGTTCCTAAGCTCTGTGAAGAGCTTAATATTTGTTTGGTGCTTGAAGGCCTTTCACAGCTTCTGCTTTCCAGCTTTTTAAACAGACCTAATTCTTTCCAGTTCTGCTTGTCTCCAGACAGCTTGCATTCTGTTTCTGTAAGACAGGTGACATAACACTTGTTGAAGCTGAATCAATGGAATGAACACCTTGAAACAATTAGAAAAGAAATCTGTGGAACTGATCCATCTTAGCGCTGGTAGTCTACAGCAGAGGAGCAGTCATGTAAAGTACTACCAGCCAGCTACATATTCCCAAGAGCTGCAAAAAGATGTCAAGCAGGACTCTTGCTAGGAAGAGCAAACCACCTCAGGAAGTTTCTAACAGCAGGTGTTATCTTGCCATCAGTTTAAGCCATCAAACCACACTCTTCATCCTGATGACTGCAACCGTGTTATCTGGCAAGTTTCAGAGGTGTGATGTTTCTTTACAGAATGGGTACTGAAATAGGTAACAAGATGCTTGAAATGACTTTTGTTGTTCGAGTCCTAGATATCTAATTAAGGCAACATCATTTAACTCTCTTGATGGGCATAGGTGGTGCAGTTATGGCCAAAATGATAGTACCCTCCCTCACATTGTGGAATTAGAGCATGTGTTGAGTTGTGGAGTATTTTATTTTTCAAAGAGCCAAAATGTTGGCCATGCTATTGAGTGTGTCTGGGTACAAGGACAGTGTGTGTTGGTTCCTTCGCTGAACAAGCTTCACTCAATGATGCATCAGAGATTTTCTTGTTGCATAGAGAAAAGCACACAGTACCTGGCAGACTGTGCAGCTTCCTAAATTCAGGCTTTGACATACCAGTGATGCACTTGAGAGGGATGCAGAAGTGCTGAAGCTGGAGTCCAGTGGCTCTCACTTTGTGTACTTCAGTGAAGGGAAGGTGGCAAACCCCAGGTGTCTGTTCCTCTGTGTAGATCACAGGCTGGAGAGACCTGTTTGTTTGGCTACAGCTTGGCTCAGAAAGAAGCGTGGTTGCCTGTGGGTGTACATACACACTAATGCCTCTACAGTGTCTCCTCTTCTGAAGAAACAGTTTTCTTTAGCTTTGAATGTATGCTGCCTTTTACTTATTTTCCAGTCTCAGACATGGTCTGTGATTCTTTACCCTATCAATCAATTATGGGTAGAAATGTGAGACTGCATGAGTTTTTACTGCCCCCCATTGCTCTCTGGCAAGTGAAACACTAAATGGATTTTTGTGGGCCATTTAAATGCGATTTGCTAGGCGCAGTCTCAGCTGGAATATTATTGTCTGAAACTTGATTTAGAAGATTAGACTGAATGACTGACTGTTTTTGTATGGGCTTACCTTGACCAGAGAGTTTTCTTCTAACACTTACCTGCAAAGCATGGAATGTTATGTCCAAGCTGGATGCTTTGTATTAACTTGACTGACTGTTTTTCAAATAACAAAATCAATACTGTTTGCACTTCATATGTAGGACCATTAAGATGTAATCCAGAGGCAACTTTAAATTGAGAGCTCATGTGTGAGCTCAGTGTAGAAGTTCTAATATATTTCTCAGTTTCTGTAAAACCAGATTGAAGGATTAGGTCTGAAGGAAAATAGTATTTTAACAGAAGGGCTCAGTGCTGAAGTACCTCTGAATATATCCCATTAAATCTTAGTATTTTGAGTTTTGCAAAAACATGGTGAAGCCAGCTGCTGTATTTTGAACTTAAAATTTTATCTGCTTTTAGTTGACTTCTAGGGACCTTCAAAGACTAAGTATTTTACTTTATTTCTCCTTTTGCAGTACTCTGACAGTTGTAGAGTACACTGCAGTTTATGTTTAGTGTGGAGATCAAATGAATTTGTTTTGGCAGTAGCTGTTTGTATGCATCTCGACACACAAGATTTCTTCTGCAGTTTAGGTGTGTACTAGAGGAGCCCTCTCTTTCATAGTTGTATCCTCCTTCCTGTTCTGTTTGGGTTTTGTCGTGGTTCTGCTGGACTTGACAGTGCTGGATTTACAGTTGGACTTGATGATCTCAGGGGTCTTTTCTAACCTGAATGATTCTATGACTCTCAGAGCAGCAGGACCTATAGCCTGGTGGGAGCAATTACATTCATTCAAAGCCATTCCCTCCATTAAAGCATCTTGAGATGGCAGCTGTGTGAAAATGTAGTACTTTGCAACATGCAATGCTTTAATTACTCATGTAAAAGTTCTACTGTACCTTGTGCAAGATGATGGCTTGGTTGATCAGGCTGTGTTTGTCCATCCTTTTTTTTGCAGGACCTGGCCAGAAGAAGCTTCTATATAGAAAGCTTTCTTTTTCCAGAAAAAATTGACCTCAGTATCAGAAAATGTTTATCACTGCTCTACATGGGAATATATTAAGGTGACATTTCTTGAACACAAGTTTATTTGCGTTGTGTTCCTCTCGTTTCACCTTAGAAGCAAGGGAACAAAGTACTTGTTATATGATACTTTCAGGGAGGCTGTAGTTAGTTTAATTTCTTTTGGCTTCATAATCATATCCTTTCAAAATGTGGTATCGTTTGGATCTCTGTGATTATTAATTTATTCAATGAATTTAAGAAGAGAAGTTCTTACATTGTGGGCTGTGATGAACAATATAAAAAAATTTGGGAAGATGGAGCAGGTTCGTTGCTACAGAATGCCTTTTGTATTTTAAATGGCTCCTGATAGAGAATCAGCTCAAACTGAGGTTCAGGTGAGTGCAATGCTGATCTTCTTTCAGAGGGAGATAAAAATCTCAGAGAACCAGTTTGCAAATAGACATCCTTTCTGTGTATTAAGGTTGACATAAGTAGGTAGGTAGCTATGTTTGGTGTATTGGAGTTCCATTGAAGCTTTTGAGTAGTTTGTGTAGCCTTTGTGGGGCACTGAGCTAGGTGTTATGGTAAAATACTATTGCTGAAAAGAGATGCAGTTTTTTTACCTGGATGTTCTTGATGATCCCATTGGGTGAAAGAGCTCTTTAGATCCCTTTTTCCAGCTGATACCTGTTAAAAAATATTTTTCCACTTCAGTTGTTTAGCTTTTTGCTTTTCATTTTCTCTTTAACATTAGAAGTTTATTAACCCAGTATCAAAAATGAGAACCTGTAGGTGTTCTTTCTGGATGAGCACGAATATATGCATAATTTGTATTCTTTTGATGGCAGTTCTCTTCCTTTTCATATCTCATACTGTTGCAGCCTCTTATTGGGCATTTGGGCTCTTGATTCTACTGTTGAAGTTCTGTCAAAGTAGGCTTTCTGTACACCACCGTGTGTCAGAAGTTGATATCAATGCCTGAGTTTGCCCCTGCTTGCTTGGAACTGGGCAGAGATTCAGTTGGCTTTGAGTGAACTGTGGCTGTTTTGAGATGGTAATGAAACTGGAGACTAGGTAAGTTTCCTGGGGTTTTGTGTTACTCTTCTAATAGGGGAGTTTTCTAGAAAAGTGAAATGTTGCATTGCACAATGTGCCAAAACAGAATCATTTCAAGCCAAAAAGATTGAGGAGGAGTAAGAGGGCGCTGAGAAGCGTGACAGCTAATAAATCCAAAACTACAAACAGTTTGGCCAAATAAACAGAGCTCACTATTTAAATTTCTTTAACCAACATATCTGAATGCATACACAAATATAATCACCTCAAGCAGTATGTAAAGGTACAAAGTAATATAGAGCTTTCTCTTAAGCACCATTTTTTGTGCTTGACTACATCTTGATATGCTTTTGCTATCTAATAGGCAGTATTCCTGCAGAACTGTTCTGCTAATTACAACAATACCATTACAATCAGCATTTAAATTAGAGTTCAAATACAAGGCAAAAGTAGCTGAGACATTGGCAAGGTTAAACCTGCAAATTGAAACCTTACGGTTATTCTGGCTAATTTCTACTGAAATGCTATAGCCGAATGTTTAAAACTTGCCCAAACAATACCAAGAACAAATTGGAAAGGTACATGAAACTGCAATCTTATTTGATCTGCTGCCTGAAATGTGAGACCCACCAGAGCAAATGCACTTACAGTACAGTTAAAGAGAAATGATCCCAATTTAAAAACCTGGCATTAGCTTTTCCAAGTAAGGTCTGATGCTTGGTAGGAGTGATTACAGTTTATTCAATTACCTGTAAATCTGATTTTAAGGAATCCAACATCCCAAATGTAATTCTTTAGGTAAAATACTGTACCAAACTACTTAAAAACTGTTATCACAGGCAGGTTCTGACACTTAATTGTTCTTCCTGTTATTGCTTATGATAGCTGTCTAAAGTAGTTTCCTTCTTTGAAAGGTGAAGTCATCTCAAAGGATATGAAGAGTGCCCAGCATTTGTTAGTCAAAACCCCATCCTTTTTGAATGCTAGACTGTCTCCTGAGACTTCTTGAAGAATATATACAACCTGATAATGCATATTTAAATATGTCAGGTTTATCAGTTTTTCAGAATTGATGAACTGAGATGAGCAAGTTCCTTCAGATTAGTTCTAGTTCTCGATTGAAATAATGAAATAAAATTGGAAGAGCAAATTCTTTTACTATAACTTCACAATCCCTGTTAAGATGCTGTAGTTTAAATTTATTGCACAGAATATCCGGCCTTATGTTCCTATATCTTATCTTTTAATGTCCGCTTGTTAAATGACTATGTAATTTTTAAGACTGATACCACCAACAGTGCCAAAACTAGCAGCATGCTTGAGAAACATCTGCTTAGAATTGCTGACCCATTCTGTATTTCTCTTCTGGTTATTGTACCATAGTTCCTGCTACTGTATTTTTCTTAAGGTTGGCATCTCTTCATTTCTGCCAACAATCCCAGATTTCCCTTGAGAAGTATGTACTGGGACTGGCTGATGAAAATGGCAGTTCAGCAATGGATAATGGTAATTCCTGTGCTCCTGTTAGTTCTGATCATCATTGGTTTAGTTACATCAGATTGGGCGGGAAGTATAAGGAGAAGTTGTGAACATGAATATAATCTGATGATTTGCCATGTATGTGTTCCTCTAGCCTTAATCAGCCACACCTGAACATAGAACTTGTCCTGTGGTGGTGTGCCTGGTCACTAACTGGCCATTGTGATAGTTCTTTCCTGTTTAAGGATGGTTTTCATCTTGATGATAGATCTGGGAGTTTGTAACTCTTGAGCCTCAAAGTAAAATTGTGGTATTAACAGTTGAAATAAAAGATTTTTTTTTTTTTTAATAGAGAAAAACGAGTTCCCATAGCAACCTGTCATCTCTACAGGGCTAGAAGTTTTTACTTTCTTACTCTGTCCTCTTGGGTGTACACAGGTTTTCCAGAAGGCAGGCAGGATCTCTTTAGACATGCATTATAAATGCTTATTTGCAAGGTCATGTAGTCAATTTAGATCAGCTAGTTTGAGTTACCCTCCCAGGAAGTGAAGTATGGAGCCTTCTCATAGGCATGTCACCTACTTGTGGCATGTTTGTGCTGCCTTGGATGTGTGAGTGTGTGGATGGGAAGAAGTTTGATGGCTCTACTGGATGACTGTAACCTGGCATGCTGCTTGCAGTGACTTGGATGCATCACAAATCTCTGTTGTAAATTTTTATCACAGTTACCATTTTTTGGGGCTTATCAGTGCCTAATCTAATCTATAGTGCTTTTAGTTTTCCCTAACAGCTTGTATTGTTTTCTCATTTCCATCTTGTATATCAAAGACAGTGAAATTTTACGGAACTGTGAGGTATTCATTGTTTGTCAGAAGTTTTTTACCTTGTTCATTGTAGGTAAATAATGCTGTGTGGGACTCTCTGAAAGATAAACAGTAAGAAATCTCAAGGATGTGGGCAGTAGGAATAAATTCTTTTTTCCAGCTGTGATGCTTGCTTCATATGAATATTTATATGTCCATGTAGGCATATGTAAACATTGATTATTTCTTTGTTTATTAAACACACCCACATTTCCCATCTCCACTCCATAAGATAAACGTTTGTCAGCCTTTCCAGGTAGAGTTTGAGCTTCCATTTAAGCAATAAAAACTTAGTGTGGCACCCAGAAGTTCAGAAACTGTTCACTGTTCAGAGCAGTCATTTACCTTGGTCATAAAAAGACTTATGTGGTAGTTTTCCTTATAGAACAGGCACACATGTAGTCTAAATGATAAAATTATAATTGGACTGCATTTTGTGGGCTTGATTTTGGGAAACTATTGACTCTTTATTGTGGGCTGAAATAAACCATTAGCTTGAACTCTGCTTTCTGAAAATGCTCTCTTACTTTAAAAACAAGACTTTAGTAACTTGTAATCTGAGGCAAAATTACAGCTCAATCTGATTTTAGCTGTGAGTGTATTTTCCCTTTGCTGTTCCTGTAGAGTTAACTTTCTCAAATTTCTTTTAATGGCCTCATACCTCAGGTTCAGTTGTATTATGAATTTTCTGTTCAGCCTTGGATTTGTCTTTTGAAAGCTTTTGCCATGCAAAACATGTGAAGCTGATCAAGAAGCTGATGTGCCTGGTTTCAATGGGAGATAACTCTGGACCTGGCTAAAATTCACAATATTCTGAATATGCTTTGTCGTGTTCCAGTAAAAAAAGCTGACATCAATTGATGTCAGTTGGTGCTGTTGATTTGGCAGACTACTTAACAAACTTGGTTCTGGAAAAGAAAAAGCTATCAAGGAATATTTATATTTTTTTCTTCTGAAATGATATTAGATGAATGATAAATCTGGTTCTATCCATCACTGTTTCATAAAGATCACTTCTGCCACTAATTAATCCTGTAGCATTTAGTGAAACATGAATGTTTGCTGGACTATGCTGAGAATGTGACTCCCAATGAAAGTGTATCCGATTAAAAATAGCATTGCCATTTAGTCTCTGGGTTCAGATTTTACCATCATATTAAATAGCTATGTGGAATGAAGGAGAATTGGTATCTTCTCACCGTGATATGTTAATGATTTCACATATTTTTAATTCTGTTTAGAATGTGTGCTCATATATGGCAAAAAAAACCCAAACCCCCAAAACCACACACAAAATATCCCCATGTATTATGGTTTTTTCCTTGCTGTGATGATGCTAGCTTTTTAAAAATATTGTTCATAAGGAGACTGTGAAGATTCTGAATCAAACATGAGATTTGGTTGTGAGAGACTATGTAATGATTATTGATAGATGTCCATTTTCAGTTAGACAGCTGGCAAATGCTGTGAACCGAAAAAACAAAGCTCAGAACTGATGCAATTTGTCTCATGTCCTGATTTCTGTTTGGTTATTCCAGTTTTGGTATGAACAGAGCCTTAAAGCAGAAGAGTGAGAGGGATAGCCTCTTGAATTTGATATTAAGTTAATACCCAGACTATTAGAGTAACTTATTATTATCCTTAATTTGTGCTTTAACTCAGAACTGTAGTTGTTTCAATGCTGCTTAAATTTAAACCTGCACATTTCACAGAAATCAGAACACGAACTATTAGATCAACTCCTTATACATCCTTGTCTGAGAGAAGGATTTTTTTCTCATGCATCTTGGAAATAAAATAAGTGTCGAAGGAACTTTTAGTGTTGAACATTTCCTTAATCTAAATTGAAGCAACCATGTTTAAATATTTGGTATTCTGTACTGTTTTTGAAGGAAGAATAATAAAACCATAACTAAACAAAAACTTAACTATTTGCCTAATAGGAGAAAAAAAATGAATGTAGTTGGAACTGCAAGAATATAACTTGGTAAAATAT
>VWYP01019655.1:0-10317 GCA_013400435.1 Pycnonotus jocosus
GGCCGGGCAGGCGGGCCGGGCCCTATCTGCATGTGCCTGCGCCCGCCACGCCGCTGCTGTGAGATAATAAACCCTTGTCACCTCCTGCCTGGGCTCTGTCTCGTCCCTCTCACCCGTCTGTCCCAGCCCCAGCACCCTGCGTGCGTGTCCAGCCGTGGCTTGAGCTGGCCGGGGGCTGCTGGCCCGGGAGTGTTCCCGCTGGGATGGGGGAACCGGGAGGTGATGTCCTGGCTCACGCTGCTCCTCCAAGGCTCCTGGGAGCTGGTGGCTTCCCCATGGTCACCCTGTCCCCATGGGCTGTGTCCCAGCCCGCTGTGGGGGTAGAGCCTTGTGCTGCTCCCACAGGGATGAGTGTGGAGCCAGGAGGCACCGAGTGGACTCCACTGCATGGCCCGTGTTACCCCAGAGGGTGACCACTGCAGGGGCACCCCAAAGAGTGGCACCCCGGGGGCTGGAGAAGGGCTCACAGGTGCTGAAGGCGCTGTGTTACAGCAGCCAAGCTGGTGGCAGCAGCTCTTGTCCCCCTGCCCTGCCATCAGAACCCTGTCCCAGCCCCACACACCCTTCCTTGCCATGGGGGACAGAATGGTTCTGGGGGTCACCTTGCAAGCAGGACCAGTGACAGCCAGTGAGGGCCTGGCATGGGGGGCTTTGCTGTACTGCCCTTCCTGGAGAAAATGGTTTCTTAGTGCCCTCCAGACCCTCCATGTCCCCCCAAACCCAGGGCAGGACAACAGGCCCCATCCTGGGTGGCCCTGCAGATAGACAGGGTGGGGACAGCTCTGCAGCTCCCAGTGCTTCCTTATCTGGAGCCAGACACGCTGCCCTGGGGCAGCATGGCTGCTGGGAGGGCAGTGGCACACGGGGGTCTCCTGTGGCACCTGGGGGTCCCCACACCACCTCTGTGGTACCAGCCTGGCAGACACTCAGGCCCCTCTACCACTGTGGGGCACAAGGCCACAGGGCAGGGCTGGGCTCGAGTACTGAGCAGGCAGCAGGGCTGGCAGGCACAGGCCAGCATGGAGATAATCCCATGGGGATAAACCTGGGGGACTCACCTGGAGTTGGCAGGGAGTGGGGGACTCAGGGACACTTTGCCTGTGTCTCTGCTCTGCATGCTGGGCTGTCTGTGCCACAGTTTGGGGAACATCACAGGCTCCAGGACACCTCTGGGTCACAAGAGGGACCAAAACAGGAGGTCCCTTGCAGCCCCCAAGTCCCCACAACCTCATGCCCTGGGACAGGCTCAGACCAGGGTTTGACTCTGTGCCCTCTCCTGCCAGGGTCTGCCCAGGCCAGGGGGGCTATGGGCCATGCTGCCCCTGTCCCTGTCGCCCAGAGGTGACAGCGGGTCCAGGGACATCTTGTGTGGCAGGGCAGGGTCCCTGATAGCCACAGGCTGCTGCTTATCGGGACCCCGTGCACACGGTCCCGGTCCCGCAGGGGATTATCACCTCCCCCCAGCCGATTTCCAGGAATGCCAGCCTGTCCTGGAGCAAACAACCCGGCACAATGGCACAGCACTGGCTGCAGGATGTGGCCCTGTGGGGACAGAGGGCCGGGGGACACAAATGACCGGGGTCATGCACAGGCGGGTGACACTCACGGTCAGGGGGTGGAGCCGTTTGGCGTGATCAGGGGACAAGAATGACCAGGGTCACGTGCAATGAGGGAACACAGCCCTCTTGGGGACACTCGTGGTCAGGAGGGGCAGCCCTTGAGAGGACACAGCTGGGGGTTACATCACTCCAGGGGACACACATGGCCAGGGGAGTGTGTCCTTTGGGGACACCTAAGGGGGGATACATCCCTCAAAGGGTCACATCCCCCTGCGAGGGCGAATGTATTTCCAGGGTGTTCCTAAAGGCAGGAGAGCAAATGCTTTTTTTGGGGATGCACTCCTAGGGGTGATGTCCCTCAGGGGAGCAAATATGGCCGGGGCACAGCACTACAGAGGTCACCCACCCCAGGGGGACACATGTGTACCCTGTACCTAAGCTGAGGGTGCCTGTGTAGGGTGAGCCCCCACTCCCAGATGTCCCTCCTGGACCCCATCCCCACGCATTCCCACCCTGCCCTGTCCAACACCACTGTCCAGAAACTGGGAACCAGTTTGCAATGAGGGGCTCCCAGTTCAGAGTCCCCACAACTATGGGAAGGGATAATCCTGGTGACTACAGGAGGTGGGGTATTTGTGGGGCCACCCTGAAGTGGAAGACACAGGGGGTGGCCCCTTGCAAGCCCCACATCCCCACATGCCCCCATGGACAATGCCAGGCCGGGTGGGGGGAGCTGCTTGGGGCGGTGCCCCCCTGGGCATGAAGGGGTTAAGGGCCCCGTCCAGCTGTGCAGTGCAGATGTGAGATATGCAGATGAGGCAGAGCAGGTTTTAAAAGGCGGGTGCAGACCCAGCACCCCACAAAGCCCCAGTGCCACCCCTATAGGTAGGTGCTGCCACCTGGGGAGCTGCTGTTCTGCTCGGGGAGGGTGGGATTGGGGGAGACAAAGGTGGGGTTTTGGGGACCTCTGTCCTGCTCTGAGATGGTGGATATGGGATAAAAGGAAGGGTTAGGGGGGTGCTGTGGTGGGGAAGCAATTGGGAGCCTTCAATCCCACTCTAGGGCAGCAGGACTTGGGGACAAAGATGGGGTAGGGGGGTGTTGGGCTGAGGGGGCAATTGGGAACCTCTGCTTTTCTCCAGAGTGGTGGGAATGAGGTGACAAGGAGGGATTAGGGGGGATACCTGGGTGGGGAAGCCACTGAGAACCTCTATCCTGCTCTGGGGTGGTGGAATTGGGAGGGACAAAGAGCAAATAGATGCTGGGGCAGGGAGGCCTCCGGGAGGCTCTGGAGGCGACAGGGCCGGGGGACAGGGCTGAGTGAAGGTGACACCGGGGTGGGAACGGGCTGAGCGAGGGTGACACCGGGGTGGGAACGGGCTGTGCTCTCTAACCACGCTGTCCCCTGCAGGCTCTGCTCTCCTCTGCACGCTGTCCCGGGCAGGATATCATCGTATACTGTAAGTTGGCTATGAGACACTACAGTATAGATGATGTACTCCTCGGGCTGCACCGACCTCCTCCCGCCGCCACCGACCGCTACCAGGGCCTGGGGCACCGGGGACACCGTGCGACACGGGCTGGGAGGGGGCTGGGGTGGGGTGGGGCTCCCGGGGAAGATCCGAACACAGCCGGGGACCCACGGCCGGCGGGGAAACCGTTACCATTACTGAGTTTAGTAATGGTAATGGTTCTGCCGACGGCCGGGCAAGCAACACGGCACGGCACGGAACGGAATGGCACGGAATGGACACAGTGATGGAGCCCTGGGGACGGGCACAGGACAATAAAGAGAGTTACAGAACCATGGCTCTGTCTGTTGTTTCTCACCACATTCCCTGAGGGTTCCAGGCCTGGTGGGACTGAGCAACTGGGGAGCACTGGGGTGCACTCAGGCACTCAAGGATGCACTGGGGTGCAGGCTGTGACAGGGAATTTCGGCTGCATCCAGGCACAGAGGGGCACAGGGGTGCCTTGGGACAAGGCTTTGTGGTGCAGGGGACACCGGAGTGCACTGTGCAGTGTTGCAGGGAGCACTGGGGAGAACTGGGAGGCCCTGGGGTGTGTTGGGAAGGGCTGGAAGAGCGTTGAGGACCACTGGGATGTAGTGTAGGGTGAGCGCTGGGGTGCACAGNCACTGGCGGAGGGGGGACACTTGTGACACCGGTGACACCGGGAGCACTGGAGGGGCACTGGGGGGAGCACTGGTGACGCTGGTGACACCGGGAGCACTGAGAGGGCACTGGTGACACCGGGAGCACTGGCGGAGGGGGGACACTTGTGACACCGGTGACACCGGGAGCACTGGAGGGGCACTGGGGGGAGCACTGGTGACGCTGGTGACACCGGGAGCACTGAGAGGGCACTGGTGACACCGGGAGCACTGGCGGAGGGGGGACACTTGTGACACCGGTGACACCGGGAGCACTGGAGGGGCACTGGGGGGAGCACTGGTGACGCTGGTGACACCGGGAGCACTGAGAGGGCACTGGTGACACCGGGAGCACTGGCGGAGGGGGGACACTTGTGACACCGGTGACACCGGGAGCACTGGAGGGGCACTGGGGGGAGCACTGGTGACGCTGGTGACACCGGGAGCACTGAGAGGGCACTGGTGACACCGGGAGCACCGGGGACCCCCCCGGCGCCGCCCCCTGCACCCCGCGGTGGCGCCGGCAGGAGGCGCTCCCGCGTCCCCGCCCCTGCTCCTCCGGTTCCTGGGCCGTTTCCCTCCCACAGTTCCCCGCGGCCCGGCGGCGCTCTATCCCCTCCCTTCGCTCTCTCTATGTCCCCGCGCTGTTCGCCAATGGGAGCGGGCACCTCTCNCCGGACGCCGGGGCGGACCGGGGCCGGCCGAGAGGCCTTGTGCTGGGGTGAGCGCTGCCTGGGCGCTGCATGTGGAGGCAGGGACCAACGCGAGCTTGGTGTGCTTTAGGTGCGTTCTTGGTATATTCGGTGTTTTCTTCCAGCTCGCCTCCCGGGGAGCCGCTGGAGCGGGAGCTGCTCGGCGCTGGGCAGGATCCTGAGTATTCCCAGCCGCTGGAGCGGGAGCAGCTCGGGGCTGAGCAGGATCCTGAGTATTCCCAGCCGCTGGAGCGGGAGCAGCTCGGCTCTGAGCAGCCTCCTGGGCATCCCCGCCGAGGCCCCGCCCGCCGCTCTGGGCCAGCACCCTCCGCCCGTGGCCACCGACAAAGGTGAGTAGTGCCGCCCCGCCCCGCCCCAGGGCGATCCCAACCCGCGGAGGGGTTTGGTAGCATCCGAGCTCCTCCTTTCCCTGGCAGAGGAGCAGAAGCGCCTGTTGGAGAACCGTCCCGACCAGCCGCGGAACCCCAAGGTGCTGAGGATCGCCATCATCGGTGCTCCCAACGCCGGGAAATCCACGCTCTCCAACCAGCTCCTGGGCAGGAAGGTGAAGCTGGGGTGGAGCTTGGGATGTTGCCTTGGTTTTTTGACGTGTCCTGGCTGTGTGTGACGTGCTTAACTGATTTCCTGCAGGTTTTCCCAGTCTCCAAGAAGGTCCACACCACTCGCTGCAAGGCTCAGGGTGTCATCACACACGAGGACACGCAGCTGGTGAGTCCTGGGCACAGAGGGCAGGATTTGCTCGTCTGTATCCCGTGGGATCACTGCTCGTTGCACAAAGATGGGGTTTTACCCTGACCTCTCACTTCTGGCAAGCTTGGAACATTTGTTTTTCCTTTTCTTAGATCATTCTGGACACACCTGGCCTCACAAATCCCTTAAAAGCCAAAAGGTAACAGCAATGTTGTGGGGAGGGGGGTGGGTGCTGCTTGTCAAGAGCTGATAAAACAGGAATGTGATTTTCACTGTGCAAAGCCTGTAAGATAGGAGTGAGACAAATGCATGTTTTTAGCCTTATTTTGGTCTCCAAGAATTTTGTTCTTTATTGCAATTTTAGTAGCACACAGAGCCTGTGATGTGCCTTGAGCCTTTCTGTGTGTGGTTCTGTGTATCTGCACATGACAAGGGATGTCACAACCCCTAAAGCAGCTTTGTGGCAGCTGGATTGAGGGAAAACACTGGTTTCCCTCTGCTGTGAGGAGGAGGAGCACAATTATAATGAACTATCTCTGGTTTAGTCATTTGTATGTGTCTTTCAGGCATCATTTAGATGAAGCCATGCTGACAGACCCATGGGACAGCATGAAACGTGCAGATTTAGGTGGGTTTTCAGCTCTTTTTGGATCAAACCAAATCCTTTTCTGCCCCACAAGTTCCCAGCTGTGGTATCTGGATGTTTGCTGGCAGCACAGGCAGCCCAGGGAGTGTGAACAAGGAAGGAAGGGCAGAGAAAAGATCTGGAATGTTGAGCTGAGAAGGGGATAAGAACTGCCTGGTGCCAAAGGAAGGCACTTTGGGTTAATAATTGGGCTTGGATGTTGAGATTTAGCATGTGTGATGCCTTTAGGGTGACATGAGTAAGCTGCATTTTAGTGTTTTGTCAATAAAATTCTTCTTTTTGTGCCTCTCCTGAGGAGGGAAGTGACCATAGACTCTAAAGCTGCAGGTGAATGTCGTGGAAAATGTGGATTCATCCTGTTCCCCTCCCTCTTTCCTGGCAGTCGTGGTTCTGGTGGACGTGTCGGATCACTGGACACGGAACTCTCTGAGCAAGGAGGTGCTCAAGTGCCTGTCTCAGTTCCCCCACATCCCCAGTGTCCTGGTCCTGAACAAGGTAAATCCTGCTTGTCCTTCCTGCCTTCTTGAGGCACCAGCTGGCATCAGCAGTGATGGGTTTTTGGGTCCCTGGTGTGTTAAAGAACACAAGTTTCCCCCTCTGCTCCAGGATATTGAGGGATGTGTGTGTAGCTGTTGCATACCCAAGCACCCCTGAACTTGTGCTGCTGTCTGGGGTTTAAATCCAGGCAGGTCAGGGAGAGTCTCAGCAGAGCTGACAGGTTCTCAGTGTGTGTGCAGACTGTGCTGGCACTGCTGGCACACTCTGCTTTGGTCACAAAACTCTCCTGTCCTGCAGCAGCTGCTTCTCTGGGTGGTTTCCTCTGGCCCCTTCAGATGCAGGCCCCAGCTGCCCACTTCATTTAGGATAAATCCTGATATCTCTCTCTCTGGTTTCAGGTGGATGTACTGAAGAAAAAGTTTCTCCTGCTGGAAATAGCAACTGACCTGACAGAAGGAATTGTAAATGGAAAGAAACTGGAAGTGAAATCTGCACTTAAACAGGATTCCAGATCTTCAGTAAAGCCTCCCTTTCATATCACTCAGGCTTCTCCACCTGAAAGCAAGGTCCCAGGGTCTTCCTTTGGACAGGAAAAGAATCAGGCCCAGGAAGGCTCTGGTTTGGACAAGAGCAGTGATGTTGGGGCTGCTGGCACAGGGGAAGCCCAAGTGCCAAAGCACCATGAACCTGAGGATCTCAAAGATGCAAAAGGCTGGCCACACTTCCAGGAGATCTTCATGCTGGCAGCTCTCCGTGGGGAGGAGGTGGACACGCTCAAGGTAACTCCAGGCTGAGCTTGGGTCACACCTGGAGACTGAGGGGGGACCCCAGCACTTCATGCAGAGCCTCAGGTTCTGCTCCTGGCTAGGATGGGGGAAAAGTGTCACGTGTCAACCTGGAATGTGTCCCTGCTGCATCTCCCTGCTGCATTTCTGTACAAAACTCTCACCTGGGGCTCTCCAAACAGCAGCTTGTTCACAACAATGAATCCACCCACTGCTGTCTCTCAGCTCCAGGGGTTCTGTGGGCTTTTGTGACTGATACACACAGCCCTAGGGAGGGGATTCAGAGCTTCCCTTTCTCCTTTCCCTGCCCAAAATACCAAACCACTGCCCTGATGCCAGGCCAGCAGCAGTGCCCTCGTTGCAGGAGGAGTTACAGGGGTTTTGGCACTGTGTGAGTGGCAGCTGATGGGGGATGTTTTGTGCCCACAGAGGTACCTCCTGATGCAAGCCAAGCCAGGCCCTTGGGAATTCCACAGCGACGTTCTGACCAGCCAGTCACCTCAAGAGGTCTGTGATAACATTGTCAGGGAGAAAGTCCTGGAGTACCTGCCCCTGGAAGTGCCTTATGGAGTGACTCAGGTGGGAAGTGTGCCCAGGCAGAGCTGTTTTATTGGGAATTTTGGGCTCTATGATGAGAATCCCTTTGTTTGGATCTGTGGGATCTGCCAGACCCTGTGGGGTGGCTCAGTAGTTGCATCTCAGGTGTGCTCTAAGACCCTTTCTGTGTGTGAAGGGGCCACCCTTGAGTGCTGGTGTCTCCAGGGAAGTGGTGTTGGGGATTCCTGAGAATTTTCCAGAATTGCTGAGTCCTTGCTTGCTGTCTCACAGGTGACAGAGATATGGGAGGAAGGAGAATGTGGGGAGCTCCTCATCATGCAGCGCCTCCTGGTGCCAAGAGAGTCTCACAAAGTGAGTGAGGGAAGAAAGATGGACTGCTGGGGAGGGTGAAGGGAGGTTCCCAAAGTCCAACACGTGCATCCTTGCTGTGATCCCCTCTCTCTCTCTTTGGGAAGAGCCATGTACCCAATACTGGCTGTTCGGTAGCAACTTAAACCTTCCTGAAATTGCCTCATGGTTTAATGTTGGAATTTCCCTCATTGCTTCTGTGGCTGCACTGGGCAATATAAGGGTGAGTTTGATGATGTTCTCTCTGGGTTTTAACACAGAGGATGTTGATTGGAAGAGGAGGAAAGGTCATCAGCAGGATTGCCCGGGAGGCTGGCCAGGACCTGATGAACGCTTTCCTGTGTGACGTCCGCCTGAAGCTCAAGGTGGAGGTGAAGGGTTGAGCACTCAGTGTGTTTTAACAGCCCTTGAACTCTGATCATGTGGAGAAACCAGTCCTAGGGGTATCTTTGCACCTTTGTTCAATCCAGGAATAGAGGATGGTGGAATCACTACAGTGAGCTGAAGTGGAATACATCATTCTTTGGGGGAATGACCCAAACTGAAGTAAAATCTCCAGACATTCTGTGGCAGCTGAACTGGATCAGCTGCACCCATGACTCTGGTACTGCATTTCCAGAGCTGCCACCCCCTTCTTTTGGGCTCTGTCTCATGACCTTGCTCTCAGCTGTTTGTACATGGGAGTTCAGGAGCATCTCCTGCCTTGTAGAAAACAAAGAGTTGCAGGGAAAGATTATCAGCACAGGCTTGTAATCTCTTCTGAAGGCTGAATCGTGGTCACACAGGAGGACAAGGCCACCTCAGCCCACCTGATGGTCTCATGTTGACTTTTCTCCCTGCCCTGTTGAAGTTGGTGGGTGTAGGGAGTCAGTTTTAGGGATTTGCTGGCAGCTGCAACATCTCTAACGCCAGATGGTCTGTCATGCAAAACCAGCATGGACCCACTTCTTAGGAATTCAAGTAGTTTATTGCATCAGCTACTTCCAAGTCCTCACTCTTTGCACCAGGGTCACAGATACAAACACAGAGGCTGTTCCAGCTAAAGAAAACCCCAAAGTGGGAGGAGCAGCAGGTTCTGCAGCTCAGGAGTAACAGAGAGCACCTGGCACAGGTGAGGCTAGAGGAGGAGGGCTGGCTCTGCAGAGCATGGTGGAGCCTGGCAGCACATGTGTGTGCCTGGACCTGGTGTTTGGGGCTTGTTTTGTCTCTTTTGTCAGGCATTTGGAGCACTGAGTACCTTCCTGCCAGAAATCCAGGTGAATCTCCATGTGCAGTTATAAATTAACATCCCTGAAGGAAGAAAGCCCCTGCAGGGGTTGGGAAGGGTCTGGAACCCAAACTTGCTCAGTCCCTTGTCTCTCTCTGATGCACTATGAGAAAGATGTTTTGCCCTTCTGCTGAAGAATTCTATCTGGAATGTGAAATCAGCTGAAAAACTGGGTTGGGAAACTTCCACAGAGTGTCTTTCTTTGTTTCCCAGGAGCAGGAGGTGCTGTGGTCCCTTGAATGCTGCTGTCCAACTTTTGTATTTCCCTTGCAATAAAATTAAATCCCAGCACAAGTGCTTGTTCTCCTTTATTCTTCCCCGGCAGCCTGACCTCTCAGCCACCACCTTCCCTCTGTTTGATTCCAGCTCAAACCAGGGCACTTTCCTGTCATTCCTCCTTCCCAGCTGAGCTTAGATCCCCTTTCCTGAGCTGTGACTTCTGAAGGTTGCACCTTGTGAGGGGAAAAGCTGGGTAAGCAGGGTTGGAGGGGTCTCATGGGATGGGGTACAAAGGGAAGCTGTCCCCTCTGTGTGGCTGTATCATGGGAGGGGTCAGGGTCACCCTGTGCTGCCCCAGAGCTTCATCCCGGGCTGCATCCAAGGATGAGCCAAGTGCCCAGAGCAAGAACCACTCCTGGGGGCAGTGGAAATGCTCTTGGCATAGGAAGGGGTGAAGTCTCTCACCTTCCTGATGTGCAGCTCCTTAATGAGCTTTGAGAATTAGGTTAATTATCCCATTGCAAGCCCATTGCAGGGGGGTGCAAATCATCACTTCCCTGTGGAAAAAAAACTTCACAAAGGAGCATGAGGGAGTGTCTGTGGGGACCTGGGTGTGGGCACCACCGGAGCTGTGGCAGAACCCCCTTTGTGTCCCCTTCCTGGCCCACCTGCATCTCCCTGCCCACCCCCGTGTTCCTTTATGTCCTTCTTGAGCCCCTGCCATGATCCCGTGTCCTCTGTATGTCCCTGCCGTGTCCCTCCCTGTTTCCCACATGTCCCCTTCACGTCCTCCCTGTGGCCCCCATGCCCTCCCTTCATGTCCCCCAGTGTATACCCACAGTGTCCCTCCCTCGTGCCCCCCCAATGTCCCTCAGTGTGTAC
>VWYP01019655.1:10454-50266 GCA_013400435.1 Pycnonotus jocosus
CGGCGGCGGCGGCGGGGCCGGGCGGGCACAGCGGCGGCGGCGCCATGAGGCCCGGGCAGGGGCACCGAGAGGAAGTGCGGCACACGGCGGGAGCGAGGGCGCGGCCCCACCGTCACCTCCTCCTCATCATCATTATCACCATCCTCGTACTCCCCCCTCACAGCGCGGCGGGACCGCCGCGGTTCATACCCCCCCCCACCATTGTCCTTCCCGGGTGTCCCCTCCCCTCTGCCCGCTGAGGCATCACCGGTGTGGCGACCCGCCCCCTGTCGCGACACCCGCCGCCTGTCGCGACAATGGCTCTCACCTCGCCTCCCCGGGGTCTCCCCCGCTCAGCGCGGAGCTCCCAGTCCCCCCGGTAGCCCCGGCGCCCTCGTTACCTGTCCCTGGGTACCGCGGGCACGGCCCGGGATCGCGATAGTGCGTCAGCCATCGCGACAGAAGTGCCGTCAGGGGGAAGGGGGGATTGCGGTCGCAGTGCGAGCACATCCTTTGTGTGAGTCTTTCCCAAGAAAAGTGTCTTTTTGCAAGAGACTCGCAAGAGGCTGGCTTGGGCTGGAAGGGACCTCGAAGCCCATCTTTCCCACGGGCAGGGAACAGGTATCGTCAGTAAATCATCCGTCGTTTTTATTCCCTACCAACCAATTTTCAAGTGTCTGAAGAAGAAGAAGAAGAAAACTGCAAAGCTGGGCTCCAGTTCTCAGTCCACTCGTGCAGCAAAGTGCTGAGATGGTTTCGGTTCTGCAGCGTGTGAACCTCCCCGACCAACACCTGCGAGGGCTCACCTGCGTCTCTCACCCTCCCTTGGTAGCGCTAGGTACAAGTTTAGGATAAATCACAGATGCAGGTTGATTAGTTCCACCAGAATTTGTTCTGCTCACTTCTTACTACAGTCCCTAATTTTTCCGTAGTTGCATTCTCAAGAAAATACAAGTTTTTCTGGAGAACTTTTTGCAGCAATACTTTTTTTTCCTCTTTATTGCACAAGCCCGGTTCTTTGTTGCTCCGGTCGCTGTGGGAGAGGAGGGAGCTGGGAGCTCTCAGGAGATGAGGTTGGGTTCCTAAGTGATGTCATTTGTGCTGGAGCAACGGTAGTGACTTTGTGATGGAATAAATCCTCCTGGACGTGTTGGGGCTTTGTGATTGTGTGTGTGTGTGTGTGTGTGTGTGTACTGTGGAAACTTCGTCTGATTCAGCAGCTAGCTGAGAAAATTCTGTGCTCCATAGGCAGTGAGGGAGTAGGGTGATGAGAGTTGCATTTTCCTTTCAGCCTATTTATTTCTGATCAGGGCTTTTTAAGGATTTGAACTTGTTAGAGTCTGTTCGTTTAAGTGGGTGCATAAAGCAGTGGGGAAAGATGATGTTCAAGGGTCTTACAGGTGTTAGAGGTGGAGAGGAGCAGAGTTTTGCAGCCAGCAGCAGAGTGAAGGATTCAGGGAGAGCTTTTAGGTGGGTCTGGTGTTCTGTAAAGCCAGTTCAGAGGGTCTGGAAGCTTGGAGAGGAAAAACAGTGATAACAGAAAGCAAACTTAAAAGCAAATGTGCTCACTATTAATTTTCAGCAGAGGAAGGTTTGGATCAAAAGCGAGTGGGAGTCAGAGGGTAAGGTTTGCAATTAACACAGAATCTATGCTTTCATGAAGAAATGCTTCCATAAAAGAAAGGCTGTTTATTTTCTAAATTATATTTACACTGGGTAGAATTTCTGAGGTGAAGAAATGAGAATTGCCCCTTGTCTGGGGGAGCACAGGTCGAGCAGGAGCTGGAAGAGGAGTTGATGAATTGGCTGTAATTCACAGGCATCGCTTCAAATATTTTCAATATTTCTCAACTATTTTAAGAAGCCGTTTTGAATTCCAGCCCAACCAGCCTGATAGTCTGGAGAGAGGAAGGATGCATATTGCTGGAGCAAGAATTAAGCAAAAATAGATAAATCTGACATAATGGATGACAAGGGAAAGCTGATTGCTGAAAGATGCTGGCATGCTCTGTTTTTGCATGCTTGGCATATATTCTGTTGTGTTACATGGCTTTTGAAGTGTAAAAAAAAAAAAAGAAAGAAATCTCATTTTGTGCTGAGATAAAAGAAAAGGCAGGTGCTTAAAATCTGTTAAGGATCAGCTTTGATACTGACATGAAGCAGTGACCTCCCTTGCATTTACCCCCCTGTCATTTTGTGAACTTCTCAGTTGAATAAATAATTCACTTAGCACCAAATAAATGCCATTTAATAAGATGGTATTTTTGATCCCCCTTTCACTTCACATTGCAAACAGTTTCACACTTTTTCAGCTTGAGCACAGCCTGGGGTGCTATTTCTGTTAATAACATTAAAAATATGTTGGAGAATGTCCACATAGTATTGTCTTTTCTCCAAATGTGAAATTAAGGAGCCGTTGTGTTCTCTGCAGCTTGGATATTTGCCTTCATTTAAGCCTTATTTGTATTTGTTTCAAGTTGTCCTCTGATAGATAAGCTTTTATATCTATGCTTGCTTCTGGGAACTGTTACCAGATCAAGAGGAGAAGTGAGGATTTTTGTCAAGGACTGAAATATCTCTGTTTCCCAGAAGCTCAGACAATGTGCAGGAACCTCAGCTTGTGTCCCCTGCTGCACTTGCAGAAATGCCTGGATGTGGGATAGAAACTTTTATCAGTGTTTCCAGTGCAATGTTTTATTTTTTCACATCGGTTTGTCCATTCATTTTTACTCTCCTTCACTTTTGACCATGACTTGTTACTGGCCAGCACATGGAGATGAGGAGAGGAGAAAGCAGAAAGTTTTGCCCTGGCTGGCTCCACCCCAAAAACCTCCATCACTAAAACATTTTATATCCTGTATATTCCTGGCTCACTCATCTTCAGTGAGGAGAGTCACAGATTTATGAAGTGAGAGCAGGATTCTGGGATTTATGGAGTTGCTAAATACACCACCAGGAAGGTAGCCACGGCCTGATTTGTTTGAGTTGTTTAACAGATGATCAGCACTTTTAAATAATTGCTTTCAGAACATGTAGTTCACTGAAATGCTACACCCAGCAGGTGAGTAACAGGTCCCTCTGTTGTGTAGTAGTACACTGCATCCAGGGCCTGCTGGCTCTTCAGAGGCTGTTTTTGGGATAAGATGCCCCTGAGGATGAGTAAAGGTTTCACATTTTTCTGCACCTGTAATCATTCTGTCACCCCACCCTTTCCAATTCTCAGCATTTGAAATGTTTAAGCAATTTTAAACGTTCTCAAACTAGGAAGTGAAGTGAGTAATTGAGTTTTTTATTCCTTGTGTGGTATGCCACATTCCCATTTTCCCATTGTATTTTGTGACTCGTGTTAAAATCTTTAACACACAGATCTTGGAGCAATTTTTTCTTTTAATTGCAGATCGTCACTTTGACTGTGAATGCTAAAATGAGTTTGTCACATTATTCACTTGCAAAGAAAAAAAAAAAAAAAGCTTTCCAAATACTGATTGAGGAACAGAGCTCCTGAGCAGGCATTCTGCTGGCTGACATCCAGAAAAGTTGTTCTGAACTTTACCCAAAGATATTTTTCCAAGGAGTTGTAATCTTTCAAAAGCTGATTTTACTGTCCAAGCAGGGCATAGCTTGGCCTGCACCTGGAGCTGACAGAGACCTCTGTGTTCATCTGCTGCTGGTTTCTGTGCTTTTAGTAATTTGATTTAAATGAACACTTAAAAAAAACATCAGCTGTAGCTCATGGCTGATCCAACCTTATAGATCCTATAGGTCCCTTTTCCTTATTTCAGCACATTCTGTCTGTCTCACCATGCCTCCCCACTCATTTTGTGTTTGTTCTGTTGTTGCTATAATTATTTCCCCATTGTGCTTAAGAATTATGCTTCGTTTATGTATTCCCATTGCTTAACTTGTTTATGCTGTGTATGAAGATTAGTCCAAGTTTCCAGGGTTTATGAGGAAAATGGTGATATTTCATTCTTGGAATGATTTCTCAGGAATGCAGTTTGGCTGCAGAGTGGATTTGGTAGGGAATAGTGGGGGTGTAGTACTTGGGGATGAAAACTGGGAAAGATTTTTCATGTGAATTCCCAAGTCCCGTGCAGGGATTCTGGAGTGCTTGGAGCACTGGGTTGTTGATGTATTTTGAGATAACCGAGCTGTTCCAGGCTTTTAAATAGATGCATTGATGGATGTACTAGGGGGAAATGCTTTAGAAAACAGGTTCTCTGTAGATGCAACGTTTCTGAGACAAACCTTAAGTTAATTCTGCTGAATTAGGTGACAGATCCTGCCTGCAGCAGGTGTGAGTCCTGTAGAATCTTTGGTGGGCAACGAGTGCTAACATTTAATTTCTTACGGTGTCTGTAGTAAAGGTGATGTAGAAAAGGTGAACCATGAAAGTGCAGCTATTTTTAGTATTAAAGGGGAAAAAAAAGAGCAGTCAGAAAATGATCTACTAAGTGATACATTGCTGACGTCTGTAGTGCAGCCAACCCAATTAAGGTGCTGTATATTGTTTCCAGCAGGATTCTGATTGTTTCTAATTTGGGAACCACGCGAGAGCGAGTGGAAATAGGTGAAACACCGTGCTCTGCTGCTCAGAGTGGATCTGACATCCACTTTTTCTGTCTAATTTCCCTCCTCATGCTAGGACAATCTCCCTGGCCTGGTTAAGGTGGGAGCCACGCATGTGAAAAAAATACTCCTGTGTGTTTTTATTGGTAAAATATCCCATAAGTCAGTGTTGAGCGCTGTGGATTCTTTTCTCATTTCCTGGCCCCAGCATATCCTTTGCTGTATCCTGCTGTCCCTGTCCTTGCCTTCATGTTGTTAAACTTGGAGTGTGCATGTTGGAGGATGTGTGTCTCACAGTCCTGCCCTTTCCTGTGGCTGTCCCTTGCCACTCATTTTGTTCCACTCCCTGGGCAGTTGCTGCATGGAAAACACTTTGAAAAATATGTTAAGGTGACTGTCTTGAGCCAATACCACATACATCTATGTGTATATGTATAGATGTAGTTTAAATTCTGTTGGAAGGAAATCGTTGTATGAACCTTTTTCAAAAAATTATGCAGATGCTCCCACTCTCCTAAGTAAACTTCCTCCTCTGCTTATCTTATTTTAAACCTGGAATGAAAAGCAGCATGTCTTCTTAACATCTGGAAAGGGGAGCCCTTCATGCCTCCTTTATATTCTTTTATGCAGCATTGTTCTTTGTTCATCCTTCTGTTCTGGCACTGGTTTTCTTAATTTGTTGTCTTCTAAGCTGAAGGAATGTCATGTGCTTTGGTTTTGTTGTGGACAGGGAAAATTAGGGATTTGCTCGCCCTTCTCTTCCAGCTCATCAGTTTGTTCTGATTCTGGGTTGGTTTTTATTTTCTTCAGCTACAGCAAAGCCCTCAGCTTTTGCCTCGAATGGGTGGTGTGTTCCTGGAGCTGGTAATTCGTGCATCCCTTGACTTTAAATTGTTCACAGCTCTGCTGAGCATTTGTGAATGAGCGTGGAGGAAAATCAATATATGAAAAAGCCAGAGTAGGGAAGGAAAGAGTAGAGGAAGGAAAACAGCCCTTCCAGCACCTTTTCCTGGTCACACCATTGCTTGATTTAGTTTTTGTGTTTGTGAACTCTTTAATGTTTAAATCGAGAAATGGATTGTTTTGAAACAAGTCACTTTTAAGATCATTTCCAGGAGATTTGTGTGTAATTTAATCCCATTCAGGTTTGCTGCTCTCTGATCTGCTTGTTCTGGAAGACTTCAGGTTCTCTATTTCCCTGCACCTCTCCCACTGTATTCTAAAAATCTGTTCAGTTTTTTTTTTCCCAGTCAAAACGACAGCAGCAGTTATGAATCTTTTTATACCTTTTCTATTCCTTGTTTCTATTCATTGACAAGGTGGTGTTTCTTACAATAACCTGGAGGTTTAAAAAATGTAACTTCAGTGTCTCTGAAGGATCTCATTAGTGATTATTATTCAAATACTTTAGAAATTGAATGTGTGTACTTTAGAAATTAGCCTGAATAATATATTTAGTATTTCTACTGTATATTCTCTTATGTTTAGTATTAATTTCCGACACTGCTGAGTTTAATATTTCAGGGCATCTTTTTACTTAGAGCTTATCACTGAGTAAAGCTGCTGCTGAAGAACAACAACAAAAACATTGTTCTCACAATGTGACAGTCCAGCATAACATCTCAACCACTTGAATTTTAGTTGAGACAGGAAAGAATTAAGATTTTTCCATACTTCCATCTAGTGTGCATGTGGGAAATTGCATCCATGGCTAGAATCCCAGCCATTCTCCTAGCAGTTCCAGTTGGGCAAGGATCATCATCCACTGGTCTTTGTTAAGCATTTACTGCTGATGAACTGACAGGTTTGAGATCCAAGTATTTATGCAATGGTACTTTTGTGATGTCCATAAAATGTTGACATGTGAAGTATGAGAAAAAGCCCCTTTCACCATGTGGTGTTCATGCTCTCCTTCACTGTGTTCTGTTTTATTTACTTGTCACTCTGTGCTAAGATTTCAGCTGCTTGATTTATGAATTATTGCTATTGAAATAAAATTAAAGTGGCTGTTCAGTTATTTAAGAGCCAATTAAATCTGATTTTATTCTGATGTAACATTTCCAGTGAAAGGGCATAAAACGCAGTCTGTGGGGGAAAGTTAGATCTAAAAATGGTTAGTGTTTATTTTTTATAATCTGTCCTTTCGACAGCTTGACTTGGCAAATAAAATCCTTTGCAATCTCACAGCAGTGACTGCAGATGTTAGGAATTGCTCTGTATAAGAAAATATAACAGGTTTGGTGCTTTCAGTGATCCTGTATAAACCTTTAGCTTTGGCTGCTGGTTGGAGAATGTATCCAGCCAGGAGAAAGGAATTTGCAAAAGCTTTTGGAGAATATAATTTATTTACCAGCCTTTGGTGACTTTGAAAGGTAGAAACAAAGGGCCTTTTGGGATGAACGTTCCTCAAATCATGGGCTGTGCTGTCCTGAGGGATCAGTGTTAGAATTAGTTGAGTTTCCAGTATCAGATTGTGCTAATTACTGCCAGGTCCCACTCACAGGGGACACTCAGGACGAGATGCTTTGAGAAGTGCAGCCCAAGAACCTCATTCATGCATGGACAGAGATGGGTCATTTGTGTTGTGTTGGAGAGCCAAAATCACTCTTAAAAACCTGCTGGGGCATGGACACTCTGAAAAACTAAAGTCACCAGAAAATATCCTGCTGAGACTTGCAGTCCTGAATTTAAATACCAATAAATACAGCAAGTGGAGGATGAGCAGGTACTTTTCATTACGTGTGGCAATTAAAATGTGTCTCTTGGTAGTGGTATTTCTTACTAGGGGAAATGACAGTGCCAATCCCAATTTTATTCTGACAATTTCACACTGTACATGATGTCTTCTGTGGGCATGGAGGGTGCTGACTGAGCCTGTTCTGATATGAAGAGCCTGGTTTGCCTTATTTTTTTATTAAAAATAAATCATATTGATGTGGATGTAATTTTATTTGTGACTAGACAAGCCTGCACTAGCCAGCTCTCAGGTTTGTGGCGTCTGTCTCCAACAAGATCATAGATATGGAGAAAATGATTTATTTTAGTATCCAGTGCTTAGATAAAACTCTGGTTTTGTGCAGATGGCACTGAAAGGATAACACATAGCTCGGACAAATTTGTATAAACCACCATATATTTCTACTAGAATCCAAATCTTCAGTACATCAGTAATATTGAGATTTATATTTTTGTACTACCCTGGGGGTTTTTTGATATATAGAATTAATTGCTGAGTGTAGAGGTTGGTGGGGATGGTGTCCTCTGCTCTGGCTGCTCTGAGCATCTTGGAGGGTCCTTCCAGCTGCCCAGCCTGGCACTCTGAAGAGCTGTTGGGAATTGTCTGGTTGATCTTGGAGAATACTTTGGAGTTTTGGTATGGAAAACATTGAGGAGTGTGAGGGTGCAGAGCTTTTTGGAGAGGGTTGGAGATGGCACAGGTGTTTGGGAGGGACCTGCTCCTCCCTCAAAGGCTTTTATAGAACACTTTAGTAGAGCACAATCAAATTCTGATGGCGGCACTAATTCTAAATAAGTGTTTGCTAAACAACGTTAATGGATTTAAAATGTTTTTAGGAATAGTTATTAGTCCTTCAGTCTCGTATGGTGAAGGGAGTTTTGTCTCGATGGGGGGCTGCCATTTTAATGCTTCCTGGCAGGAGGCCTATTTTGATCATGCAAATTAGGTTGGAAAAAGTAGGCTAAGCCATTAAAAAGTAGGAGAGATCATGAAATTTTAAATTTTTAAGGTGACTGTTTTTCTAATTATTAACATTTTTGTTATCATCGTTCGCGTATGTCACTTCAATTCCCTTAATTCTCGTGTCCTCATCCCTTAACTGTCAGCCTCAATGCTGATTGCTCTTGCATCCACCACTCCAAATGGAAACCTCAGTCCAGTGGCTATTTTATTCCCAGCAAGGTGCTTGGAAATACTGCCATGTGGTGTGTTTTGTTGTATAATTAGAAATGCACATACAGTCTTTTTACTTGCACCATGGTTAATTTTTTCCTATTCCGTTAACATTAATAGGGACTGAAGGTTAAGCTGACGTAAGCTCCGGATATTTGCAGGGTTCTTGTTGGCAAGGGGAATTCATTCTGGGAAGTGGGAAAGGGGCACATGGGTGAGGATTGGAGGCAGTGTCCAGAGAAGGCTGGATCTCAGGTGGGAAGACACCTGGGGTTTTCACCAGGATCTCATCAGGGTTTTATCTTCCCCACCAGTTTCTGGGCAGGAGAATGGGTTGACACAGCACTAAGGGAACCCAGAGTCTCTCGGGGTGTGGGGAAGAGCCCCCTGTTCCCCCCAGGAGCCACATGGATCCTGCATCCTGCAGGAACTCTGCAGTCCATCCCTCACATCCGCTCCTCCGGGCAATGCATGCGTCGGCAAAATAACTGCCTTGGTGCCCATAGGCTTGCAAGCTTCATTTAGTCCTATTAATTTTTAATAGAAAATTAATATTAAGCCAGCATACTTCGAGCATGGCTTTGCCTGTGCCCAGAAAGACCCTCAGCTCGTGTTTGCTTTGGAGTGTTGGATCCTGCAGGAGCAAGACCCTCCTGGAGCAATATGGGGCTAGGAGCAGAGGGATGTGGTCACACCTTCAGCAATTACAGTAGCAGTGCCATGTTCCACCTCAGTGATCACAAATGTTGGTTAGATTTCAAATCTCTCTCTGAAAGGGATATTGGGTGTGCTATGCATGGATAAACAGAGAGGAGCTGGGCATTTCCAGCTAAAAATGTGCAACAAATGTATTTGTGTCAATTATCATTGCACTGACCCAACTGGAGTCTGATGGAAAATGCCAACAGTTAGATATCAGTTTTACAAAGACTTCAGTAAATACTAATCTATGCAGTTTAGGGGTGATGTTGTGCAAAAAAAGGAATATTTTTAATTGCCATTTGCAGCTTTGCTACAGTTGATGTTCTGCAGCCTCCAGAACAGTAAACTCGAAACAGGAAGGTCGGCTCTTGGAGCTGATGGTATCTTTGTCCTTAAGAGAGATTCTGGGAAAGTAAGCTGCATTCCTTAGCTCTTGCAACCCTTTTAAATTGTTTTTTCTCACAACCTTAGCCTGATCTTATCACCTAAGTAATTGTTGCATCATATTTGCTTTATTCTCCCTACTGGGATGTCAGATAATTGCTTTATACCTTTTAATGGAAAGTGTTTGGGAAGCCTGTTACCTCCGGGACATAGATGAGCGGTGCAGCAACTATTGCAACAGTTGCATTTATCCCATTTTTCTGAAGCTGGATGGGAATCCAGCAGGAGAAGGCTTGGATGGCTGGCACCTTCTCTAGAATTGAGCAGCAGCCATAAAGTTACTTGGTGTTTTAAACCCCATCATAAAAGTAAAGCTGCCAGCTCTGCTGTGCCTCGTGTTTGGGTATATCTCATCTGCGGGAAACATTCAGCCAGACTTTTCCTTATGAAGTAGTATTGTAGGGTATTAATTATTCATAGTCAGTTTAATTCTTCTTTCTTGCATATTTAATTGTAATAGCATGCTGTATGTCACAGTGATTTCCCAGAAGAACTGTACACCAAAGGCAAACCATTCAGGTATGTAGTCTTAAATACGTCCGTGCTAATCTTTGTTGTTTAATTTTGGAGCAGAATGGGATGTTATCAGATGTTTCTTGCAGGGAAACAATTATGCAAAATCATGATTTCGCTTAATCTTTCCAGCTGAAATTTTCGAGCTGAAATAGCTGGTTTGATTTTCACTGATGACGTTTACGTTGTCTTGCTTATTTTATGAGGAAAAAACGCTTAATGGGAGGGAGGACGTGACTTTTGTTTTCTTCTCTGAAGCAGGGGAGCCTTTATCAAAGACTTTGGAAGTGTCAATCGATTCCTTGCAGAAGATGAAGGAAAGGAATAAGATTTTTATTGAGTTTTTTTCAGTGATCAGAATAGCAATGCCAAATGCTTGTGTGATTAAGATTTTTTTTAAACCTTTTTTTTTTAACGACTGGGATGGGCTCTTAGTGCTTGATGTGAGAAAATATTGGAGGCACAGGAACTGCAAATGCATTCACAATTTGATTTGCATTACCCTCCTTCCAGAGCTGTTTCTTGCTTGTAAGACGCTTGGTGAAGCCGAATCCCTCGTGTTTGGAGAGCAGGATTGTTCTCGGAGATTTACCGTAGGAGTTTAAACTTCTGAAAAATCTGTTTACAATGTGTCTGAACTGGAGCATAGAGGACACAGTAGAGACTGTTATCTGTTTACTGCTCAGATAAGGAGGTGGAATAGATTGCTGGCCTGTTTCTGAACTCTGCTTAATGAATGGTTGCTAGGCAAATTGCATCTCAATCAGCTTAATCCTCAAGATGTCATTTACAGGTCTGCTCTTTGTGAGGGCCAGAACCGTGCGCTTTCAAACTGCACAGGCCAGAAATTGCTAGCAAAGCAGCTTAGAATAGCTTGTTCAAAAATTCAGTGTACATGTGCTGCTGAGCTGCCCAATTTAAAGTGCCTGTTGTCGCAGGGCTGTCACTGCCTGGCCACGCGCGAGATGAAGCGTGCGGTGATAGACAGGAGGCAGCAGCATCCTTAGCTGGATCAGCACAGCCGTTTCTGGATCAGCACAGCCCACACCACCACGTTTTGGCACTGGATTAATGTGAAAGAAAGCGTTTCTAAATGGGGACCGCACTGCTGACGTGATGAAAGGTATTTCTGCTTTGGCTGAGTTCGCTCGGAGCCGGGTGTGATGCTGAGGTGCGTACGTGGGGCACGGTTAACAGGTGGAAATGGGTGGTTGTGTCACCTGGCATGGGACAGGGAGCTGGGGCTGGCCTTGGTGAGAGAGCTGTAGTCAGGGGAGGGCACAGGCTGGTTGTGTGAAAGCTCCATCCTGCCTCTGGAACGTTGGACTTTCTCCTGCGGCGTCAGGCGAGAGCCAATTAATCGCATATGCTGGCATGTGGGATGCCCACATACATTAGGCTCATGGTTTAGTCCAAAGGAAAAAGTTTCCCAATATAGTTAAGCTTTAACAGTCCCTTTGCAAAGAAAGATAACAAGATACTTGTTTTTATTGGTTTCCCATGGCAGCGATTAATCTTGTTGTGGGCAGTGCATTGTTCTTTCCATGGCTACACCTTCCTTTCCTTTGACATACATCCTCTGAGTGCTGTGTGTCATGACACCAAGCCCTCTAAAGGCAAACTGGAAAAGGCTGGACTTGTTGAATACAAAAGGCATTTTACAGCTGTTCATGGTCACCTTGTGCTGATATGAAATGTCCTTCACATGACACAGTTATTAAAAATACAGGTGTGAGTGTAACGAGTGAACTTTGCAGTACTTGCATGGTTGGGTTGTGTGCAGCTTTTGTGTTCTTCAAAAATACTGGGCTTTTTTAGGAAAAGATGGCATTAAAACATTGAGAGCTTCTCCAAATAAAACATAAATATTCCACCTCAGTCACAGGCAAAATGACAGTGGTGCTTGCATCTCTATGCTGTGGATGGGAAGAGGGCTGTCGAACAGAAGACTTTGTGATCAGAGAGTGCTTTTCATGCAAATGAAGATTTTATTACATGCTGCTGAATCAGGGGCTTGTGTAGCGAGAACAGCACAGAAGTGATAAGATCACTTTGTCATAGCTTGAAATTTTGCCCAGCGTGTCTTTCAGATTGCTGAAATGGGCAAGAAACACTCTTGTTAAGGGCGCAGCAGTAACTGATACAATATTTGGGGGGTAGGGCTGTTGTTTCCTGGTAGAATCTGTCTGCAGGGTTCTGCCACATGTCCACAGCTCTGACTGCACAGCAAGGAGGAACTGCAACCTGTAGGTCACCCTGTGCAGCAGCAACGTCCTAAAAGCTCCTGTTCCTGATGGGATCCCTGTTCTGCTCTGGCTGAATGGGTAGGGAATCTCCCTGCTGCAAGCCAGGAGCTGTTAGCATTGATTGGAGCAGAGCTGTCCATCTTTTTGGCTGGGATAGCCTGTGTTGCCCATTCCCAGGTCCTGCAGGGGCTCTCTGCACATGTTCTGGGGCTGTATTTTGCTGCGGAGGGCACCCATCCAGAACTGCCTCTGTTGGGTTTTCCTTTTGCATTTGTTAGCTAATATCATCTTCCCGATGTCCTTTCTTTCATGGTTAGAACTGGTTTGGTTTAATGAAGGCTGTTGTTGCCAACAGGGGACTGGATGTGTGTGGTGGAACAGGCATCTAAATCTTCCCCTGCAGATGGGGAACGTTCAGCATCCTGACATGACCTTGGTGAAAGTTCTCTGGTGTGTTACTTTTCCTCTTTATTTATCTCCTTTGCTGTGTAGCAGCTTTGCTTGCAGGGAAGTGTCTGAGCTATTGGAAATCTGTCCTCTCTTCTCTTCCCCTCTCCAGAGACATTGTCAGTGTAACACCCAAACTACTTAGATTGACGCCTGAATATTCTGCTTTTGTACAATCAGGAGGCATTCAGTGAAAGTAGCAAGAGGAGAAGAAGTTTAAGGTTTAGGGCTGACATTTTTAGACACTTTTCAATCCATAATTTTGCACAATCTTAGTGAGGAAGGTCAGAGACTTCCTTCACATGGGATGCCCCTGTGTGTCTGTGTAGAGCATCCAAGTGTACAGCACAGGGGAAAAATATTCTTAACAGCCATCAAATTGCAGTGTGGAGTTGTTCATATTTCAGATTCTTATCTGAAGAGTCAAGGAATAAAATCCAACCCTTCATGTTCCTGGAGAGTTTCAGAGCAGTAGGATGGAACCTTTTGCCTGTTTTTCTCATGCAAATCATGGTTAGGATTATTCAGTGTTTAAAATCTGGTTTATACTGGCTTCTGAATTTCATTTAAAATAAACATCTGGAGAGCTTTTTGATCTCCTGTGCAAGACTGTTGTCTGCCTGCCTCCTTAAAATGACTTCTACTTAATTTTTAGAGAAAGGCAGGGACCTAGATGGTTTCAGCCCAGAGGCAATCTAAATGCTTCCCCTTCTGCAGTTAGAAATTTCCATGAGCAGATACTTAAAATCTGTTCTCTTAGGGAATGTGGCAGCAATAGGTATCTTTTTTTTTTTCCATGCTGCAATTTGGGATCTGCAGAGCTGCTACCTGTAGTGCCATTTGTACTTCTGCAGAGCCTCATTCTCCTGGTGCCAAGCACGTGCTGGAGCAGATGCTCCGTTCAAGAATTTCAGTCTTGTCCCTTTGCAGCTTGCAGTCGAAAGCCCTCCTGGGGAAGATTGCCACGGTGTGCTGCTATCCCACAGTCAGAGCACTGGGACGGGGAGTAATCAGTGATTTATTCAAGTAGCCATTACATTTGGAGTCTATTTTCTGTGATTTGACAGCAGCCCACTCCTCTGCTCTTCACTGGAGGCTGGAAACCTGTGCCCGTGGCGAGGGCTGGGTATGTGTTTCCAGTGGCTTTCTGGCTTTGAAACAGGTTCCTGTTGCTCTTTGCAGAGCCTGAAGCAGTGATCTGTGCAGGCAGTATCTGCAGAGCTGGAGTGACTTTACCTCTTTGTTTTTTCTCCAAACGCATATCTGCATGAGATCAGCTGGTCCCATATCGTGTGTGAAGTAGTTAAATGCTACCCTGCATCTATAAGATGTGATTTTTTTCCCCCCTCCTTTCTAGTCTCTTTGATCAAATCAAATAAAAACGCAGTGCTTTCATTTCTAGTTTCATAGTTTCAAAGATAATCTCTTGACGTGCTCGAGCAGTCTGGACCTGAGTCCCTTTTTTCCTTAGTCCAAAAGCTCGCTGTGTCTTGTGCCTTTCTCTGTATCAGCAGTTGCAATCTGCATTAGCTTTTATCTGCATCAAAAGACAAATGGAAGAGAGCAGGACCCTGCAGGAATGGGAAACAGACTTACACGTGCAATGGAAATATGTAATCCTTACGTTCATTCTGCCACATGGAGTACAGACCAGCTCCTATACTGGAAATCTCTAGCCCATACTCTCAGAAATGGGAGTTTAGATTTTAACCTTTGAAGGTTGGTTAATCCCCTCCAGTGGTTAATACTAACATACAATATTCTGTGATATCAAACTTTTCCTCCTAAATGCATCTTTTTCCCCCTCTTTTCTTTTTTCTTTTCTGTTTTGTTTTTTTTTTTTTGCATATGCCAACTATACAAAGCAATGCTCAATTTGAGAAATTAGCATTCAAACACTCTGTAATCACTTTATTTTTGTCTGCTTTGTGAGCAGCTGAACACATGTCCAGGCTGAAATACTCAGAGCTGCTGCTGCTGCTGCTTCCCGGCGTGCGCGTGCCAGGCATGGGAGAATTTGGAACTTTGTCCTGTGTCCTGAAGAGGCGCTCCCGATCCCCCCATCCTGCAAAAAGCACATCTGCACAAATCTCCTGCTCGACTGCATCCCAGGAGGAAAGGATCCCAGTTAAGCCAGACTGAATCATACCCAGGGAGATGAGCGCTCTGGTCGCTGTCATCCCGATGGAGATCGTGTCTGATGGCATTCGGAATGTCGCGGTGCGGATTCCGTTCTTGGAGTGGTGGTGCTTAAAGCAAAGTGTGTTATTTCTCTGCATTAAGGAGTCAGATTCAGCTGTTCAAAGCAAGTTGATAAATTGCTTTTCATTAAGTGTCTGAGCGCCAAGGGGTTCGGTGTGTGTTCCAAGGAAAAAATACATTAATTACGGCTTCTGTAGAGCATTTATCAATCACGTAGTTATAAACACTACTAATGAAGTTAATTGAAGGTAGGAAAATTTACCTTTTTGAATTTGTTGACTGTAGCAATTCCGTGGCTAGAAAGACAAATTGGAAATTAAAACCTGGGGATACTTTCAGTGGGAGCTGCACGGTGGAGGTCAGGGCTGTTGGAGACAGGGTTACCAGGAGCTCACCTTTGTGCAGGCAGCTTTGTGCTCTGTCTGCTGTTGAGGTGCAGGCTGCAGCTGCAGTGTTTCTTCTCTTCTCCCACACAGCCACGTTGTGTTTGCCATGCAAAGGGATCTCCTTGCAGAAAGACTCCCTCTGTGTCCTGCCCTAACAATTTATTTATTGCTCTGTGTGTGTTGGGTTTTTTTTTTAAAAAAGGAAAAGGCAAGTGCAGAGGAGGAAAGATGCACAAAAGCAAACAAAAACATCCTATAGTCAGTAAAACTTTCTGTGAAAAAAGAAATCTTTCATGAATATCAACTTCAGGTAAAGGTGGTGTGTTGGCAGCTGCTGAAGGAGTCAGATGAGATTGTGCTGAAATGTTTTATCAGATCTTCAGACAAAAACCTCTGGTGCTTGTGGTGTGCAGAGGCTTTGAAGGCACCTTGCACACTCGTGTTGCTTTCCCTGTGGCTGTTTTGAGCTTTTTGCCAGCTGTGCAAGTGGCTGTTTTTCATGCTTCTCAGGAAAGCAGTGAGAATAGCAGAGACTTTTTACAGTAGCTCACAACTAATGTATTTCTTGTCCTTTCTTCTGTGGAGTTGTTACAAGGTGGCCTTTGAGTTTCCTGGGAGATTGATAAGGACATTAGGTCTGTGTCAGGACAAGCCAGCAGGACACCAGCACCTCGTTGTGAAGGTTGACAGGAAAGCACCATCCAAAGTGTCTGGTCCAGCTCTTTGGTATTCACCCGATGGCTTCTTTTTCCTGCTGGTGGGTGTTTTGTACGTGTGTTGCAGCTTCTGTTTGAGGTTCTTAAAATGCTTTTCATCTTTGCAGCTGGCTGCACAGTATCTCCAGCTACAGAAGGAGGTCTTATCTTGCCCTTACAAATGATAAGATGTGTATCCAAGAGCTGATGTCTTCATGGTCCAGCAGGAAGCTCTGTCGCTGTGCACAATCAGACAGAGATCTCCAGTTTTGGATCTTAAAAATGTATTTTTCACTGCTGGCTTTGTAAATGGGCTGTTAAAATTTCACCATGTGTGGGACCATAATTCAGTGTCCAGAGAGAGAAATACGAAACCAAACTGTCAGAGTGATGGTACAGGTCAGAATGGTTCACATGCATGACCAATGCAAACCAAAATTCATCCTCCCTGTGAGCCTTTGCTCCCACACCACCAGCACACCTGGTCCAAAAGTGAGTCACTTCCTATTTTTATTCCTTTACATACAAGTTCAGTTTTTCTTTTGTTATGAAGTGTAATGCATTCTGCCTCATCTTATTTGCAAATATTTCTTATTTTCAAGTGGATCTATTTTTAAAACAGGACTCAAAACATATTTTTCAATAGCTAACAAATGTCTGCTCTGTTGTTTGTCTGTTGAATAGAGGTAAAATTTGTTCAGAGTTAGCTCTGAATTTTTATTTTTTTTTAATAGCTCTGAATTATTATTTTTTTTTTTAAATAATCAGCTTGTAATAAACAGGGTAAGATAGCTGCTTTCCTACCCAGGAACTGTCGTAATCTGTAACTTCTAACGATATTTTAGAAGGAGAAACTGTCTTCCTTCTGTCATGTGCAGCCACAAGGATTTCTGTAAGTCATGATTAAGACTTTAATTCAGAGCTTTTACAGAGTAAATGTGGAGTGAGAGGAGATAATGAAAATGGTGATCTTTGTGAAGCAGCCACAGGAGAAGGGAACTGTTTCATGTTTCCTTTCCCCTTTGCCTAGGCAGCTGTTTGCTGTACCTAAGAAAAACTTCCTTTTCAGATCTGGGAAAGCAAGAATGCCGAGAGGGAGGAATTCTGCCCAAGAGTGGCATGAGGAAGCTCACAATTCTTGCATGTCCTGTGTGGTGAAGTAATGCCCAGAATTACAGCCTCGTGCTTCTCCCACACATGGAACACGTAGGAAAGCTGCACATAACCCGGTTCCTGCTGAGGATGTTGAGGTTATAACTGCAGGCTGTCCCCTATGGGAAAGGGGTCAGTGTGTATTTTGGTTTCTTATCACTTGAAGGCAGCAGGAAGTTGCATAAAGGATGGAGAATGTCTGTTGGTGGGAATGCATGGTACCTCCACTGGGGTATGTGTGAGCAGCATCCTGTAGTTTGGTAGAGGCTGGGCTGTTCTGGGTTTCCTTTGGATGGAAGTCATCTCAACTAACCCTCATTTTCCTCGTGTTCACATGAGAACAGGCACGCTCGTGTCTGTAAGTCTTGTTCCATATTTCAGAGCTGCTGTGATGTTGGAGATGCTGCTCGAGCATGTAGGAAGAAGTTGGGTTTAGTTTGCCCTGAGGGTAATGGCTGCTTTGGAGGAAGGAATGTTTGTTTGTGCCTGACAGTATCTTGTTGAGGAAAATGGGATCTTTTGTGAATGCTGCAGCAGTGGGCAGGGAGTCTGTTTTGCATTTTGAAAATAAAAATGCAAGCCTGCTATCCAGGGCAAGTTATTTTGATGACAGTGTTGTGTTTACCTAGCTGCTGTGGTTCAACTGTAGCATCCTTTGCTCCCTCCCCAAATATCCATGGAGCCATATGCACCCATGAACATAGCTAAGATACATACCAGGCTGTGTCTTCATCCCTGTTTCCCACCAGTACAGCATGAAAAATATGAAGTTGGAAGTTACCATATAAAAGGAGAAAGAAAATTAATTAAAGGTCAGAGTGTGGGGAAAGGCTTTAGTGTAGGGAAAATTGAGAGGAGGCAGATACAAAGTTATTCAAATTGCTTTTGACTTCAGGCAGGTCGATTTTCCTATTTCTTGCATATGTTCCCATGGTAAAAGTAGTATCTCATCTGTCTCACAACTGACCGCTAGTGTTTGTGTTTCAAGCACAGCCAGAAATCCTCATTTGAAGCTTTGGCCAGGCCCTAGAATTGTCCTGACTTGTCTTTTCTACATCTTTCTTTCACCTTAGGAGTGGCCTGCAACACCTGGCAAGACCTACTTTACGCCTGTGTTGTCTGTCAGCTCCTGCCACGTTGCAGAATACAGAGTTAAATCTAAAAATACTCTTAAAAAGAGGTGAGGGCTTTGAGCAAAGTAAAGTAAGCCACTGATTTGGGTCATGAAAGGGAATTGATGTCACTGGTTCTTCCTTGCAGCTTTCTTGAGCTGAGAAGTTCTGTTCTGAGCTGTGAAGATGCAGAGGAGCAGGGGTGAACAAGTGGTGCTCAGGACAGGGAAAGGTGATCTGTGTCCATTTGTCCCCAGGAGACTGCCCAGACTGTGACCTTGTAAACCTGATGTGAGAAGTTAAGGTGGTGTTAAATGCTCTGCAGTCTCGTTTGTCTTCACAGTCTTCAGTGGTAGAAAACTGTCACCCACTGCTGTCCTTTAAACAAAGAGTGACCGTGGCATGAGGTGATTAAATGCTTCATCCAAAATTATGTCAGGAACCTGTGGTGAGCCAGATACTTCCCTCCATCTCTCCTGTCCTAGACTAGTCCACCATCAGGAGACCACTCTTCTAACATAAATATAGTCAAAAAACCTGAAGCCAACTGTAAAAGGAGTTGTGTGCAATTTTTGCCTGCATCAGAGTGGTTATGTGGCTTCAGTAATGTTTGTTAAGTGCTTTGATATGCTTTGGTGAAGGACAGAGTGTTAATAATTAAAATTGTAAAGAAGTTCTGGAGTAGCATGGGGTTTGACAACCACTTTCTGGTCTGTTAGTTAACAAAAATGCAAAATATAAATGGACGAATCAGCAGGAATTGAGTTGAACGCTCCCTTCCCCCAGCCACCTGCATGGGCTGAGCACAGAAAGCAGCTAATTGTCTGCTCTGCTGCAGAGATGAAAGAAGCTGGTCCTACAACAGGAAAGGCTATTGAACTGCATGAAGGTGGTAAATTATCAGCACTGAAAACCTTTTGAGTCGGTATCTTTACCTGCTCAAAAAGTACATTATTTGTACTGGTATTGACAGCGTTCGGGGGCTGATAAAACCGGCGTCTGCTGACGTGATCCTGATGTTTCAGTGCCTGTAATTAAGAGGTCTGCAAAACTGAAACTTGTTTTTTAAACTCTGTGCCATTGCCCTGTTTGGGTGTAGTTGAAGGGTGTGCTTGGTGAGGACGGGCTCACCTCATAATGGCTTTATCTTGGCCCAGCTAATGAGCTGTTTGCAGAACTGCTCTGATTTGCAGTGGGCAGACTGTAAAGCAGCCTCGTGTTTGTCCATTTTCCTGCTAGCAGTTCCATTTGCAGAGTGCAGGCAGGAGCAGGCTTCTTGCCAGCAACAGCTTCATTCAGATTAGGGCTTTAGTTCAATTATGTCCAATTAACTTTTATTGCAGATAGCAGTGATAATTACTTGCAAGTCAATTTTTTGGCTGTGGTTATCCCAAGGCTAAAGTCTGAGCTTGATGGATTTTAATAACTGAAGTGACGTATAGCTTTTCTTTCCTCTTTTTTTTTTCTTCTTCAGGCCTCAATTAGATGAAAGGTCAGAAGCTATGTAAAAATCCATCTTACAATTAAAGCCAACTGTTCTACTCCTCAGCAGATGCGTAGTACTGTGTTTTAAAATAATCTCTCGGGACAGACCTAAAAAAAGGCTTTTTAAACTCTAAGATCATAACCTTGACTGGCTGCTGCTTTATCTGAGGAGTGAATTTGATGGAGCTGATGTCACATGTGGCAATACCTGAAGCTGAGAGCCGCCTCCTTGGCTTTTTTTAGTGCACTGCATCCTGTTCCAAATTGCTCACCTAGAAGCCTTCAGTAGTAGCCCTTGGGCATGAGGAGTGTGATATGAACAATATTCCATTTAAGTGCTGTTATCCCAAAGCTGCTTCCTTTTCTTCCCTGTTGAGCATTGTCATCCCAGCTTGGAGAGAGGAGCAGAGCTGTGCTATGGCAGCATTTAAATTCTCTCTGCCTTCCCCACCAAACTAATTTTGTTGCCTGAGTAACATTATAAATGGAGGTCAGCCTGAAAGGTGACGTGGTTTACAAGCAAAATCATAGTTAATTAAATGGCAAGAAGCAAAAATTGATTTTGAGCGAAACTGTTGCAAGGGCTCCACAAAAGGTCCACCTGAATGCAGAAAGCCAAAGGTCCTGTGCTGGCAGGTGCTGACTGTGCACTCCCCGTGCTACAAAAAGCGACTTCCTATTGTTCAGTTTCCTATTTATTTATCCATCCCCAAGTCCACTCGATGCTGTTGTGATTTATTGCCATTTCAGAGGGCAACTTCTCTGCCCACTGTTTTGCAGTTTTCCATTTATAAAGCATTAAGAGGATGTGATACCAGCCGGTGATGAATACAGTGCTAGTTTGGTAATTTTCTTCCAGGAAACGCTAAGATTTATCTCTGGCTCTTCAGCTGTCTTGGGAAAGGGTCATTCTGGGAAGTGCCCAAGAATAAAGGGCAGTTTTAGAGCTGGAAAAAGGCAGGAAGCCTGCAGGATGAGTCTAGACACTGTTAAGCAAAGGATGGCTGCCTGGAAGGAGTTGCATTGAATGCTGAGGTTGGCAGGAGGGTTCAGTGTCTGCTGTTGACATGAGCAAGTCTTTGAAACCCTACATTTTAGGTTACTTTGAGAGAAGGAAAAGGAATTATTCTCCTTGGTGTTGAACAGCCTGCCCGGGGAGGGGGGGGTAAATGGCACACTGAGTTTCCCTCAGAGCATGAAAATTGGCCCGGATTCAATTCTGTTTCCTGGCAAGCTCTTGCAGACATTTGTACCAAAGAAACTTCACAGCCCCGGTTAGTTTTTTGTTGTTGCCTGCAGCATTTATGTGTTGTGAACTTGGCATGTGCTGCGTGCGCCCGGGGGGTTGCCGTAAATCCCACCAATGGCTCCGCATCTTCGTGGTGGATATGGAACTTCATGGAACCACCTTGTGACTAAAGAGTGCAGGAGAAGCAAAGCGTAGCAGCCACAAGCCTTTAACAACTCTCACACAGAGGCTTTTGGGACCCCAGGGTGCTGGAAACTTGGAGTAGTTGGGAGCTTTTTCTTTTGTGTGTGGGTGGATGCTCCCACTTCCTCCCGGCCTAGGGGTTTGTGAACAAGCCCGCAGTTAATTGTGGAATTGCAAACGTGCGTGTTTACTTTCAGGAACCTAACTTTAGACTTCACCAGCTTGCTTTCCTCTAAACCAGCTCAGTTTCCCATGTTTCGGTGGCCAGGGGTGGTTTGTGGGGAGTTGTTTCCTTTGTGTTCTCACCCTGTAAGGCCTCTCAGGAACTTCAGAGGCTGATATATCTAAAAACTGGGCAATAACTATATATGTGGTCCATTTATGTGATGATAAAACTCTGTTAGAAATTTCCTACTAGTTGCTTTACACCTAGCTTTTACTCTAGGTTGTATAAGTACCCCCTGATCTGAGAAATACAGAGGCAAAAAATACTGAATGTTGACTATAATTCAGAAAATGATACATTTTTAAGTCAAGAAAGGCAATATTGTGGTAAGTTCTACTGGAGCTGATTCTTATCTCTTCAGGGATGTCCCTGGGCAGTGGGTGGGTGTGAGTTCTTCCATCCTGGTGAGCCCCTGTGGTGACAGGGGACACTGTGCTGCCTGGACCAAGAGCCGCCATGATGTGCAGGTAAGGCTGAACGTAACAGTCACTGTGAGGATGTGCCAATTACCTCCAAATCCCGAGCACTGCAAATCCCTCTTAAGCTTAGCATGCTTTGATTTAATTATTAATAAATCTTAGGAGAAGAAAAATCTGTTCACATGTCTAAACCTGCTATTTTGTGGAGCATCCTGCAGTACGTGTGCTGTTAAGATTATATCCCGCAGCCAGATTAGATTAAAATCACTTCAAAGAGGGGTATTTATTTATTTATTCCAATCTAATGATTGTTTTCCTCTGGAGATATGCTTTATCTTTTTTTTATATATATTTTTTCAAGACAGAGCTCGTTGTGCTGCATTTGGCAGTGTACAGAATCTGTTTAGAATGCAATTTAAAAACTGAGGTTTCCGTGGTTCACAGCCCTCCATGGCTGGGTGCCACAGCCTACTGGTCAGATCACTCTCCAGTTTGCAGCTGACTGGTTTAGATGACAGTGTGACTGACCCTGGCACAGTGCAAAACCCTCTCCATTCCAGTTCCCTCTGTAGCACATCATTCATTCTTGGAGGGGCTGGAGCTTTGCAGGTGCTGCTGCCCACACAAGTCGCCACCATGGAGCCAGATCTGCTGGTGAGAAGTCCTGATGTGCCAAGTTCAGTTCATCTCCTGCTCTGGATTAATTAGAAGGAATAAACCCAAGCAGGAGGGGCTGATGGGCCCAGCTGCCAATCCTGAGACAGCCAGTATTGCTCACCTCAATCCCAAATACAGCCCATGCCAGTTCATTTTAGCTGATGGTGAGTTGGAGTTGTCCCTGCCAGCTCATGCTGGGGAAGAGTCAGGTCAGAAAGCAGTGGTCAGGTGCTGAGTATCTCAAAGGAAATAAATGTTAATTAATTTCTAACAAAAAAGAAAAATTCATAGGGTGCTTGTCAGGATATTTCAAATGCGTTTGTTTTCATATACTGAGATCTTGATTATGAAAACAGGTATTGATTTCATAGAGAAGAAAAACCAGAGCAGGATTTTAATTATAATAAGAAATTCAGCAATGGATTTATGGTCAGCACTACTGTACAAGTCTGAATTTCTTTTTCTAACGCTCAGCAGTGACCTAGATGTCATCAATTTGTTCACTGCGAATCAAACTAGAAGAGCGATTTTAGGCTTCCACTTCAAATTATTTTTGTAAGTCCAGTATTTCCTTTAAAATTATTATTGCTGCCCCAGTCTTTTATGAACCTTTGGCATTACCTAAAACGATTATCTGCCTGTGGGAACAACTTGCCTTTATAGCTTTATCTAAAACATTGCTCTCCATACTGGAGCTAAAGCTTCTGTAAATACATGTTTTGACCTTCAAGGAAGCACTGCTGTCATGTAGCAGGAGCCTGGCTATTCCGAGGTGAATGCTGTGACCACTCCTAATCACTTGTTCTCTCTCCTAATGTGCCATTATCCTGTTTATTGCTGTGTGCACCTCGCTGGGGCACTTCAGCAAGAGCCTTTCTGAGAGCGTCACAGTTCAGGCTCTAATGAGCGTTAATGATGGAGCAGGTGAGCAAAACCTCCCTGCATCTCGCTGCCAGAAATGCTGCTCCCTCAGTCAGAGCACGGCTGTGCTCTTTCAGGGCTGCACTCAAACTTGCCATCAATTAAATAATGTTTTAGACACCGACCTCCTTCGGGCCTGCAGGCACGGGAAGTGAATCCTTGGTTGGCGTCAAACGTTATTGGAATAAAGGGTGGGTGCTCAGATGAATATGGGAATAGCGTGATCTGTTTTTCTGTCTACAGTGAAGGCTCTTAATTTTGTTTGTCTGCTTTTCACTGAGAAATAGGTCTTGTTTGTGCCAGCCTTCTGAAGTTGATGAAATGAGGAAAAAAGGAAAATACAATTATTATTTTTTTTCTTGCTGACTGTGGGTGTTTCTGTTGCTTACTCAGGTAAAGCTCTGACAACTCACAGTGGTTTTGTCTTCTGATTAAAAGGAGCTGGATTCTTGTTTTGTCTTTTTGGTCTTGCTGGGCATGATTTGGGACGAGGAACTGCTGCCCACGGGCTGTTAGTAAAGTTTCACTGAATGTTGTGTACCCACAGTCACGACTGAATCTCATCTATAAAGGCTGGGCAACTTTTCAGTTCCTCAAGCAATTCCTTGATGTTGTGGATGTGACAGGTCTTCAGTCATCATTTCTGAAAGACTCCAAGAATTCCATCTCCTTCGGAGAATCAGAAGAAAATCCAGGTTTCAGTTTATTTTACAAGGTTTTACTTGCCTTGGACTTTGGGCAGTGCAGATTGTTGCTGTCTCCTAGGAGTGAAATGGAGAATGGTTCAAATGTGCTCTGTTGTTGGTTGTGCTGTCAGCCTCACCTTGGTGAGGTGGTGTCTGTGTTTCTCACGGCACCAGGTCTGTGTTACTCTGCGTGGGAAGGGTGAATGGGCAGCAGCCTGAATTGTCAGACTGACATTCAGTGCCCAAAGCTATTTTTGTTAGTCACAGCAGCACCCAGCAGGCTCACTCAGCCAGCTCTGGAGAGCACTCCCTCAATGAAGATGCAGAAGGTCTCATAAATTAATATTTGTATGAGATTTCTTGGCCGTTGGTTTAATCAACCTTTGCGTGTTGAGCTGAGGAGATGCATAAACATGGGGCTAATGAACTGTACACAGTGAGTAATTGCTGTGCTGCAGGAAAGCTTTGAGTCCACACTGTTCACTCCGTTGGTGCCAACGTTCCGTGGGCAGTCTGACCTGTGCTGGTGGTCTAAGGTGAGGTTTTGCATTCAAGTCTCTAAAAGGTCTCTGCAGAAATCTGCTGTTGGAGGTTTCTGGAGCATGAAGGTGGCGGTGCTGACGGTGTCACATCGCTGTCATCGCATTGTTTTGTGCCGTCTCAGCAGTGAGACTCGTTCAGAAGTGGCCTCTGAGAGGTTTTGGCGGATGTGGCTTCTCATGTCTGGGTTGGAGCTTTCTCTTTCCCCCCCTTTTGATCTTTGAATGCCTCCCCAGTTGTTTTAATTGGGGTTTGTGAAACAATGACTGAAACTAAATCAGCTTACAAGCCTTGAATCCTTCAACTCTTCCCATGTTTTGGAGGTCATATAAAAAGTCCCAAAGCCTTTCTAGCTAGGTGTTTTGCTCTGTATAACACTGATGCTTGTGGACTTCTGGACAAGGAGAAAAAACATACTGATTTCTCCAGCTTGATTCTGTTTCCCACAACTTTCTAAAGTGCTGCAGCCAGGAGGATTTGAGCAGGGGCTTGGACCAGATGGCCTTTAGAGGCCTTGTTCCAGCTTAAATCTCTAATTCTAGTAACCTTGGACACTTTGAGCCCCAGGTAGCCTTGTTGCAGGGATCCCTCTTTGCACAGCAGTGGTGGGATTTGAGGAGAGTTGTGCTATGTTTATATACAAAGAGCTTTAGTGCTCCATTTCAAGGTTTGATTTCTTAAATGCTGGACCAAACAGAAGAGGATGGTGGCACCTCTGCAGTCGCTTTGTTACATCTTGCTGTTGTCTGCCCCACAGCAGCTCAGGTTAGCGAGTCTCTGCTGAAATGAAGGAAGTTGTAGCCATTCATCTTTCAGCCTAATGGACCACAGAAATTACAAGCTGTAGCATGCAGCTTAATCTTGCCACAAGGCAGAGTGCTGCATACTTTGCCTTCAATTTATGCATGCCATGGCTTTTTGTTAAATGCAAAAGAGCAGTTGACAGGATTTCTCCAGAGAAGTTCCCTCGGTGGATACCAGTGCGTTTCAACATAGTGAAATGAGTGATGGTGGTTTCTTTACCATTCATAACAACCACCTTTGAAAAGTGAGGACAGAGCTATGGATTATTCTCAGTGTGTCAAGCAGCAGAGGAGAGCGAGGCAGCTATTTTGGTTTTAACCCTGCAGATGACCCAGTTCTTGAAGTATTTCCGTTGCCGTTAGGAGATGCAGTCAGGACTGGAGCAGCGGTTGCGCATCTGTGCTTGGTCAGGCCTTCACCCAGGGATGGCTCTTTGCCGCTTTCTTTTCTCTGTTCCTCCTTGTGTTATAACTTTGAATTGTCTCTCTGTTGTTGCAGTGTGCAGAGGAGTGAATGCCCCATGTTGTGTTAGTGCCTGTCTGCCATGCTGGCCTGTCTGCCAGGACCAGGCGACCTCTCCTTTCAGCTTCTTTCTTACACGCAGATGAACACTGGACTTCAGAAATGTGAGTGATGTTTTGTCTGCAGGATGTGGTTAACTGTTAAATCTGGCTCTGGTACCACTGTGACATAAACATTTAGGATACAGTGGAAAAACTATTTAATGCAGAGTCTTTCTTTTGTTACGTCTTCAAGGCATCTGTCAATAAAGGCTCTGAGAAATGGCTGTAGAGGTTCACATGTGTGCAGCTCCTCTGTTCCTGGCTCTGCAGAGGTTAATTTTAACCACAGCAGGATGCAGCAAGTGAGGTTCCTGTGAGATTCGTGCCTCTCTGCTAAAAAGGTTTTGTGCTAAAAGTGTGCCAGCTGATTTGCTTCTCAACACTTTTTCCTCAGTCTTTTTCGCTTCCCTTCGTGCGATTACTCGTAGACACCAGTAAAAGTTGGATCAGTCTAATGCAAACCTTTTGAGGTCAGCAGCTCTTGCTCTACATACCTGGGGCTTATACTGCAAATATTAGTGAGCTAGCCCAAATTACTAAAGTTCAAAGTTTCCATCTTCTTTCTGATGTCTCTTTGGTGCCTCTGAAAATATGTCTGCAGAGTGCTCTGATAATTCTTTTTTGATAACTTCAGTCATTTTTTTCATAGTTGTACTGGTATTTTTAAGAACAACTTGTGCTTGGGAATGTAAGTTTACTGACTGGAGTTTTTTGAAACTCTTACTGTGTCTCTCCTCTTTATCACTGAAGTAGCACATTGATTGTTCAGCTGAAATTTCAGAAATGCCAAGGTTTCTATGTAAGGTCTGAGTACTTGGTTCTTAGGGCTGTGACCTGTCTCTTGTGTTTGAAATGTGCATTGGGAGATCTCAGTTTGCTGAGGCACTCATTGCTTTTTAAACCCAAGCGATTTACAGTGCACTTGTAGCTAAATTGTTCATAAAGTGAGGCTTGTGATGCTACAGAAAATAAATAGGGAAGATAGTTTTGCTCATGGTCATGGTCCTGCCAGAAGTGGTTGACACAGTTCACGTACACACCTGAGCTCCCCCACAGCACTTCTGCTGACTCCATGGACTTGATAATTGTAATGAGAGTCAGCAATAATAAAAATCTTCACTCACCAAAGGATTGGTGATGGCATCAGACAGGGCATCCCCTCCTTTCTCTTTCCTATTTCCATTGTAAGCGTTGCTGACAGCCTGTGGGTGAGGACATGCCCAGGTCTGTGCATTGCGTGAGATTTCTTTGTCAGAGCTTAGTTCTGAAAGCAAAATGTTGAGGTTCATGTGAGGGCAGCTGTGCATAAATCAGGTATTTGCTAATTACAGCTTTACAAGGCAACATGCTGGTGTGTTGGGCAGTTTTTCTCACCCGATGGTACCTGATGCTGTTTCTTGGAGATCTGCAGATCCATGTGCTGAAAGCATTGCTGTGTCCTGCTCAGTGAAGAGCTTTGGGAGCTGCATTTCAAAGAATTTAGGACATAAAGTAGCTGGCAGGCACGGGCTGGCAGTGGTAATGCTCAGCTGTTGGGTTTGTTCTGATTTATATGGAAGATGAGGCTGCTGGTACAGACCTCGCTCAGCTTTGCTGCAGATGTGGGCACGATTAATTGGTGCATTTCTCTTCTGCTGGAGATGCATGAGTGGCCCAGCCTCTGGCCAGGGCAGAGCTGAGTTAATGAGCATTTTTTAATAAACAGTGACTTGTGAGTTTTGATGGGGGGTAGAAGCGGACTATAATAGTAGAGCTGTTGCTTTTATAAAAAGGCACAGAACTCCACAGGATTGCATTTCTTCAGACTTACCATGTTTGTATTAATAATTTTAAGTGTCATTTTCTGGGTCAGACTTTTTATTAGTGCTTAAAAATCCACATTAGCTCAATTACCTTTTTTTTTTTTTTCAATATTCACTCTCTGATAAGAGGCTTGTTCTTACAAGTGATTTAATATGCACATATTTTTTCCTTTAGAAACTGATGACTAGAGGACCTCCAATTTCAGTATTTTTTGTTGAATTCCAGCCTGAGTTCAGGCTAACCCTGGAATTCAAACTTTTCCACTAAGGGAATTTCTCACTGGCCCATCAATGTTCTCACCTTCCTCCCAGTGACTCCAGTATAAACCTGACTGGTCAGTTGGGATATTTGAGGCAAGATTGTTCAGGTTGTGTCTGCAGCTGCTCTTGAACCTTCTGGGGAGAAAAAAAAAGGTCGTTTTTCTGTGACAATGATGCAAAATCAAGTGAAAGGTGCTTCTTAGGAAGCATTTTGCTGGGAGGGGACATCAGAGAAGAGGAGATTAGACTGAATATAAGATCATCAGCTAAACTGAGTCTTTTTGGGAGGGTTCTTTCTGTAAAGCTTTTAGAGAAACTGCTGAAATTGAGGGCTTTATGCAGAGGGTGGACACATCTGGCTCTGGCTTGTCCCAGTGTAGGAGCTCTCGTTAGGGTAGCAGTCCTGAAGGCCTGTTTGTATTTTGTTTAATGATAATGAAAATTTAACCATAGGCAGCTTTTAAAAGCAGTGGGTCTTAAAGTCTTAATGTGAAATGCACTTAAAAGATGTTCCATTAGTGCTGAGGTGAGGCAGGGAAATCTGTCTCATTCCATGACAAAAATAATTCCAGTGGTGAGACCAGGAGTGTGACCAGAGGAATCAGTTGCCATGGGATTAGCAGGAGTTGTGAACTGGTGAAGCAGCTCACCAGTTTATTGGGGTAATTGCTCATATGCACAGCTTTGCCTTATAATAAACATCAAATAATTACTTTTCAATAAAAGTATTCTGCCTTGCATCCACCATTAGGGAGCTTCCTGGAGCTCATCCCATTGTTTTCCTAATGAAGCTTCTTCCTCTGCCGTTGCCTCATCATTTTATTATGGCCTGATCTGGAATTCTTGCTCTTGCACACAAATGATGATATTCCAATACCAGCATTTTCTTTCAGACTCTTCTAGCATGTTTTCCATTCACTTAGTTACCAGAACTAATTGTATTTTGTTGCTTTGTAGGGTATTTGCATGGGATATTCAGATTCTTGCTCACTATGTAGTGCCTTTCTCCTAATATTTTACTGCCTTAATTATTACAGGCATGGAATCTTGCCTATGGAACTACTAGCAAAGCACATTGGGGCACTCAGAAATACATCACCTTTAGCCTGAGTAACATGGCTGAGTTAGCCTGGAGTAAAAGGAGCTTCATCTTACCTATAGATAAACCAGGTGCTGTTTGGAATGGTGGTTGGGTTCAGAAGATCCCATCCAAGGGATTTAAAAGGTGGTTTGCCTTTGGTAGGATGCCAGACTTGATGCTGGGGTGTCAGTTAAGTTTAACTGAGGGGTTATCTTCTCTCAGAGGAAGAAGTTCTTCTAGGTTTGGGAGTAGAGGTGTGTCTGACTGGCTGATGGCTGCAGCCTGTTCAAACATCCATGTTTTAGCTGCTTCCTGAAACTTCTGTGTAACAGAAAACCAGATGATGGGGTAAGAGAATACTCAGTGTGTCTGTTTAGTGCTTATATTTAATTCACTGTTTTGCCTTTAGAAATGTACACCAGGCTGGGAAATTTTGATGGCAAAGGTGTCTTAAAGTATCTCCTTAATTTTTCATCTGAAAATAGAATGTGACAGTGTCTGCAAGCATAAGATAAACCATAACACAGACAGGTATGGGGTCCTTTGTCCTTTGATTCTTCTCTGGTTCATGAGGGGTTGCCAGGGTCATGTCTTGGGGAAGAAACAGACCTTAATGAGCGTGGGCAATGCTAAAAATAAAGGTTGGGAGTTCATGAAGCCCTTGGCTTTTGAGGCAAGGTAATACTGGCAAATGCCATTCGGAGGCTCTCCTCTCCATTAGGAGCACAGCAGCTCGCTCAAAAGGGCAGATATAAAGCACCTGCCTGCAGAGACAGGTACAGAGATGTGCACAGAGAGGATGTTTGGGTTAATATTTCCTTTGATTAAGAGAAAGGGATGATATGTGCCAGTGTCTGGACAGCACAGGGAGTACAGGTATAACCGGCACCGTGGAACGAGCTGTGCTACAGATGGAAGACAAACTGCTCGTAAAGCTTCTTATTTCACAAAAGATATTTTTAATACTTCTATAATTAACCTTTTCTTTTGGTATCCATTCTATTTTCCATTTTCTGACCTTTCTCTTCTGAAAGTGAGAGCTCTTAGAGCAGAGCTGCTCTCCCTCACCTGTGACAGCAGGAAGCTGCAGGATGCAAAGAGAGAAGTGGCTGGTACTCATCTTTTGGAGGCAATTTGCTTGAAAGAATCAGAGGTGGATTTTCAAGAGGAAGGGCTGTTTGCCTGGGAGCAGCAAGCTCTTTGCTGGAGCATTAAATTTCATTGGGTCAAAGGGCCAGATATGGGGCTGGGGTGTTCTTGGGTGGCTGCCACACTTCTTGTTTTCTCAGCACAGCAAATAGCACAGGGGTGCTGAAAATTTTAGGAAAAAGGATGGGCATTTTTTTTCCCAGTGAACTGTTTACAAGGTGAGGACAGGGGGGAAATCAAGCAAAAGCTAAATTGGATTGTCAAAGCTGCAAGCCATTATTTGGAGATTATAAAATCAGCAGGAGTCCCATAGGAGTTTGGCAGTGGAGCTGTGGTGGGAAACAGCCCAGCCCTCTGCTTGGAATATGATTATGGCAAGAGACACACATGCATTTCCCTAGATTTCTGAAGTTCTTTGCAGAAGCAGTTGGAGCTTGTGAGCCAGGTAGGTATCTGGTAAATCAGAGGAAGTGAAACCACACCTCTGTCTCCAGAAGCCTTTTGTCTCTGTCTGGGGAGAAGCATGTTTTTAATCCTGCGAGGTAAATCACATCATTTTGCCATGTGATGTGGGGATGTTGTCCTTAGCAAGGTGCCACCCTGAAAAGTCATCTGAAGAAATAATGGCAGGCCATAAAATAATCAGCCTCGTTCCATTTGCAGAGCTTGGGCTGACAAGAGCTTCCTAATGCACAGAAAGACACTCCAAGTGCTTTCAGATGTCAGCACCTAGGAAAGGAGTGGGGTGTAAATGGAGGCTTGAGCTGAAGCTTTGATGTGGATTGGGTTTGCAGGGCAAGGGTTTGGTCGTGGGGGGATGCAGGAGCTGCTTAAAAACTTCCCCCATGTCTGATGGAGCCAATTCCAGCTGGCTCCAGGATGGACACACCGCTGGAACAACAGATTTAAGGAGGGGGGAAAAACCTGCACAACTGCAGCTGGAGAGAGGAGTGAGAATATGTGAGAGGAACAGCTCTGCACAGACCCCCAGGGCACTGCAGAAGGAGGGGGAGAAGGTGCTCCAGGTCCTGGAGCTGAGATTCCCATGCAGCCCGTGGGGAAGACCATGGTGAGGCAGCTGTGTCCATCTCCCTGTGCTGTGGAGGTGGAGAAAGTCGGTGAAGCTGAGCCTGGGAAGAAGGGAGGGGTGGAGGGAAGGGGGTTTAAGATTTGATTTTATTTCTTGTTACCCTACTCTGATTGGATTGGTAATAAATTCAACTAGTTTCCCTAAGTCTTGCCCATGACAGTAGTTGGTGAGTGATATCTCCCTTTTCCTTATTTTGACCCTGTGTTTCTTCTTCCCTGCCCAGTTGAGGAAGGGAGTGACAGAGCAGCTTTGGGGGCACCTGGTGCCCAGCCAGGGTCAGCCCACCATAGGATGGTTCCCACCTCAGGATTACAGGGGCTTCGTGTTTAATTCATATCTTTCTGATTTTGAATTCCATGGTAAAAATACTGAGAATGGTTTGAAGAGCTATGGGGGAGGCAGCTTAAATTAAGAGAATAAAAACCAGCCCACCACTGCAAGCCATGAGGAATATTTCAGCTGGAGACAGTCTCATGTTTGTAACACGTTACCTGATTTTATCCAACTGCAAACATGCTCTGATGAGAACATGGTTTTGTTTTGCTCCCCTGGGCAGGTCTTGCCTTAAGCCGAACTGGGGCTTGTGTTGGTCACCAGGTAATAAAGGGAATGAGATATCTGCTACACGACCCGCTGGTCTGGCAGGATGAAGTTTCCTTGCCTCTTGAATCCTTGGAGATTTTCTACCCTTGTGTGACTGTCTTGCCCTGGGGTTGATCCCTTGCTTACCAGAACTGACGAATTTCTTTTCTCCACAGGGGACACTACACAGAAAATGAGATCTGCACAGTATCCTACCCCGGCAGAATTGGATGCTTATGCTAAGAAGGTCGCCAACAATCCACTGACTATAAAAATCTTCCCAAACAGCGTCAAGGTTCCCCAGAGGAAACACATACGCCGTACTGTGAACGGACTCGATACTTCGGGCCAGAGGTACAGCCCCTACCCGTCTCAGGCCACCACCAAAACGGGTCTGCTGGCCATAGTGAAATCCCCAGCGAAAGGAATCATCAAGGACTTTGACGGGACGCGCGCGCGCCTGCTGCCGGAGGCGATGATGAACCCCCCCTCCACGCCGTACGTTGCACCAAGCACTTTATCCCACCCCCAGGCGCTCGCTCGCCAGCAGGCTCTGCAGCATGCACAGACTTTGCCGCACCCCCAGAGCATCCCGCAGCACCCTCAGGGTATTCCACAGCCACCCAGCTTACCGCACCCTCAGGGGATCCCGCAGGCGCTGCCGCACCCGCAGAACATGCAGCAGCCGCAGGGCTTGCAGCACCCTCAGAGCGTGGCACACCAGACCCTGCAGCACCCCCCGAATCCGCTGCTGCAGCCGGGTTTACATGGAGGCAGAAAGATGCCGGATGCAGACGCGCCGCCGAATGTGACCGTGTCTACCTCAACCATTCCCCTCTCTATGGCTGCCACCCTGCAGCAGAACCAGCCACCGGACCTGAGCAGCATTGTGCACCAGATTAACCAGTTCTGCCAGGCCAGAGCTGGCATTAGCACTACCTCAGTGTGTGAGGGACAGATTGCAAACCCCAGCCCTATAAGTCGCAACCTGCTTATCAATGCAAGTACCAGGGTATCTACTCATAATGTCCCTACACCCATGCCTTCCTGTGTAGTAAACCCTGTCGACCATGCTGCTGCTGCTATTCCTCCTGCCTCTGTTAATGTGCCCATGGTCAATATTAACAGGGTGCCGCCCGCCTACCAGAACGAAATCAAATCGGTTGCGTGGAACCAGCACCAGCTTGCACATCTGCAGCAAATGTGTGGGGATGCTGCTGGGCCTGCTGGACTCGCAGGGAAGCACCCTCAGAGAGAGATTGCAGGGCAGAGTTTCCCTGGCAAAACTTCCAACTACCCTCAAGAACTGTGCATGGGCCAGTCCTTCAGCTTGAAGCCCCCCATCGAGAAGCCTACACCTTCTCCGCCTGTGAACGGGTTGCAGGGACCTTTGCCATATACCAATGGGCACTATTTCCAGCCCCTCTGGAATAACATTCTGCCCACGCCCAACAGTGACAGCTCTGGGTCCCAGGACCTCGCCATGCCTTTCCACGGGGGACAGCCAGCGGGAGCGCCGCTGGATTGTGCAGGAGGAACTCATTACAGAGCTGGAGCTGGCCCATCCAGCCAGAATAATGTGATGCAGACCATGGATTACCTAAGTGGGGACTTCCAGCAGTCCTGCTTCCGAGACCAGAGCGTGGCCGTGCTGGGGAAAGTCCATCGGCCTCCCATGAACCGAGCACCTGAACCAACCGATAGTCGAAATCTTCATATTCAACACCCAGGGTATAGATAGGCTGCAGTCACTTTCACAGACAAAAAAAAAAAAAAAAATTATAGGTTTTAGTCTTAATTTTAATTAATAAGCAAGGCGTTTTTAACTTGCAAACTTGTGTGATCATTATAGTACCCATTGGAAGAAGACATACTGTATATTTAAAGAGCTTTGCTTACATGTTATCTCTCTCCTTTATGCATCAAATATTTAACATGCCTTTTGTGTCAAAGAATTTCATTACACTACTTCATGCCACGGCTGTCTCCTCACCGCAGAGTCCCCCTTTGTGCAGCTTCTTTTCTTCTTTTTTGCCTTCTGCTGAGCAGCTCCTCGCTGGACTGAGGTTGAGTTGCTGCAGGGTTTCGCAGCCGCATCTGTTCTCCAGCTCCAGCGAGAGCAAGGTAGCGTAGCTGCTTCCATTTCCATCTCAATTTCCTCACAAGATTAAGAGCAACAGGATTTTGTCAGGGAGTAGGGCTTATTTTCAACTCGAAAGCCCATTTCATTAATGCATTAAACATTGACCATTTGCACTGTCTAGAGGCCTGTGTAATTGAAAAAGAGCCTGCGTTTGAAAAGAGCCAGCTAGGGGTATGTATTTAGGCTTTAATAGAGGGAGAAGCTTTTCGGCTGTTTCTTGCCCACGTTTATCATTTAGACCTTGTCCAAAGTCAAAAGTCTCTGGCAGATTTTTCTGACACTTTCTGTTTTCTGGACAGGGTATGGAGGAGGGAAATGGTGGGTTTGGGGAAAGGCAGCCACGGGGATCTGCCTTTCTTCGTGTTCCCCTTCCCCACTGCCCTTCCACCAGCCTCAAAACTCATGTTGTCTGAATCCCTCGCTGCTAGGAGTCTGGCCAGCCTCGTGTGAAGGGAGTCCAGACCCATTGACAACTCCAAAAAGGGTTCAGCCACTTCTCTGGAAGCTGGAATTGCTGTCAGGATGAGGAGATGCAGCTCAGCCCATCCCCGGTGCAGCGAGCACAGTCCCGCTGTGGGATGGGAGGCAGTTGGTCTGAATCAAAGCTCCTCTCACAAGCCACTGTGGGATTGACAGTCCCTTGTTCCTCTCCATCAAAACACCCCAGCGGATTTAATGGAACAATTCTTCTCCCTGGGAATTAGTGAAGCTATTTATAACATCCCTTTTTCCCAGGGTCTTGGTGCCTAACTCCTTCTGTTCCTTCCCCACGTCACTTCCAGCAGCCAGTTGAGTCAGTGACTGTAGGACACTAACTACTGGGTGACCTCAGCATCTTGTTCTCCTCAGTGTACCAAAACATCCCTTTCCTTTCTAACAGCCAAATTTATTGTAAGTAGAAAATTCCTCATCTCTGTTAACGAGACTAATACTTGAACATAATGATCACAATCAAGTTTGGAAATTAAAAAAAAAAAAAAAAGACAAAAAAAAGAAGAAGAAGAAAAAATTTTAAAAAAATAAATGCATTGATTCTTTCTATGTACACTGGCTAAAAAATATTGCTCTACACTGTAACTTTTAAGTGTAATATTTCTGTATGAATGTCGCCTGGTAGTGTGGGTTTGAGTAGCATTGTGTATGGGTGAACCCACTGGCCTCTGCCATCCACTGGCCTCCCTCACAGCCCTTGGAAAAACAAAGCCTTAAGTATTTGCTCCTTGAACTTTCCTTAATGAGCATGGTTTAAAAAAATCTTAAAAGACATCATACAAAATTTCAAAAAAAAAAAAATTCAAAAAAAAATAACAAGTTTTGAAGTGACGTCATAGTTGGCTAGAGATTCTTAAAAGTTTTTCGTAAATGGGAAAATTAGAAAACATTTATTTGTATTTTTTTAATTTAGAATGTGTAGTCCTGGGCTGTAACAAATATTTAGGTTTCAAAGCTTAGCAGAGTACGTTTCTGACTCCTTGCGTAAGTTAGTACACTTATGTCATTATTTAAATTCTTTTAAGTGTACTATAGCCCGTTCTTTAGTGGTAACTCCTGAGCAAAGTTAAGCAATTTGACTAAAGACGGATTAAATTATGTGTTGGCTTGTGTTGCCTTATATTTAAAAAAAGGAAAAAATTGCCTGATTGTGTTATGCCAAATGATAGCAACATGAAGTCCTAATTTATTGTTTATAATCGTATTCCTGCAGTCTTTGTGAAAACTGGTAAATATACATCTATGAAAGAACGAAAACCCTGAGGCTTTTCATGCAATATTTTTCTGAATCCATTCTGTTGGAGCCAGAGTTCAAGTCTGAAGCTGCTTCCCCTACAGTCACCCCGTCGTCTTCCCCATCCCAAACCCGACCCCAGCGAGGGCTGTGCTCTGACCTCACCCCTCCCTTGCCCAGTCAGTCACTGTAAGGTGTTCTGCTACCTGAGTCCGTACCTTTTTACTAAATAAAACCTTGGCCTCTCCTCTGTTCTGTAGCCTGCTCCAAATCTTAACCCAGACTGTTACTAAAAGCTAATTTTTAACTCCTGCTCTTCTCCTGAGAGCCTGAGCAGAGTCCTGTGCCGTGGTGGTGGTTGCCTGGGAGGTGTTTGGTGGTGTTGGCAGCACGCTGTGAGTTTTTGGGGACTGTTCTGCACAGGTACAGCCACGACCTCCGAGGCTTTGCCCCGGTACAGCAGGACCGGGAAGCAAAAATCCTGCTGAGACTCATCCAGGTGGGACATTGCTTGAAAAAAATAAGAATCATTTTACTATTAAAATATACTGAAACCTTTCCTTTTGGTCTGGCAGTGAGATTTTTCTTTGAACCAACCCTTTTCACCTCTGCAGCAGCCCTGTTGTGATGGGCTCTCCATCCTTCCCTGCTCACCTCTAAAGAGAAACTCTGTCCTGCCTCATTCCCAGGTGGGGTGGTGGGAGCAAAGGTTGGGTCTGTGGTGTAGGTGCCCAGGGTGGGGGTCTGGCTGTGGCACTCACCAGGGTGAGGAGGGGAAGAGCCTTGTGGTGCTTTGTGTGGTACGAGCTGTGCCCTGCTCTCCTGGAAACGTGGAAAAACCTCTCGTGGTTCTTCCTCTCTGCCTGGTGCAGAATTAAGAGGAACCAAAAGGTTGGGAATGTTCCTTCCCCCTGGGCTCTCCCAGGTGCCCATTGTGGGTGGTCACCAACCTTTGGGGCTCACACTGCTGCTCCTCTTGCCTTTCTGTCCATCTGTCCATCCACGGGTCAGTGCTTTCGCCACCTCTGACTTCAGCACAAGGCTCTGCTCCCTGATGGATCCTGGGTTCCTGCTCTGCTCCCTGAGGAATGAGCAAAGCTCAGGTGTTTCCTGAGCTCCTCATCCTCCCTCAGCAGCAGCACCATCCTCCCCATCCCCACACCACTTCAGAATCTTCAGGTGGACGTTGGGAAGATCCTGGGAAGGATAAACACAAGCATACTGTGAACCCTTCCACAGGGAATCTGTGTGCTGTGGAGCAGAAGCTTTGGAGCTGTTCAGCCAAAAGCCCAGCTTGTTCCAGCCCAAAGTGAACATTTTATAAAAGACACTTGTGAATTTTCTTTAAGCTTTCCATGTCAGATGTCTCTGGGGGACTTGACCGCTCCCCTAGAAACCAAACAGAGCTGTTTGCTGGGGATCACTGGGGACACAACTGGGAATTGCTGCTGTATTTCATTAAACCACAGGAACTGATGATAAAGGCTGCTGCTTCTGTGCTATGGGTGCCAATTAGAATTTTCTTTATTATTATTTTGTCCACAGGAAAAATAATAATTAAAAAAACCCTGGTCCCTCTGCCCCTTCTGCTGGTTTTATGCAGTGTGAGTCTATGGGGCTTGGGTGGCCATGGAGTTACAGGGTAGATGTTTGTCCCAGAGGGAATTTGGGGAAGGCTCTCCATGGATTTCTGGGATAGGAATGTATCAGGCAGAGTCTGGCTGACTGCTCCAATAAAAGGGAAGGTTTGGGAAAACAATCTCAGAGAGAAAGGTGCTGAAATAATGTTTTAAAATAGGAGTGGAGGAGGGGGTTTGAGTGCTGTCAAAATTTTAGAATTTGTAACATTTGTGGTCACCTTCCAGGAGGTGGGACCTGGCAGGGTTTCCTCCCCTCTCCCAGGATTGTACATCTCATTTAATCTTTGCTTCCATCTCTCAAAAGGACAAAATTCCAACCCCATTTCCTGTGCTCACTGAAAACCTGAGCATCAAAATCCCTCTCTCCTACTGTTCCCACTGTTTTCCAAATCCTATGGACATTTGGTTCCCACATGGTTTTCCTGGAATTTGGGCTAAACCAGGCAGCTTAGCCTGGCTGAGCTTAGGCAGGAAGAGCTGTTTGCCCACAGGCACTGCTGCATCCCTCTCCAGTGTCCGGAAATTCCAACAGCAGCCACTCTGTCCATCAGAGCTGCAGGATCCTCTTCTCCTTTGACTCAAAGCTTCTTTGGTATCTGGTTTCTTCATCCATCCCCCCAACAGGAACAATCTCTTCTGCAAGGAGTTTTCAGGAGGCTTTCTCATCATCTTTGCAGCCAGCTGGAGCTGGAGCGAGGATCTGGTGGAAAACGATCCAGCAGGGACTTGGTGTGAGCAGCTGCTGCCTCCACTGAGGAATCACCTGCTAAGCTGAGGGCTTTGAGTAAAATCCGACATTTTAAAACTTCTCCTTTAGGGCCAAATAGGTTTTTCTTCCCAAGATTTTTGACCCAAGGTAGGCAACACCCAGATGTTCTCTGCGAACTCCAGCAGCTCCAGCAGCTTGTGGTGTTTGGAGAGGAGCACCACTGGGGATGCTGCAAAAATTCAGAGCTGAAAAAAAAAATCCTGCTCCATGTGGGGTCGTGGAGGGTGCAGAGGGTGGGGGAGTCAAAGGAAAGGGGCACATTGTGGTTGGAGCACACAATGGACACCCTCCAGCCAGAGCCACCTTTCGGATGCTCTTCAACGTCCAGCAGAGCCAAATGGCAATAAAATTACTGGAGTGTTTTATCTGCTTAGTTTAAGTTAATTTCAAAGCAATTGGGTACAGGCTGTTGATTCTGCTGGGGTGGCTGCAAGCCTGAGAGATGTACCAACAGTGAAGGGAAATTGCACCAAAAAACTGCTGTGAAATCTTGACAACTTTCACTGTCCTCAAACCCCTCAGTCCTGGGGGCAGATGGGGAGGGAAGGGGCCCAGATGGGTCTTTAATAAAGGATGTGCAAAGCAAATTTTTCTCACATTTTTCTCCCTATACAATATCAATGTCTAGTGTCATTGTCTTGGAGAAGAAACATCAAGAATCAACACAAATCAGGGCTCTAGGTGTGAGCAGAAGTGGTTTTGCCAAAAATCCTTCCTGTCTACAATCCCAAAGAGGTTAAAAAAATTGGGGGGTTATTTAGGGCATCTGCACTGTGGTGGGGGGTCTTACACAGGCAAAGGGCCCTCCAGATGGGATCTCCCTCAATTTTTCGGGTATTTAATAAGATTTTCCTCTCAAATTTGAGCATCTTCTGAAGTTCCTTCCGATGTTCCAACAGTGCTTGGACAACGGAGCAGGGAATGAGCTGGCAGCACAAACCTTTAGAACAAACCCTCAAACCAACAAGTTTCCAGGAAGTTTATTTTTAAACTTGCTATTTGAGGCTAAATTTAGTAGCAGAAATCGATTTGTCTCCCTCTCCTCCCTGAACATTGAGAGCAGCTCCCCCCTCCTGCTTTTCCGCAGCCCAGGAACGCTGAAGGTTAAGAGGTGCTCCAAGATCCGGCTGACATTTCCAGACGTGCCCAGGTAAGCGGAGCTGGAGTGCAGCACCCAACAGCTCATCCCACAGATAAAGCTGGAAAGGGGCAGGAAAAGGGGGAAAATCAACCCAAGCAGAGAAAGCAGAGTTTGTCCCTGAAGTGGGGACAGGGACAACTCCAAGCTCCCAGGGTTGTTTTTTCTCCTTCTTGGTTTCCCTGAGCTCCTCCCGGAGCCGCTGCCCAGCCTTCCTCCAGCACCTCTTCCCACTTTTAGTTCATAAATTATATATAGATTTTTATTTTATTTTAATTTAATTTATTTTATTTTTTTATTTTATTTCTTTTAAGGCAACTAGTTGGAACAAAGGGTTGCCA